>CM067219.1:88401964-89001964 GCA_034190945.1 Octodonta nipae | reverse complement strand
CGGTATGTGGATTGTTTGTGGAATTGAATGGCAAATACTCAATGTAATGTGTCAACGTATCTTTGAAATCATAACGTACAAATTACAATTACAAAATTATGCCGTCTTCATTATGAGTACAGAATAGTCTGGTGGAATGGCTATATTAGTATGAAAAATCCTCCACTTGTTTGAAAGATACAGAAAGTACATTCTTCAATAAGTCGAAATCGACTCAGTCGATAATTAAAGATTCGACGTTAATTGTTGAGGTTGCATCTTGGATAAAATTTCGAAAAATTATTATCAGTGGAAAGGCCTCATCACCTAGAAAAACATACGGTAGAGGTGGTCCATAATTTCCTGGCAGAGGTTTTGGTCCAGGCAAATTAGGGCGATTTTCTTTTAATATTTTCCCAAAAACTCAAGTATCAAAAATATTGCTGTCACTGTCTCTGCCATAAGCGCCTACATCTACAGCTATGAAGCAGTAGTCTGAATGTACTACTGCCTTTAATACAATAGAGTAGTAATGTTTATAATTTAAAAAGCCGACCCACTGTACAAGGCGGAGATGCTTCCCGTCAACTGCACCTACACAGTTGGGGAAGTTGGTACATTTATGAAAATTTTCTGCAATTTCTTTCTAACGTTTCTTTTCTTTTCTAAGCGTTGATGCACTTTCCAAAGAGCTTCACAAGTTTCTTTAACGAGCACAGACTAAGTACGGCTTTCCACAAGAAAATCGGTTTTTAATTCTTCAAAATTGCAACCAGTGGCCAAGAATCTGAAAAACAAAACGAATAATTTTATTTTTAACGCATCGCAGGTCCTGAATTGAAGAAGAAGTGGACCAATGTTAGAGACTATTACCGAAAAGAAGTACAAAAAGCCAAAAAAATTCCTACTGGCAGTGCAGCTAAAAAGTCCAAAACACAGTGTATAGTATTCGCTAAAAGAGTTTCTAAACGGAACTATCCACAAGAAAAAGAAGATGATTCAGAATCTATTCAAACACCAAATGAAGATCAAAATATTGAACCGGAAGCTGTCAATCATATGGAGTCGCCAGAGCCAACTATACCAGTGGATAATCAAAAAAGAAGTCCCCACTCAGCTATTAAATATGTTGCAACAAAAACAGAAACAAACTGCTGCTAATACTGACGAAGATGACGACACTAAATATCTACTAAGTTTCAGAAGTTATATGAAAACAATGGATGCTCATCAGAAAATTGATTTTAAAGTGGGTATGCTTAAATTGGCCAAAAAAATCACCATGGGAAATGATCCATCGCCACCACAGTCTTGATACACGAACTATTACCATCATCGTGACATTTCTTCAGGGTCTTTACCAGTAGATGGAAACAGTTCATCTACATCACCGACATTCGTTCCATCTTTAGAAAATATATATATGCAGAAAAATTCACCCATATATTTGCAAAGTCCATCTCCATCACCACCAAATTTTTACTCATACTCCCAGCAGCAAAATGCCCCCTATACAAATACCTCTAAAAAAACAAATATTAATATGACACCTCCCCAATCAACCACCCATGCAAGATTATCCTCAATTATCTATACCAGGGACTAGTGCTGAAGATATTGAGGCTGCAGAGTTTAGTTTTTAGTTTAGTTTAGTTTAGTACTTCAGTCTAAAAAATCACATAATGATACAAATCAAAAATATTTAAAATTTAATTAAGTAAATTAAAAGTGTATTGTCTGTACAATATTTTGATTCTATTAAAATAAATACATACCTTAATTTTATTTATGGTCAACTCTTCTTCGATATCCAAACACGATCTCATGCAAGTACTTTGCTTTCTTATTATATCTCTTCTTGTCTAGCGCCAGTAAAAGTGCAATAGCAATAAATTCATCGTCTTCGTCCATTTGTACTTTCACAGAAGCGTCTCTATTCGAACTAACCGTGTAAATTCCTGATACAAAACAAGGAATGGTTTGTGCGAGGCACGCGGTACCGGATCTGAATTCCTACTCAGGAAACCTAATAAAGAAACCGAGCGTATGAGCCCGACCTAAAAGGCTCAATTCAATAAAATTAATGATTTACTGATGTTAGGTTTACGACAACCCGTATTTATAGTATGCGTAAAGGTTGTTGTTTGTATTTAAGGTATATAGGCTAAATTAGAGTTTTGTAATTCAGAATTTAATTGATCGTAGGTTTGTTTCAAGAAAATAAGTTTTGTATAAGGTTTAGGTTTTGTGAACTTATACTGTCCCTGAAATGATAATAAGAGTAGTAAGACTGTTATAGTAATCATCAACTGTCAACTCTTCAATTGTGTTATATGACACAATTGTGCCACAACACAGTGTTGACAGACTGAGCCGTGCGTGTGTTGAGGAGTCAGCACTCCAAAATCTGAAGAGTTTTTCGAAAGCCTACATGTAGCATACAAATTGTTCGTTAGAAGAAAAAAATAAAGAAAAATCAAAAGAGAGTTAGGCCTTTTTTTAGAATTGCCGAAGGAGTATTTTGGCTCAAGAATTGCTAGCAGAAAATCTTCCAAAATAACATTATAGGTAAAGACCTGATTTACCACCTTAAAACATTATTGGAAAAAATTATGCAGTGGTTACAAGACTAATATAAGATTGAAACATATACCATTAGCTTGCATAGTTTTTACCCGCCATTACCAACAATGTACAAAGTGTTGCGCCATGGTATTCAAATGATTCAGGAGGCTGTACTTCCCATTGCGCAAGTATTGAAGAGGCTGCGGAAGCGCTCAACTTCGCTCTCGTGGGCAATCGACAACTTTTCGCACTAGTTGCACAATATACTATTGCCACCGTTTTCTTTCAAATACCCCACTGGGCTTAGGTTGACTTATCATTACTTCCTCAGGAAGACCGTCCCTAGGCTAGACATCTCTTGTCGATCATGTACTTTAGATAGTTCTTAGTTGGAATTACTTGATCTTGGATTGCCAATATAAAGCCTTCCGTTTCAGGAAACATATGACCAGAAATCAAATAGTAGTTCGACGCTAAACTGTCGACATAATCTTGGTTGACGTCATTTATATGTCTTCCACGAAGGGGCTTCTCCTTCCATTAGAGCAGTTTCTGATCAGTTGTCTGGTGGTATACTTGAACTTGTTGTTCTGTCAGTCGCAGAGGTTTTGAGTCATCAACCGGACGTATGACTCTGTGTAGATCAGAAAATGCTGCGAGTTTCTGGAAATGATTACGCAAATTATAAATTTGTTGATCACGTAACTTTCCTATATCTGCCAATCCTCTTCCTCCTTCACACCGGGGCAATGTTGTACGTTCGACACAGCTCTTTGAATGGTGATTTTGAGCTTTTGTTAGTAGTACTCGAACTTTCCGATGTAATTGTTCAATGTCGGTCTTGCACCAGTTAACTATAACGAAAGAGTAATTAAACACTGAACACGCGTAGGTGTTAATAGCCTGAAATAAATTTTTACTGTTAAGTTTGGTCTTCAGCAGTCGTCCTACCGTTCTATAAAACTCTGTTGTTTGGTCCTTTTTCATGGTGGTGTGATCAATTCGTTGAGCCTGCTTTATTCCAAGGTATTTGTAAGTATGGCCGTCCTCCATGGATTCAATTGAGGTGCCATCTCCCATTTCGTAGGGCCCCTGCTGTATTTTGCCTTTAACTATATTAATAATTCGGCATTTGTCTAGGCCAAATTTCATATGGATGTCACTAGAGAACCCTTCTACCATTTTAAGCATATGATGCAGCTGTTGTTTCGTAGCTGCCATCAACTTTAAGTCGTCTCTGTATAACAAATGGTTTATCTTCAATGCTTGTACGTTGTTGTGCTTGAGACTGAACCCAAAGTTAGTCCAGTACAGTTTGTGTGAGAGTGGGTTCATGGCAAGGCAGAACCACAGCGGGCTAAGAGAGTCTTCCTGGAATATACCCCTTCTGATTGGGTAGAGTCGGTTTGTATGGAACAGTCGGCTTCATTCAGAAAGATTTTGGTTAGCCAAGTAGTCATGAGATATTCTAAAAAGTTAACAATACGATTATTTACTTTATAGAGTTTCAGCACGTGAATGAGCCAATCATGTGGAACCGAATCAAAGGCCTTTTTACTTTTATGTTTTTTTGGGCAATAACACCACAATCGAAATAAAACGACGTATATTGAAGGAAAACCAAACGTTTCAAAGTCTATTCTGACTTTGTTGTCAATGGCTTTATATTTATTGATGTAAATTGCAGAATGAAAATTTAATTTAAAAAAACATAAAAGTAATCAAGAATATGCCACAAACAACGTTTAGAAGACAAAGGCCTTTTTGTAGTCCACATATGCCATGTAGAGATTTCGTCGTTTGGCGTGGGCTTGATTGCAGACAACGGAATCAATTATTAGTTGTTCTTTGCACCCTATCGAGTTTTTCGCGCATCCCTTTGTTGTTCGGTAATTATGTTGTTCAGCTCACAATGTCTGAAAAGGCGATGATTAATGCACGACGTTATAAGTTTGTATAAAGTTGGGAGGCAAGTGATTGGTCGGTACTTTGCTGGGTCCTGTGTACATAGGTTATCCTTTGGTAAGAGGTATGTAGCACCATGCGTAAGGAAACTAGGCATCTTGTGTGGATGGATAATTATGTCATTAATAAGTTCTGTTAATTTCTCGTGGGTGGCGTAAAGTTTCTTTATCCAGTAATTCTGCACACTATCTGGTGCTTTCCAGTAATGGAGGTGTTTCATTATGTTGGACGTGTCTTCCGTTGTAAATGGTTGGTGTTGCATGTTATCACAATTCTGAAAAGCAGCCTCCTCCTCATTAATCCAGCTTGCTCTCGAGTTATGGGAAACTGTTGTGGAAAGTTGTGTTTTCTAGAACTGCTCGATGGCCGTTTTACTGGGATAACTAGGAGTTTCATTATTATTGATGTTGTTGAGTTTTCTATAAAACCCTTTTTCTGATTTTCGGAATAGTGGCACGCATAGGTTATTATTATTTCTTTTTATTATTGTTAATTTTATTTTATTAAAAATGGTTATGTATTTAATGCCTGGATACCAATAAGGGTCACATAAAAAATAAGAGAAAAATGATACTGAATAAGTGTTAGGTACCTACTTTATTTTATGTTGATTATTTAATAATTAGAAATAATTAGAAAATATAGAGCCATATTATTTAATTTTTAACTTTTAGGCTTGAAAAGTCGCTTTTTATCAGTTACTTAACTGATGACATTTATATTCTTGAGACTGACGTAGCCAATTAGGTTAAAGTTATTAGCTTATTAATTTTAGGACAAAAAGAGCCATAATGTTTAATGTCTCATTTACTGTTTGGTCACTGGAAAAAGTGATCTATTGTTGCCACCTCTATTCTAAACACTTAATTTGATAGTTACATTTGATTATTACGCCTCTAAAAAGATACCTGACAATTAAAAAAGTACTCTCGATTTCTAAGGGCTTCGAAGAAATCATCGACATGCGCAAAAAGATATGGTAAATGCTTGGAGAATAGTCGCGAAAAAGCAGTGGGTACATAAGCAAGTCAGTCTGCGACAGTCGGGCAGTTGAACGTTAGTTGGATTTGAGTGTACATAGTACAAGAATATTGGTAATGAAATATTTACAATTAACTGAAGTTATATCAACCGTAATTTCCATAACCTAAGTTTTCTTTATAAAACTGTTCCAGATTTTCAATATTTTTATCAACGACAGTATTTCAACAAGTTTATTAGTATATTTATATTCTAGAGGATACCCTAATAGTACAGGTCTTCCCCAAGACATCCACTTTTTCTAATAAAAAATAACCAAGTGACATGCAAAACTTATGATGTTACTTCATGTTACATTAAATAATGAAAAATATTTACAATTACTAAGAGGAATTCTTTCCAGATTTTTGGAAGGACTGGCTTTACGCGATATTCCAGATACTATGTTTCATTTGTATAATCCATCCAGCCTGCACAAACTTCATATTCAGTTTGCAATGAGTTAGATAATATATTTACAGAAAAATGGATTGACAGTAATGGTCCTTGGAGTTGGCCAGCTTGGTTTCCAATGGATTTTTATGTATGGGGTGAAATCAAAGAGCAAAGTTGTTACACGGTATGGATCTTACTAAAGCAGACAACAATTAGAAGAAAATATAAAAACTATTTCAAAGAATTAAATGAGAAGTACGTAGAGCGGTAGGTGATCATATTGAAGATATTTAATTGTTTGTTTCTTATTTTACTTTAAGAAAACGGAATTATTCGAAAGCGTGTCTTATGGACATTTACCTTACATATACAATATTGAAAGATTAAAAAAAAAACAGTTTTTTCAAAAAATGTTAAATATCCTAAGAATCATTCACTGTTCAACCACAAATAAGTTAACAAAAAACATGTAGAATCAAAAAATAAAATAATAGGGGTTAAAAGAATTTAGAGAACAGTTTACCATCCAATGTTTTGTAGAGGGTATTAGATATCAATATTCAGAGAAAGAAAGGTAAGTGTTCCATTAATTAGATCATGAGGACCAAGAGATAGAATAACGATTATGCAGTCCAGTCGATAGGATGAAAACCTGATACGGTTTAAACGCAAATACTTCTGTATAGCAACAAGGAAATAAAGTCCTGCTGACATTATGATTTTATATTTGTTATATAAGGTTATTATTAATTATAAACGCCAAATCATTAATAAGAGAGATTAAAAACTATTTATAATAACATTAATTATTATTAATTTTAATATACAACAATAGTTATATATTACATGGATTTTAAATGTTCAGTACTAATTGTTTAGACAGATAAAGAACAGATTGATTTTTCTTCACCATTTTATTTGTTTTCTTTAAAGAATGAATGGGTTGTTACCATTTCTGTACTTTTTAATTATTTTAACTAAACATTTAGAAAAAAAGTCCTTAAAATTAATTAGTGATGGGTTCGATAGAATTATAATCGATCAATCTATTATGAAAATCAATCGAATGTTCCGATTATGAAATGATACTATGAACGTATTCAAATAAATTAAATCGAAATATTATGAGACATGATTGAAATAAAAACTTGGAACATCGACTACGTTTACTCCGTATTCGGTTAAACATCGAGTGATGTTAGTATGATTTCATTTAGTTGACAGGTTGTAGGTACATTTTGTCATTCCTAGCATTCAAATGGTCACTTTAGTTCCTTTTCGAATATGTCGCATGATTATTTCTTTCCGTGGCAATATTTGCAGTACATTATAGTGTTATTAATCCGAGTTAACTGAGCAGTTCAGAATTAAAAATTAAAAGCGTTATTTCATTCATTTACCTTATCAATAAAAGTTTAAAATATCATTTTATTTATCTAACATAAAGTAAATAATAAACCAGATGCAAAAATTAAACGAATAGGTATTCACGAAAAATTCATGCAAACAATTTTATCTAATTTTTTTAGAGACAATCTATTTCGTCGAAAATTAGTGAATTGTCCAGTTCTAGAAAATATCTTTCGGAGGGCACCGACGTTTCAGGAACGCACACATATTTTACTCGGACATAATTGCTTTGACATTTTCCCAACATTCTAATGGATTTCTGTTTCCCTCTATTAAATCCACTTAATAGTTCCGAATTACCAATATTATCATATTAGAAAGAGTCAAACATTTTTACTTCTGCTGTCTTGTCGATGTGCGACGAAATATCGAAACTTTTTAACTTCAACTTCTAACTAGACCGCGGTCAAGGCGTTTACTACAAATCAGTAAAGAATTTAGGTCAGCAATAAGTTGTCCAATTCCTTTTTAACCCACTTTGGGCATTGTTATCATGAGTTTCAATTACAAACCCAAATTTTTAAACCTTGGATTAAGAAATGTTGTCACTGAAACTATTTTATTTATTTAAAAATTTTCCAATCGTCGTGAAACTACATCCGTTAATGCATTTTTTAGAGTTTAAGTTTTGAGATTATTCAAGGCTTATTGAAATCCTCTTACCAATTGATCTACCAAACCCCCAGATAAAATGCAGGCTTTAAAACACCTATACAGTCTTTGAAAATTCTGCAATCATAAGCATCTAAAAATTATCGGACTGTCAGTGGCATTGCAGAGAGGATCTTGAATTTCTAGGAGTCGTTGAGATGCCACAGGAGTTCTATCTTGTGGTAACTCTTGTTTTCCTGTGAGAGTTTTCACACCCATTTATGTTTGAATAGATTTTAATTTCCGCGTTTCAACTACACTTTCTAAAATGAGCGACCAATGTTCTTCATTTTAACAAAATATTATTTAAAATTAAATTTCATAATATAGCTTCTGTAACAGTTAAATTTAAAGTATGGGCAACACATGGGTGATGTTGCTTTTCTTCTCCTTTAAAGCATTTTTATATTAGGCCGTTATCAGAAACTATTACAATTTTTTCCAAAATAATCCACTTATTCAAAATAAAACTATTTACTATGTTTTCTCCTGTATCTGATTTACACAGCTCCTTAGTACTCAAAACTCGAGTATATATGTTGCTTTTATGAATAAAATGACACTTAACTGTATTGTATGACACATTTAATTTTTCAGAGGTCTCTGCGTACAGTATGGGTAATATTTCTTTTTTTTTCTTACTTGGAGGTTTGTATAAGGGTTGGAACTGATGGCGATATTCTAATAAGCCTTCGTTTTCAAATACTAAAATGGTGGATAATTCTTTACCATTTTTATTGATTTTTTATTAATTTAATCACCCGATTGTGAGAATTTTCTTATTTTGGCGCGAAAAAGTTTGAACTGATTTGTGGCAGTCCTCAGAGAGTGTTGGTGCATCGAAGCACTGACTTTTTGTTTAGATTCCACTTCAATCACATCACTAGGTGGTGCTTCATTTCTCGCCATCTAAATGGGATGAGTTCGCATTAACTGGGGGTTCATGGGTATTTGAAGTATTGTCAAAACATTTTAAACTCTTGTTACACATACACGATACAATTTTCCACTAACTGATTTCTTAAAGTATATGTAATTGTAATTAAAATTAACGTAACTGAAATGGAAGTTCCTTAAGTGATTCCCATATAACATTAAGTACGAATCCGATAGAACAATTCAAAATTAAAAGATACTTGGTTGGTTAAGTATTTAAACAGTTTCGTTAGGGTACGTGCATAATTAAATGCGTTTGAGATAAACTCATCCTCCTCTATATTAGCTATTTCAAATATTTAAACAAAAACGCGAATCCTTAAACTTCCGGGATAGCCACATTTGGACGTCCTGTTAAACATAACTCTTCTATTTAACCCAATCACTTCTCCAGCATCTTTCACTTTACTAACGTAACTATTCTAACTTGGTATTAAATGCTATTCACTTTACAAGCACTTCTACCTATCTACTATGTCAGTCGGTATTACGTTAGCTAAATTAAAATGATCAGTTTTTCTTGTTGCGTCACTTAGATTTTTATTTAATAAATTCGACCACCCTTGTTTCGAAGCAAATTCAAACAGCAGTGTTGTGGACATTTACTTGCTAATTAGTCGGGTAGACCCTTAAAAGAGGTCGTTGGTAGGGGTCGACCCCCACAGGGGTTCAATAGACAGGTAAGGCTATATGCAACAAGATGCGCCCAAGTCTTGAAGGGAAAACGCTAATCATATCATATAATATCATTTTTATCCACCCTAATGCCGCACAGTCCTCGGCACGTTTTAACCTTTTACCTTAACTACGACCCTAACGACGTATCATTTTTAGTCACCCTAAGGCCATACAGTCCTCCACTCGATACAAAATAATGGGAGATACATGCTTCTGTCAAAACTCTTTTATTTGATACCCATAGTAAAGGTGTGTGAAAAAATATATACTTATATACTTAATTCGCTAATTTGTTGGCGGCCATATTGGATTTTCTTTATTTTAATATTGAACTTTATTCTTCTATCCCTTTCATTTGATACACATATTGAGTTACCTGTGAAAGAATACGTAATTCGCCATTTTGTAATGGCGGCCGTCTTGGATTTACAATGATATAAAATGTATTGAATTATATTGTCATCAGAACTAAATGTGTGGACCAAATATCAGATCAATATGTCAACGGGAAGGGGGTGAAATTTTAATTACTATTTGACCCAAACAATAATAAATAAAACCGTTTAAAAATGACACCAGAATCATTTAAATAAAGAATAATGCATATATTTATAACGATCCCTCTATTAAAAACTACTATTTATAATATAAAATAATTGTCTAATAAATAGATAATTGTGGCACATTCTGATGCTACTATAAACTTTAATAATTTTTGGAATTACAATTAATTACTAGAAAATCTTCTTAAAATGTATATCTTGTGAATTTACAGGAGCCAAAATCCTTATTATTTCAATCTCAATGCTTGGTGATTTGGCATTCAAATGTCGGCACATAGCTCGGCTCCCTCAATAATGATTATGTCCATTCATTGTATCTGTTTGGAACATATTGCATTATCTTGGGACGTATATATGTTGTATATGTGGTTCAAGACGGTTGTATATGTGGTTCAAGACGGTTGTTTATTTAGGGTTCAGAAAAGTGCCATACATTTTGTATATTTATCGAAAATTTATGTTTAATTTTTCAAAGTATATATTTCAGATTTATGATTAACACATTTATATTAAATTTACTTCAAATCATAAGGTCAATTACAGTCATTATTTATTATTACTACTAAATAAATAAATAAATTACTCTCACATTGTAATATGATACTTGTTGGTCATTTTTATCACGTTCGACGTTTTACATTTACACTTGGTAACCAAAGCTGTAAACGTCTTATTTTTCAGTTCACATAATTACTGATGATCATCCATTTTGAAACGACAGGCTTAAATTGTCTTTGTTTAACACGCATGTCGCCTCATCATTTTGTAATGTTATAAATACTAGCGTAGGAACCTCAGTCGTCAGATGATTAGTTGATTTATATTCTTATAGTTGAAATTTGTAATTATTATTTTTTGTGTTTAATTAAATAAATTGTTCTTTAAGTGAATTTTGAAAGTTGTAATATAAAAATTGGCGCAGTCAGTAGGATTCCTCAACGTTACTAGAACTGGCGAACGAGCTTAACTAGTAGCGGCGGATCCTAATCACTTAAAGGAAAAAAGAGCCTCGAGACGTCTGAACTACAACACGTGGAACACTTCGATGTTTCAATTAATGTAAGTACGAACAATTAAGTAATCAACTCTCAATTATTTGTTTGACCAATTTGATTTTGTTTTATCACTTTATATTTTTGATTTTATTTTTATCTGTTCGGACGTTCAATATTCCGAACCATTTTATACCGAATCGTACTATTTCGCATTTGGTTTTATTTTATTTTGGGCATAATTTTTGCAATCTCCTTTTATATTTTTAAAACAAAAACGTGGTAAACGTTTTGATAATTCTAGATATTTCCCTTAATTTTGAAGGGTTTAATTATTTCTCTATATTTTTAATCAACCGAAATAATTGTATCTCCGCAAACTTCAGCAGATTCCGAGGCTGAAACCTACCGGCTTTCGGAAGTATTCTCAATTGCCCCCGAGTTTGAGGGCGATCAAATCTCCCTAGGAACATTCACTGATGCGTTCAACTGTCAACAGGCGATCAACGCTTTCTTTTACTCATACACATTAAGAATAAGCTGAAAGGCAGAGCGACCCAATTAATTAATTCACGCAACTCCGCGTCCTATTTAGAACTTTTAAACTCATATTTTGGGGATTCTTGAGATTTGACATCTCTCATACAAGATTTGCAAAGTGTAAGGCAACTCCCCAACGAATCGCCTCTCACATTTTATAACAGATTGCAAGTACTTGTAAAAATATACAGATCAGATGGCAGCACAAACGAGTCTTATAGACACTATGGTGCTGAACACTCTTCTAACCTGTTTAGAACCGCGTTTAGGGCAAATTATCCGCGCCGGCAACCCTAAAGACCTGTTAGAAGCTCAAGTACGAATTAGACGTGAACTACAACTGTCATACTTCTAAAACCAGAAAACACCTAAACAAATACTCCCTAAGCCTAATTAACCCTTTCGAAGGTCTAATCCGCAAATTAATAAGGGCCTATCGTGCGGAGATTCGGACATCACACATCCGAATGTCGCTCTCGAAACTACCAGACATCAGTATATACCAATAATAGCCGCAATAACAATTTTAGACCAAACCCCTTTGCTAACAATTTCCCTCAAAATCTTCTCTAACCAGCCAAGAACGTTCCATCAAAGTACACAACAATCACGCCAATCGGTCATCCAACGAAATCCGAATTTTCGTCCAAATCCAAATTAAACACATCACTTAAATTATACAAATTACCCCAACCAGGACAATGATTATTATACAGCTAATAATCAACCCCATAATGATTACAATAATACTGATGATAAAAGGGAATATGATTATTAAAGAGATAATGGTCAACCATACAATCCAGAAGTAATTAATAGTAATTATCATACTGCTGATAACTATCAAACTGTCGATTTGGATCCCCTAGAGAATCAAAATTATTAGGATTTTCGATCTCTTCCAAATCTAGACCACCTTCCAGACATAAAGACCAGCCTCGCGACATATCCAAGCTATCAATTACGACGACCTGAACCCGAATATAAACTTTCCGGAACAGACATTTCTGTAACTACTCTCCATACTGTACTGTACTGTACTATATTAACGACGCGACTGGAAACTATAAACTACTCATAGATACAGGCGCAGGAATTTCTATTTTTAAAGAACATACTGTCAGAAATTATTCTCAACGATTCCCAGAAAATGTCATTATTCAGGGTATTACAGACAAAAATATCTCCATTTCTCAGTCAACCCTTGTACAATTCACACATGGTAACTCCCATAAAGTATTCATGTGTAATCGAGTTTGATGACATTTTAGGGTTAGATTTTTTAGAATATTACGAATGTGTAATTGATCTAACATCTAAACAACTCAAAACAAATTTTAAAGATATCACTCTTCACAAGGTCTCCGCCTTGCCCCTTTCAGATATCACACACTCTATAGTCCCTAACATTTCAACTCCTAAAAATTTCTCAAATTATATTTCTATAGAACCTCGTACGGAAAAAATATGAACTACGTTGTCACCTTTCCAACCCCGACGCTGTTTTACATACCATCGATAAAGAGAAGGCCAGACTATCCAATTGGTTTTATTATATATATATACATATAAACCATAACGGGGAATTTCTAACTTCGGTTGTAAATGCCAACGCCATCCCAGAAACAATTGACCATAGAGCCCCTTGTACAAACACAGCCCTGCTTTAACTTTACGACTCGTACGAAACTCAAGAAATCAACAGAAACTTACTCATAAGACAACAACTCCGGACTGAACATTTAAACAACGAAGAAAAAAACAGGATTAC
This sequence comes from Octodonta nipae, assembly GCA_034190945.1. NCBI lineage: Eukaryota > Metazoa > Arthropoda > Insecta > Coleoptera > Chrysomelidae > Octodonta > Octodonta nipae. The sequence continues at coordinate 88,988,498 of CM067219.1, read as the reverse complement.
CAATCTTTGCTTAGACTTCCAGGACATATTCTACTTAGAAGGAGACGCACTATCCTTTACCAATGACATTAAACATTGAATCGAGACATCAATAATTCCAGGCCAAACTTTACTAAATCTTATAGGTACCCTCAGGTACATAGAGAAGTTAAAGATCAAGTTAGTAAAATGTTCATTCAAGGCATCATTCGTCACTCAACTTCCCCGTGGTCTTCCCCAGTTTGGGTTGTACCCTAAAAGTTAGACGCCTCAGGCAATCCAAAATGGTGTGTTGTCATTGACTATAGGAAACTAAATGAAGTCACAGCCGAGAACAAATATCTATTGCCTAACATCTCCGATCTTTTAGATCAACTTGGTAAGTGCTAATATTTTTCCACCATTAGATCGCGCCTCCAAGACAGTATTTTCAGTCGAAAACGACCATTACGAGTTTGTTCGCATTCCAGTGTCATGGACAACATCTTCCTAGGAATTCATGGACGATACCATTGTATACCCCCAACAATTCACGAACACATTTATCAACGTTTTCGCAAATCAAATCTCAAGATCCAGCCCGACAAATGTGAATTCTTAAAAGGTAGCGTATCTTGGTCATCTAATTACACAACAAGGGGTAAAACCAAACCCAGAAAAGATTGATTGTATCCAAAATTTCCCAGAGCCAAGTCTAAAAGACTGGAAATCAATAATTGGTACTCTGGATGCAAGCGATGGTGAATATTTTAATAACTGTATTAATAAAATCACCCATGACGAACAACAAATAGAAAATCTACTGAGGAACCAAATCCCTGTTACGACTTCCGTAATCTGAAATTTTATTTCAATGATTCCAAATAGACGAGGAAACCTTTAATAAGGATATTAATGAAATCAGGCAAGCCATTGCGTTTATTTCAGACGATCTACAGTTCTTTGAGACACTAGTCAAAACTCTAGACTTATGTGAATCATTAATGAAAAGATATGTTTTTATTCGAGATGCCCTTAATGATGTATTATTATCAGCAATATCTTTCGCTCGCATTAAAATGTTACATAGTTCACATTATTACACCGGCAGATTTGGTTGACTCCCTTCAAATTATGTCTCACTCTTTACACAAAAACAATTAGCCTTTACCTATTAATGCTCATAATATTGCACAATATATTAACATTATTAAAACAAATAGCAAATTCTGTAGATTTAAAATATAAAGAAATCTTCGCTACAACAAATCCTTATTTATCAAACAGGAAGAAACGCGGATTAATTAACGGCTTAGGATCAATATTTAAATCAATCTCAGGCAATTTAGATGGTTCTGATGGTGAATATTTCAATGAATGCATTGATAAACTATCTCATGATGAACATCAAATAGAAAACTTATTAAAGAACCAAATATCTGTCACAACCTCTGTAATCAAAAATTTCAACTCAACAATTCAAAAACTCCAAGTGGATGCATGCAGTGATAATTCCCTACGACTGTTGTGAACAAATTCCCTCCGAAAACTACATCCCAAATTTGAAACCGCTGAAACTGAATAAACTTGATGTGAGAAGACCTAAACATCGCCCAACACAAATTGAACGAATACTCCGAAGAATTGGACAAAATCATCAATCAGCCCTTCGTAGAATAATTTTATTAATTTTGTTTTTAGTCTTTTACAAATGTAAAAGAAGAAGATCTTCAACAGTAATGGCCATCACAGCCACAGATAATGATGATCCACCCTCACCCCCGAGAACTTCCAACCGCAACTTCTACAGAAATTGGAACCGAATACTAGTACGTCGACGCCCAAGCATCCACTTTGGAGAACCTGTCGAAGAAGAAGTAAACTTAAAGACTCAGTTTAAAAGTTGACGACATAGCCTCAACTTTTTGAAAAAAAAGGCAATTTGTTATATCAAATAACAATAAACCATTGTGTGAAACACTGTATGTATAAACAATTACCTATTCATAAGTCACACGTGCATTTCCAATAATTCAGCATCCTATAATAACAATGGACCATTGTGTGAAACATTGTATGTATAAACAATTACTTATTCATAAATCACACGTGTATTTCCAATAATTCAGCATCCTATGTAAGTGACACTTGCAGTCAATCATTATGAATAACAAAATAAACTACAAATGCTACACAATTGACCAACATTATAAAAGATCAAATTTGTAGATCCAACATTATTCTAATTTCATTCCAGTTAGAGTCAACATCATAAGTTTTAAGTTTATTATAATTTAAAGTGTTAATTTCTTTTAATAAATAGATTTTTTTAAGTTATATTTGAAACCAACCATATAACATGTATTCAATGAGTTTTCTGAAAAAACATGTTACATATATGGGAAACACACTAATCAAAGATAATTAATGGTAATTGTTTTATCTAACTAGTCAACAATTTTAACAACATTCTGCTCAGTTAAACACTGAACATTTGTTAACGTAACAATGTTATAACATACAAAGTTGACGAAGAGAATTTAAAATAACAGGGTAGCATAAATAACAACCTTTTTTCAGTATGTATAGTATTTGCAATGACTTTAACATCCTGTTGAGTATCAAGAGACGGATCATATATATGTTTATTGTCTTATTAAAATTGCAGTACGAATGGTTCATACAGGGTGACTCATTAATAGAAAAAAAAATATATGTTTTCTCTAGCTATATTTATGGCTCACACTGTATATTATATGAAGCATATCCAAGAAACTATTACTTTAATGAGATATTAATTATGCAGAAACATCTTCTTATGTTTTCAACGTTGTAATGAAAAACATATTTTTTCCATGAGCGCATGTAATGTATTTTTGAAATACCCTGTAATCCAGCAAAATTAATGGCAATTGTTTTGTGAAATATTTATGTCCAATAACGTACAAATCACAATTTCTCCACTAACCGGAAATAAAACTCATCTATCATGCGAAATCTGTTCTTAAAAATGCAGCCTTTTCGATTTTTAACATCCTGTATCTCGAAAACTCGCCATAGAATCTGTTTGAGCCCATTGACTCTTTTAGTCAGAACATCAACTTCTATACATACCAAAATTTCAAACAATTTAACGGAAGTCCATTTTTCCATAAGAAACATTTCTGCTAGAGAAAACAGCATAATTTTTCTGGGGTATACTAAATAAAGAATATTATACTAGTAAAATCATTTCAATATACAGAACAGATAATGGCTATTAAGGCATGTTGAGTTACTACTTTTAATAAAGCATCTAAAATTAAGATTTTTAGATTTATTAATGAAACAAAAAAAGCCAGTCCAAGAATAATCAATGAAGAGCTCTGCAAACCTAAACAGTCAGGTAATTTGTGAGATGCATGTTGAAATGGAATGCATTGGGCAGAATTACAAATTACTGAGAGGTTATTAGTGATTATGTTACGTGCTCAATAATGAGAGGTAAAACAATGATTATGACGACACTTTTATGACTAACATGTTTTTTATAAGCTGTTGACAACCAGGAAAACAGTAGAAATATTCCCACCCTAAGTTCAGTGAAAACATCTGAGAATCCTGATAGTAAGAAGTGACTCCTTAGTATGTAAATTACCTGCTGCTGAGTCATTTACATGAAGAAATAAAAAAATCAAAAAGGTAACCATTTTTATAGAGGTTGGTGGATCAGTTTACTTCACTCTTTAACTTTCTCTTAATTCCTCAATATGGTGGATAGTATGTACTTCAGAAAACACAACTTTTTGAGTGCCCATTTTTCACCTTGAGTTTAAAACATATTTTACAATTAAGATGTTATTTTCATAACCTATTGCTATTCTTTGGAAGAGTATCATACAGTGTAATTAATACTTTTGCATTTATTTTTCATTAACTTTCCTAGGTTATTGTTTGATTTAGAAACGAATTTCTATGTTCAAGGATGCTTTTTTTTCTGAAAATTTGCTGGTTTGTTCCTTGAACATTAATCTACGGATCATAATATTATAAGCAGCATGTATGTGTTTATAAGGGTGTAAAGAAATGCAGAGAATCGTAAAAATGGTACGAGATGGTGAAACGTCGTAAATAAGAGGTTGTTTTGTTCAAATTCAATGGTGAACTTAATATGGATATTGTTGAGAAAATTACATACTACTATATCATCTACATATATGCCCCATTCAATAGACTTCTTCAGTTGCAATTACTTTCAGTTAATTATTATTATCATGAATTCCCATCAAGTATCGGATTATTATTTATGTAAATAAATTGTAAATAATAAATAATTAAATATTTAGATATACGTTGATATATTATTATAAAAATCTATATTTTAAAATTATTATTATTCAATAATATTTCAAAGTATTTAAAAACTTAATACATAATACATTCAATAACTTTTATAATTTTAAATCTTTTTGGAAAATGTTTTTAAATACAACTACTTAATATTTTAATAAGATTTTAAACATGCTTTTAAACATTAGGTGAATAGATCATTGGTAAAACTGTTATGTAATATATTTATTTAGGTACATATTTTAAAATCTTATGAAGATATTTTAAAAATCATATCTCAATATTTGTAATATTTTAGAAATATTTATAAATCGTTCATTAACATATTTCAAAAAATGTTTTTATAAATATTTTTGACTATTAAAATTCGTTGATTGAAGATTTTTTAAATAGCCATTAAAATATATTTCTAATAAATTATTTAAAAAACTGTTATTTTGATGCTGGAAATATCGTTTTAATAACAATAAAGTGAAACACTTATTTAAAAAGGACTAAAGTAAACCCAATAAAATTTCACATGAACGAAATTTATCTGTAATATCAACACTATTTCCATGGACTGTCCAACAAAACCAAAAAATGTTTGGTACCACTCAGAATTAACATATAAATTAATTGAAAAATAAATCTGAAAGATTGAAAGAACTTTTTTGGGCAATTAGTTTTCCTATTTGAACTTAAAACTATTTACGACCTTAAGCAAATTTATATTTTTAAATAATTCATTTCAGAATAATATCAGTTAGATTTTCCTCACAAAAGGATAACTACCTCTCAGCTATAATTTGGACAATCAGTATGTTACTAATTTACCAAGTAAAAGGCGCTCTTTCTCTTAAAAGTCTTACTCCGTATTTCTCCCATTCATTCGCATGTATCCATAACTCATGGGCTGTCTCCAAACAGGACATTATACAAGCTCCTTTCCATGCTACCATGGCCGAATCCATGTCTCTTGGATTTGTAATAATGTCAAGTTGTTCGGCACGATATAAATATGGAATTTGCAAAGATATTCTATTTTGTAACCAGGTTGCTATCCCAGTAAATTTCATGCCTCCTCCTACCACTGTAACAAAATAAATTTAACTATTGAAAAGTAAGTTCCAACATTTGTGAAGAGGAATGTAACTCTTCAGCTAGGAGTTCACTTGGCCCTCACACAAACAGTATTTGACAAATTTTCAAGGTGCCTCAAATACCTTCTCAAAATGTCACCTCTACTACTATAAAGTTTATAATACATATCATTAATAGATTAGTTGCAAAGAATAAAGTCTTGTCTACTATTTCTAACAATATAGTAGTTTCAGAATGATTGAGGAGGTAAATAGCTATTTTGATTGTTCATTTGAGTTTTGATTCCTCAAACTGATTTCTGAAAAATACAGATAAGTTAGATAATTGAAAATAAAGTTGTAGTAAATAAGGACAAGTTGTGGAAACTGCCGGCACACTACTTGCTTTCTTATAGAAAAACTCTCTCGCAGGATTACCTGAGAGAAAGTCGGTTTATGGATTTATCAACTAGTTTTCCTCTGTTATAAGTTAATATAGTAAGTTAATATTGCAAGATACTTATCTGTATGCTGTGGGGTTTCGATTCCTGATAAGTTGTCGAAGAACGTTTTTTTCTGAGGCAATTTGTGGAAATATTAGATCCCTTGATTATTCTTGCAAGTGTCAATTAATTGAAAATACAATACCGGAATCTAGTTGACCTACTTTTTCTCAATTAATTGTATGGGTAAGTTTTTCTAAAAGAGGGCAACTAGTGTCCTGGGCAGTTTCCACTAATTGCCATGAGGTACTACACCCTGATTGTCAACTACCTAACTTATCTGTATTTTTCAGAAACCATTGTGAGTAGTGAATATGTCTTGACAAGAATTATTTCTTATTTAATAATAAAATATATTACCAGCCTCCCAAATAGCGCACCTATCACACCATTAAATAATTAATAGTGGTTAGTTATGCATATGCTTTTAGTAGGCGCCCTACCTACCAAATATATTAATTTACAGAAATAACTCGTTATCAGATATGAATATATATATATATATATATATATATATATATATATATATATATATCACAATTATTTATATATTATTTAATATTTAAATATACAAACTAAGAATAATTTACCTATTTATTGAAATTTACATCTTTGTATGGTTAAATGTCTTTTCTTTTAATTGTGTTTATGCATTTAATGAAACACTTTATATAAACTTTGCATTTAAAAGTGTACCGAGTTTAAAAAATGATGAATTTAGAAAAAGAAAAAGCTTACCTAATATACATCCATACATTTTCCTTTTAATTTCTTCGTTGGGGCACCTATCAATACTTTGCAAAACAGCTTGATCTAAACCCAATATCTGACCAGGATTTGTAACAAATTCCCTTACTGAAGCAGGAGCAATACTATCCATGGCATCGACTACAATGTCGTCTTCATTCGGATTACTTTGTTGATTCTCTAAATAGCCTTCACTCAATAAGTCCGCCGAAGACGTCTCATTTTCTTTCATGCCTGGAAAAATTGCTACATTTAGGACTGTTCGGCGGATCATGTTATAATTAATATGAATTTGACATTATTTGAAAGAAATGAAATCGTTATTTTAGACAGGCATGTAGCAACGGAATATTATTAAATGTTATTGTGAGGTTGATTTGTATTAATCCTTATGGGTAAAGTATACATTAAAATTAGGCAAATGGAATGATCCACATCTAGTATTTTCGATTTAACGCGGGCTACTGTAGATCTCAGTGTTCGAGTAACTAGAATCGTAGGCAGAAGTATACGAGAATTATGCGAACCCACCTAATGAGGGTATATGTAACTCTGCCGAAACGTAATTTTACCATCGATCCCGGCAGAGATCAGATATCAAATACGCCAATGAATTCCGCGGGTGGTTTTCATTGCATACCGGACTGTAATGAATATCCAAGATATTATTTCCACTGCTATTAATTTATTTACTTAACGGACAATAACGATCTTGAGCCCGATTAATCTCAACGTTAGAAGCTACCATACCGAAGAAGATTAAGGTTTCAGCTTTGAATACAACAAACTAATTATTTTTTTAATATACACTTTGTATCGGATTTTTCGGCTTTTCTCTAGGTACAATGCACGGATAAAGATTTATAAACACTCCTTTTGAAGATTTTAAGATTTACTTCAACTTTTCCATCGATAGCATTATCTATGTGTCATCACTTTTCACAATATGATCATAAAACAAAAAAGAAATCCAAATTTTTGGGTTTTTAATGTCACTTAAGAATCTCTATTCCCTCTCTGGTGTATCAGTTAATAACTTTCAATATAGGTATCCCATTCATTTAGAAGGGCAATGTAGGTATACGTAATTCTTAAAAATTCACTATAGAAGTAAGTAAACCAAGGTTTATATAATTAACAGTTTATAGGAATACTGAATATTTCTAAGAAATTCATTAGTTTAGCTTATCATCTTTGTAATCATGCAAAGTTAAAAATAAACATAAGATACATGTTAATATAAAACTACAAAGAAAGGAAATTAAAAATATTTTACATAAAAATGTTTAATTTAAAATATATAGCTAACCTTTCTTTCTAATTTCTCTCAAAAATAATTCATCATGTGGATCTTCCGGATCACCAGTAGATAATTTCTGTGTAATCAGTGCTTTGGTACCAGTAATACCGAATAACTCAGGACTAAAAAGACTCAATGGTGCTATGATACACTCATCTCCCACTTGCAATGTGTAATGATATACTGGTTTTCCAGGTTGTTTGAGGACGAATGATTTTTCTTGAGAACCACAAATATCTAGATTAACATGACAAAAGTCCTCTTTAAGTTTTCTTAAAAGCATACTGTCTAATTTATTCTGATCGCTACATTCTCGATACGGAAATGCACATTTCTGTAACAGCCAATAAAAGATCTGCGTTATGTCGCCGCCTCCATATTCCATTCTGTAAAAAAGTAGTATTTCAAAATTATCTAAAATTTTCATATTAAATACCAACCCATTATCAATGACAACATAATGCAATATGTATGTATAATAAAATGTAAATCTAAAATTCAAATATTGGAAGAACTTGAAAAAATTGTCAGATATGTATGGGTCAAAATATTACTTTTTACCAAACCCTCCACAGTAGGTCCTCAATTTTTTGGCTAAAAAAATTTGTTAATGGTCTCTGTTAAAATACCTGAGAGTTTGAACCTTTAAAGGATTTATTTCGATTTTTTAAAACCGTCAAAAACATGTATTTCTTATATAGGTTTGGCTCACATGATAGGGTTGCCAAAAAGAGAGTATTAGATAATTTTTTACATTTAATAAAACATAAAAAAAAAACAAAAACCGACTTCAAAAAACTTAACTAAAAACCATGAAATAATTTATTGCTACAACAATTAAATACTTTTTCTGAAGTCGGTGTCAATTTGAACAAGGAAGTTGTACTTCCCACATTATTTTCACTTTAGCTTGGCACCGACTTCAGAAAAAGTATTTAATTGTTGCAGCAAAAAATTATTTCATGCGTTTTGATTAAGTTTTTTTTAAGTCGTTTTTTTAATGTATTTATTTTACAATTTTTAGCTTAATTAGATGCAATTTTCAAATCCAATTAACTTTTTCGATATTGCCTAAAGTAAGACATCTTACTTTTAAGCATCATTTATTACTTTGCGTTTACTGTTGAATAAGAATAACTTGTTTTCTAAATATGTATTAAGAAAATTTTGTATATGATTCTAACTATGTTAATCCACTATATTGTAGACGATCTGAGTGTCAACATCCGTTAGCTCTGTTAATTATACTGGCATTGATAGTCTCCTCTCCGCGGAATCTTATAATAAATCATTATACAGAAAAATGTAATATAAGAAATTAAAAAGTTTTTCCCGATTTCCTAAGAAACGGTACAAGCTGTTTTTGAAAAAAATGAAATTCCTTAAGCCGTTTGCGAGTAATCGCTGAACAAACATAAACAAACATAGTTTTTGAGTGTCTCACATTTTCAAAGATTTTAAAGTAGATAAATTTATTAAAAAAAAAAGTTCAAAAAATGCGGTTTTGCTATTTTTGCATGAATTTTTAGACGTGTTCGATTATGAGCAAAAAAGCTGATATTCTGCAGATATAGTCTTTGTATAAATAAGTTTCAGTCGTCTAAATGATGTTTCACATTCCTGATTCTAACGGAAGACTTCTTTTTCAGTGATCTGCTGATGCAGAGATGCGGCAATGGTGGCAAACCTTCAACAACAACTGAATCAGTTACTGTTGGAGAATGTTGTCTTTTGTCTATCGTTTTCATTAGTCCAACCTGCCAATATCCATTCTTTAGGTCCAGTGTGGAGAACCAAGAGGACCATGCTAATGTGGTCAGAGTATCATCGATTCGGGGGAGTGGATAGCTCTTTCTTCGTCACATCTTTCAATTTTATGCAATCCACGCAAAATCGGTTGATTCCATCCTCCCCTTTTACTAAAACAACGGGAACAGACCATGGCCTGATGGATGGATCAATTACTCCATTTTGTAACATGGACTCGAAGTTTTCCTCTACTGCCTGTTGTGGCCTCAATGTTAGTCGCCTAGGTGGCATCCTTATGAGTTGAGCCTTTCCGATATATTTTCTATGCTGGATGATATTTGTACGACCGGTAGTACCATCTTGACTATTAAAAATTGTCAGTGATTTACGATGAATTGCTTGGCTTTCTGCTGTTCCTCTGGTGAAAGGTGTTTCAATTGGTCGGCAAACTGTTTTAGAAATTCTTTACTGGGCCCTGTCTCATTTGCCGATGTCTGGTAAGCTTGTTAACAGTTGATGATAGTATCTACTGGCTCGAAACAAGCTATTTCTTTACCATTGGCAATTTCGATGTCATTGTTGGACATATTCAGGACTCTAATTGACATGTCTCGTGTCTCGTCCGGTTTTAACTATAGCCCATCCAACCAAGTAGTCATGAGCTGTACGGGCTCCACCATTCCAACGCAACCCATAGGATTTCTTTCTAACTGCTCATAAATAAGTTGTTCCGGTCGACTGGGAATTCTGGTTGGCGAATTTGACGAAGCAATCAGCAAGAGTTCCTGGTTAAACAAAATGAATTATTCATGGACAAAATCCTGGGAGCTGGATTGGTATAGCCCGAACAGTCAGCTCATGATTACCTGGTTGGACGGGCTATATAACCGAACGGGACATACCTATTCGAATACTGCCTATGTAAAAACAACGGTATTTATATTGCCACTGGTGGAGAAAGAGCTTATTTCGAAGCAGTAAAGACCATCATTAATTGTGAAGAATCCTATAAGACAACAAGGAATGAGACACCTCCCAGTAAAGAATTTATAAGTTTACCGATCATTGGACACACTTTACACTCGACGAACAAGAGAAGGGCATACAAGTTATCTGAAGTCACTGGCGGTACAAAAGTCTCCCAAGACGGAATAGATACCGTAAAATCTCAATCTATCAGAATACGACCTAGGGGACTAGCATTGTGTCAACTGTCCGTTAAGGAAAATATCGAGTCCATGTTACAAAACGGAGTCATTTAGCCTATCAGCCTATGGCCTGCACCGGTGGTCCTAGTAAAAAAGAATGTTAGAACAAACTGGTTGTGCGATGTTTATAGAAAATTGAAAGAATTAACGAAGGGTAAATATCCACTCCCTCGAATTGATGGCACTCTTACTGCCGTTGGTTTTCCAACCTAGACTTAAAGAATAGCTATTGGCAGCTGGACTTCATGAAAGTGACTGAGAAAAATAAGCGTTTCCACCAGTAGGGTGTTGTCCTAATTACCGATCATGCCGTCTGGGTCATGTAACGCTCTTGCTACTTTTGGGAGGTTAATCGAATGTTCTGGGCGGATTGACATGGAAAACATGCCTAATGTACCTCGATGACATTCATATTTGATGTATTCTCCAGAATTAAGAATGATACTGAATCCCAAGAGGTAAGGAAGATACCGACGTCAACAAAACCGGTTTGGGGTCTTCTTTTTCCAAGTGCAAGATGGTGAGGAGCGGATGATCGAATACTACAACCAAAAATAATTACTGTATCACCAGAAAAAAATACTAGCAATATTAATTATATTAGTCAAACATGAACTACAACGCTTCTTGAATTTGTTGAGGGATTTGCCACCGTTGCCGCACCTCTACATCGACAGATCACTAAGAGATCTTCCGTTGGAATCAGGATTGTGAAACATCATTCAGACGACTGAAGGGGGCACTATGTTCCAGACAGAAAACTCAAAATGGAGAAGCTTTCCAAGAAATACATAACGCTGTCACGAAAGTCGTTTAACGAACTAACTCCAAGTATCGATACAGACGGAGTAGTGTATAATTTCTCAGACAACAGTCTCAACGAAAGCTAAAAATGGTTCTGAGCAAAAGATTCAACTTCGCCATAGCTCCTAAAACAATTCCTACCGAAGAAATTATTGCAGCAGTTGAAGCTTCACTACAATCGTCGAATCGAAGATAATGCTGAAAAAATTAGACAAGAAGTGTCCAGAATATTACGAAAAAGCCAACCGCCAAATTCCAACCTCTGTTTATCCGAACGGCATGTGCTGTTTCAACTTCGCATAAATAAAGATATTTTAATTCTACCAGCTGGTAAACGTAACGCTACCGTGGTAATGAATAAAGAAGAATACAATCAAAAGATGTCTGATATCCTACAAAACACTAGCTAGAAACCAACAATTCGGAACCCAACAACGTATTTGGAAAAAGTTACAAAAACCAAAATACAGGAATCACATATAGATAACGAAATCAAGAAACAATTGATACCACGTGAGAAGTCATCCAGGTGCCCAAGACTCTACGGACTTCCAAAAATATACAAAGAAAAAGTTCCCATAAGACCCATCAAAGTGCTGTAAACTCAGTAACCCAAAAACAGGAAAAACACATAGCCAAGTTTATGCAGCATAAGGCGGAGGAAGCAGATTCCTATCTGAGAAACTCTGAACATTTCATTAGGAAAATACAACACCTAAAAACAAATAACACCTCATGATTGCTAGCCTACCTGTTAAGTCACTATACCCAAGCATTCCAGTCAATGATGCTATAGAGAACATATCCACAAAAGAAGATTTCCCAAGCCACATCACAGAACTCGCCAAACACTGCCTAAACAACACATTTTTACATACAATGGACAAATATACAACAAACAGAGGGTGCTCCCATGGGCTCATCGCTGTTACCAGTAATAGCCAATCTCTTCATGATTTACTTCGATGAAAAAGTTCTCCAAAATGCCAATCTTAAACCAACGTTATGGGTTCGTTACGTAGATGATATTTTCATCTTCTGGCCACATGGAAAAACCGAATTAGGACATTTTTTCACATATATCAACACCATACATCCTAAAATACAGTTCACCTAAGAATTAGAACAAAATAATCGTCTCTCATTCCTAGATGTTCTCGTTACTAAAACATCAAACAGTGAGTTTCAATTAACAGTTTACAGAAAACCAACATATAGCAATAGATACCTGAACGCCACGTCACACCATCACCCAGCGCAAATTTAAGCAATCGCCAACACTCTTATTTCCAGATCTTTTAGATTAACAGACTCCAACACCAAAAACGAAGGAATTAAAATCATAACAGAACGACGGGAAGTTATCGAAATTCAAAAAATCGGGGAGATAAACAAACTATAATCTTGCCAAAAACGTGGAAGGCACTTCTACAAAAAGTTAAGTCACGAATAAATATACATTCTACATTTTTTTATCACAAAATTGCACGCCTAAAAATAGATAATTAAATTTGAACCACCCACTATCGCGGACTTCTTTTCATTGTTTAACGTAATATATTGTAGTCTTTCATGTGTAAAATCTTAAAAATGGGAGTACAAACATTTATAAATATTATATATTATGTTAGAAAACGAGGAGTAGTTCGCTTTATTTCTGTTTTAATTATAGTATTTGTATAACTTATAGTGGTTTATTCTACAGTCCTGAGGATTGGCATTTATTTAAAATGTGTGGGTGTAGTAAAGATTAATGCTCCTCAGGTATGCTCAAGGAGGAAAATCTGATAACGCACTGTGAACATTTTTAAGACAGTATTTTGAAATATATAATGTTTTATCATCAGTCATATTGAAAAAATATTATTTCTTTGGTTAATAAAGGATGGATAGGAGTATCCCGGATAAAAGAAACATTGTTAAAAGACAACAGAGAACTGAAATTAAATTAAAATAAACTACTAAAACAAGAGAAGAAAACCCTGGTAAGCAATAACTAGGATTGATAATGGATAAACCAAGTGAAGGGTATTAACAATGATAATCATAGTGTCAGAATTAAAGGAATTATTTAAACGACTTTACATCATTCTTGCGAGTACTGTATTGTGATAGGTGATTTTCGTCTACATAATGCAAGGAACTGCTCTCGAACAGCTAATAGAAAACCGTTTGTTAAAGTGTGAAAGAATTTGATGAAAATATCTTACATTTTTCAAAAATAAACGAACTCATTTTTGGTTTCGAAGTTTACCAACTATAATATGTTGCCAATCTTCTCCCTCAGATTCTGCATTCTTTAATCAGTGGGGTCTAACTGTTATATTATATTTTTTATCAGAATCACAAATACAAAAGTTCCATTTCTGTGTTTTTGATTATTAATTATTTTTTCCATCAAATCCTAAAGATAAATCCAAAAAAATTAATTGTATTAGATACCCCATATAGCCATATACCACTTCATATGTGTACAAAATTTCAACAGCATACATTGTGAACTAAAAAATTAATTTTCCATAGTGCGCCGTCGTACTCCAGGTGCAAGATGGTGAAGAGAGGGTGATCGAGTACTACAGCCGTGGATTCTCCAAACCGGAAAGGAATTATTGTGTCACCAGAAAAGAACTTCTTGCAATAATCAGGGCTGTTAACCGTTTCCACAAATATCTATATGGTTGTCATTCCCTAATAAGAAGCGATTTTGCCTCCCTCAAGTGGCTGTTGGATATAAAAACACCACAGGGATAACTGACTAAGTGGATGGAGAAATTACAGCAATACGATTTCAAGGTTAAACACCGTGCCGGGTGTTTGCATAATAATGCCTTGTCAAGTTGACACTATGCCTCCACGGCAGAACATTGTTCAGGCTGTTTGTACAAGACCGTGTCGAACGGATTGTGGGCATTGCCTGAACAACGAAAGAGATTAAATGGTTGACAAAGATATTGGACCTACTGGTAGTACAGAATCGGATTACAGGAAGTCAACTAGGTATGAATAAGATACGTAAACGGCTTTACTGAGTAATTTAATTACCTGTACCAATGAAAGAATGCACGATGTGGGTATCCCATCTTAAACAGTAACACATACATTTTGGATGCTAGATTATTTCACTAAATGGCCTGAAGCGTTGCCATACCCAATAAGGAAGCAACGACAGTGACAACGCTATTGATAGAACAGCTATTCAGAAGGTTTAGTGTACCGTTAGGGCTACATTCGGTCCAAGGGCGAAATTTTGAGTCTAACGTATTTACAAAGGTCTGTACGATGTTGAGTATTAAGTAAACGAGAACCACCCCCTTGCATCCACTATCTGACTAAATAGTGGTGTAGGAGTTTTAGTGAAATATATTTTATGTGGTAAAAAACTAAACTGCATTTCATAAAAAAACATTTTTCCTAATCTGCGTAACAGAAAATCAACACAACAGCTACAAAAGTTCGTTAGTAACAACCAGCATGCTTGAAATGAGCATATACCCCTGCTCCTATCAACTCTCAGCCGTCCACATCAGCCCCCTAGAAACTTCGGCCAGAGTACTGGTCAGAACAGGGTTAAGGCGACCGTTACGATCTGAATGCGAAATCGGTCCCAAGAAGGGGATAAGGTCTGGCTATACAACCCCAAGAGGAGCATAGGCAAGAAACTAAGCTTACACCAGCTTGTAACGGGCTATACAAATTAGTTTACCGGATCAAAGATGTCGTCGCGTTCGAGGGCCACGATGAAGGTGATCCATTTAGACCGAGAGACTCTCGATCACGGAGTGTTACAAAATTTCATTCATTTAAAGCCGCCTCTTAAAAAAAAGAATACCACATTACTATTAAAAGAATGGTACTACAACAAGCCACTTGAAAACAACTAAAAAGTTTGGAATATCATACAACACAAAAATCGACACAAAACACAATTTTCTAGAGTCCCTGATGAAGTAACATGATGCAATAGAGAATGCATCAAGTGTATTCTACAAAGAATAATTTGGTAAAAGTGCGAGTTGGACTCGCATACTTAGGGTTCCGTACCACCTTCAAGATTCGAATATTCCAGTTTCAGACAAGCAGGGAATGAGTGCATTTTCTTATACTTACCCTTATATCTTCTAAAGGAAGCGTTTAAATTTATAAAAAATATACACTTTGATTTTCCACACATAGACTTTTTATTTTAGCTGCTTTAGGATTCGCTTGATTTTTATCACAATACATATGTATTTAATTTTCTAATTTGGCTCCCAAAAAGTAACATTAGAGTTTTATTTTACTAATAAACTTTCAGAAATGCCTTTTATAATCTACTGTCTGAATTTTGAGGCTTTTTAGATTGAAAGAAAAACGGCAAAATAGGTCAAAGTTTAAATTATAAATTATTAAATCTGTTATTCAAATTATTTAAAAATATAAATAAAATATATTTTTCGAGTTTCTAAAGTGGGAATTAATCGATTTTAATATTTTTATATCTTTTATACAAATGATTTAAAAATATGATATATTTGTAATTCACATAATGAGCCTTTTATCTGATATATTACATGATGCGTTTGAAAATTGAATCTTTATTTTCCATTTAATTGTATAATTTGCCCCTAAAATTACTATGGGGGTTTTCTAGTAATTGATTTTCCGTTTAATTCTATTATTTGGAGGCCAAATAATAGAATTAGGTATTTTTTTAAATATTTTTTCTATAAACAAAAAAAAATGAGGTTTTAGAGTTTGGGGAATAACGGGGAGAATGGGTAATTTTTTTAAAATATTTTTTAATATATTTTAAAATATTCATTAAAAAATATATATATATATTTGTACCTATTCGTCATAATGAGCCCTGGGATTTGATATATTACATGACCCGTTAGAAACAATTATAATTTTTTATTTTCTATTTAATTCTATAATTTGCCCCCCAAAATGAATATTAGGGATTTCTTCTTATTTTTCCAGTAAAGTTCAGGTGAGGGGCTATACTTCCAGTTTTCAAAATTTTTCAGCTTATGGTTTCGGAGATAAGGGGGGGAATGGGTAAAATTTTTTATATTTTTGTTAATATCTTTTAATTAATTTATTTTATAAATATGGAAAAAATATATTTGTTTTCTTCATCATGAGCCCTTTGATTTGATATATAACATGATGGGTTAGAAACAATTTTAATTTTATATTTTCCATTTAATTCTATAATTTGCCCCCCAAAAAAATATTAGGGGTTTTTCCTTATTTTTCCAGTAAAGTTCAGGTGAGGGGCTATACCTCCATGGTTTTTTCAAAATTTTTCAGCTTATGGTTTCGGAGATAGGGGGGGGATGGGTAAATTTTTTTATATTTTTGTTAATATCTTTTAATTAATTTATTTTAAAAATATGAAAAAATATATTTGTTTTCGTCATTATGAGCCCTTTCATTTGATATATAACATGATGGGTTAGAAACAATTTTAATTTTCCATTTAATTCTATAATTTGCCCCCCCCCAAATAAATATTAGGGGTTTCTCCTTAATTTTCCAGTAAAGTTCAGGTGAGGGGCTATACCTCCATTTTTTTCAAAATTTTCCAGCTTATGGTTTCGGAGATAAGGGGGGGGGGGTAATTTTTTTTATATTTTTGTTAATATCTTTTAATTAATTTATTTTAAAAATATGAAAAAAATATATTTGTTTTCGTCATAATGAGCCCTTTCATTTGATATATAACATGATGGGTTAGAAACAATTTTAATTTTCCATTTAATTCTATAATTTGCCCCCCCCAATAAATATTAGGGGTTTCTCCTTAATTTTCCAGTAAAGTTCAGGTGAGGGGCTATACCTCCATTTTTTTCAAAACTTTCCAGCTTATGGTTTCGGAGATAAGGGGGGGGGGAATGGGTAATTTTTTTTATATTTTTGTTAATATCTTTTAATTAATTTATTTTAAAAATACGAAAAAAAATATATTTGTTTTCGTCGTAATGAGCCCTTTCATTTGATATATAACATGATGGGTTAGAAACAATTTTAATTTTATATTTTCCATTTAATTCTGTAATTGGCCCCCCAAAATTAAAAGTAGAGGTTTCTCCTTATTTTTTTTTAGTAAACTTCAGGTCAGAACCTATAAATCTATTTTTTTTCCAAACTTTACGTTTTATAGTTTCGGAGATAGGGGGGGAATGGGTAAATTTTGGTATATTTTCGTTAATATCTTTTTAAATATATTTTTTTTAATATGGAAAAATATATTTGTGTTCCTCAGAATGAGACCTTTCATTTGATATATTCCATTATGCGTTTGAAAAAATTTTTATTTTTAAATTTTTATTTAATTCTATAATTTGCCCCCCAAAATTAACATTAATGGTTTCTCCTTAATTTTCCTGTAAAGTTCGGGCAACGCTCTATATTTCCTATTTTTTTTCAAAATTTTAGGCTCAATAGTTTCAGAGATCAGGGGGGCGGAACCGTCGATTTTTTTAGTTTTTCCCCTCAGAAGTACCCCTAAAATCAATTTTTTTTCTTTTACGATATGTACTCCTGATCGGGTCACCAAACTATACATTGATACCAAATCAACCTCTTCCGTCCAGTAGTTTAGTAGAAAATGGCTGTGATGTGACAGAGGCAGAAATCCTGAGTGATATTATAAGGGTATCTGTATATTGTATATACGGAACCCTAAAAATGTGAATGTAAGTAGGTTGAAGTCAAGATAGTTTGCGGCTGAGAACAAGAAACTTAAACTTAAATCTTTTTTAACATCAAGTAACAAAATATTATCCTTGGGATAAAATTTAGAATAGCAATTATAAAAAAAATAAAATGCCAGTAGAATCAATGTTTTCAAATAAATGTTACCATCATGATACTAGGGAAATGAAAAGTCCCAAATCCACAATCTTTGAACAATTTTTTATATACAACTAGTTTCTATAACTTCCACCCCATTATCAAGTCAAAAAAGCTACAAAAAATATTCAAAATAAGACGAACATACGGTAAACATTATGTGATAACTTACATACAGGACTAACAAAGTAACATATTCTCACATATACATTAAAGCAACAATGACTCAAGGTATTAAAACCAATAAACGTTTATAATTAAAATTAAAATCTTTTCTCAGAAGGTTATGAGTCAAGATGGTATGGTATGCCTTCAACTAATTCAGAATTATTTTAGTCAGAATTAAAAAAATTATTAATAAAAAAAGCAAAGAACCTACAAATAGATAATATTTGTTAAACTTCGGGTTAATACTGATATCTCTATTATAATCTTAATAAGTTGTATAAACATAACTACAGATTTACTTAGACAGTATTTAATAATCATGAACATCGCAGAGATGACCTATCACGTTTTAAATCGTGATTGAATAAACCGACGAAAAATCTAGATTAAGTTGTGTATTCAAAATACATGTACTATGATTTTTGTGTGATCTCAAAATTTCCAGTTGTTCTAAATTGTTAAGGTACAATCCCTTATTCTCAATACCATTTGTCTCATTAAACTTATGTTATCTAAGAGATGCTAGCAAAATGCGAGAAACCCGAATAGTTTTGGTTGAAACATCTAAGATGTTCTTTTAATCATATATTAAAGCATCTGTAAGTTCTGCTGATGTAAAATGATCCACATGTATCGCATGTAAGTTCATAAACACCACTGCAAGTCATATTTTCAGTTGGGTCTTTGTTGTTCAAAATGAAGTACTCTCGGGTATTTTTGGACTTAAAGGAAATGTTTATGTATGGTTTGAAAAGGTTGGCTATTCTGTAAAAAATCTAACCGTGGAATTTTAATGATCTATAAACTTTCTGTTGCTGTAAGTTATTATGGTCATGTGATTCTGGTAGGTAAGGCTCATTCAACCATTCTTTTAATTTTTTTATCCAACAATTTGTCCATGAGTGAAGTACAAAACCCATTTAGGGTAGCGATTTGTTTTATCGTATCGAGTTCATGATTGTAGTTGGAGAGAGAAAGTTGGAATTAAATGTATTTTGGGTGATAATGTTTGATGTGCCAGAGAGGTTGGTGTTTAATGCAAGACATGTGGATATTCACCCTATTAGCTGCATTATGGTGAATAAAATATTCAATGAAACTAATGTAGTATTCCCAAAAATATTTTATTTACACACATTGCAAGAAGGTGATACAGCAAAATGTTTGGAAATATTTAAACAATATAATTTTTCTACATGTATTGGAAACTCAGTAAGTCATCTTCACTAGAAACAAAGCAGTAGTAAAATCACAAAAATGTTTCTATTGGGCAGCAGATAATCCCAAGTTATAGTTTCTGCTGGTGTAATCAAATTTACAAAAACAGTGAAGAAATTTGAGAACTTTCTTAAATCATGAAAATAAAGAGTTCAAATTACTTTTGGTATAGGATCAAAACTGCTGTTTTTTCTACATTGCAAGACACAGATCCAGCAAAATGTTTGGAATATTATTTATGACCCCAAGGGGAATATTTAAACAATAAAAATTTTCTACAACATGTGTTAAGGACAAAGTCATATTCACCACAAACATAAGCAGTAGTATCATCACAAAACTGTCACTACAAACACAAGCAGTAGTATCATCACAAAACTGTCACTACTGGACAGCAGATAATATCCAGTGGGTACTGTAAAACTTGTAGATTCCCTGTTGACGTAATCAAATTTGTAAATACAGGGAAGGAATTTGAGAACTTGTGCAAATGATGAAAATAAGAGTTCAGTTGAAAAGACTAATTTTTATATTGTAATATTCTAATCAATTATAAATTATATTTTTACAGAGGAAAAATAATTAAAATGAGATAAAGTTGATATCATTAAACTTTGAGTACAACTTTTTAAATACCATACATACCTGACCCTGGTATCAAGATGACAAATTCCATCTTCTACACAAGAAACTGAAGTTTTTTGGTCTCCAACATCAACAACACAAGCATAACTCAATCCAGAACCAAAAGTAGCTGCTACATGATCTTGTACAAGGAAACAGCTACCAAATCCCATTTTACATAAAAGTAAATACATTAGTTCTCTTAAATAAGTTCGATTATAGACATCAGGTGTAACCAAAACTACTTTGTAATTTTTAAATTCTTTATGATTTATTTGGAAATTATGTTCCAAAACATATGTCCAAATAGTCTCTAAATCAGCAAGAACTGCTGTCATGGATCCTCCAGGTCCACTATGGATATTAAAGTCGCCTCTTTTATAAGGAAAATGGATGTTAAAATTCTCTTCTGGACTTAAACGCAATATATCATTCCCAATTACTATGTCATTTTCTGGTTTGATCCACTCACCTCCATTATTTCCGAGTTCCTCAGGGTGGGACCTCCTATTATAAGCGGCTATTTGTTGAGGAGGAGTAGCATATCTTCTACGACCATCTGATTGTAAGCATGATTGTAGTGTGTGGGAAACACCAAGTCGAGCTTCTTCCAGTTCCTGAGGATTATTTAATTCAATTCTTTCCGGTAAAAAACTGTCTATGTAATTTTGACCACTAGGTAAACGGCGCCTAGCAATTGCATGGAGGATGGTTAATGGATTTAGGTCTGAAGCTCTTCCTATTCTAAGATTTAAAGAACCAGGATGTATAACGATTATAGTTTTTGAATGCACCTGTTCAGGGGGTGTATCACTGGGAGTCCCAAGTGTCATAGTTAAGCTTTCTTGTAGAATATTTAAACTTTCGTTATTAAATTAAATATGTAAGAAAGATATAGCTGTATTTATTTATATTAACCTCAAACTACAAACAGACCGGGAAAACTTATGTCAAACCATAGACAACTGACAACGTCCAAAGTGCGTTTAAGGAGAGTGGTGCCAAGCCCGGAAGCACGGCCATTCTCCGCTCATTTTCCGCTAACAAGAATCAAATGAATAAAACAAAGCTGTGGGTAGTGTTCGTCAATTAAATTTTCAATAAACTAATTAATCAATTGAAAAATTAATTGCGATTGACTTAATTGCAATGAATTTAATCGCATTTAAATTGTTAACTGCATGTTGCAATTAATTTGTTTGAATTAATTATGTTTTGCAACTAAACTAAAAATCAACTTTTTCAATTGTTGAAAAAAACAATCAACACTACATAACAATTATTTAACTCTGATACAGAGGAAACCTTTCTGTTTAACCAACTTCAAAAAAGGAGGAAATTGGCAATTCGGTTCATTTTGCAGAAAATCTGCATGGTCTGAAATCTGAAGATAAAATTAAATCATCATACTTTTATCAATAATAGTTGCATGTACAGGGGGTTAAAATATAGAGTGCAGTGGCATCAGGGCCGGATTTAAGTTGGTGAGGGCCCTTGGGCACAAAACTGATGGGTGACCCTGGGCACAAAACTAGTGGGGGCCTACTTAAGGAATTCAAAATTGGCAGTCAAATTTGTATTTTACATTTATTATTTTTAATAAAACATGTCATTTAAAAGGATTTTTACAAATTTAAATAAAATACGTCAAAATAAATAAAGTTAGCTTGAGTAGGTATTTTACTTGGTCTTATCTACAGATACCTGCTAAATTTAATTGCATCTCATGTTGATATTACAGACTTAGGGCTCACATATTAAAAAAAACCTTAAATCTGATTTTAAAATAATAGGGTTGCCACATATATAAAAAAATCTTAAGTATAATTATAAATATATACCTTTGAGAGTACGAAAACATACTAACACATTTTCGAAATCATTATTCATACAATATAAACAATTTTTTGAGTGTAAACTTTTTTTGGATTTTGACTTTCATTTTTGCTCGATTTTTTTCTTCAAATATATATTTTTTGAAATTTTGGTCCACAGTTGGAGGGGGCTTCAAATTGGTGGGGGCCCTGGGCCAGTACCTAAAATGCTCTTATGTAAATCCGGCCCTGAGTGGCATTATAATTAAACAGGGTGTTGAAAAATTCGGCAAAAAAAATTATATGCGGTAGCCTATAAGCAGTTACATATAAAAAATCGAATGTCAAAACCAAGTTGTTTGTAGACATATTCAACATATTCCTCTGAATATTCAGGAAAATTATATATAAAAACGCTAAGAAAGCACTAATATAAAGAAATACAAGTATTTGCATTAACAGACGAAAACATCCGAATAACAGAAAGAAACAAGCTAATGTAGCAGCGCTCGAAACCCTTGAAACTCTTTTTGGAACATATTTTTTGGGATTCAGTCTCAAGTTGACAAACTGTCGTTGAGATATATGAGGCAGGTCCTCCATGACAAGCCGCTCATTTCATACCCTGTTAACACTTTGACGTAACGGGGGCATTAACGCAAGACGGTAAATTGAACCCATACTGGTGGAGAACGCTGTTTCTTCTCTATCGCTTTCGTGAAGCCCAAGCTGCCAATAACCACTCTTTAGGTGTAACGGAATCCTGCTAGTATAATCAATTCGAGGGAGTGGATAGTTCTCCTTCTTTGTTGTGTCGTTCAATGTCCGATAATCTACAAAAATTGTTTGGTTCCATCCTTCTGTTTCACTAGAACGACGAGGGGCTCAATAACTTCATTTTGTAAAATGGTCTCTCTATATTTTCCTCAACTGCCTGTTGTTACCCCAATGGTAGTCGCGTAGGTAGTGTTTTTACGGGTTGGGCCTTCCCAGTATCTATCCGATGATGGATGAATTTGTAAAACTAATAGTACCCTAATAATGACTAATAAATTTACCAATGATTTACGATGAATCGTTTGGCATTCTGCTGTTTGTCAAAAGGTAGGTGAACTGACTTTTAAATTGACGATGGTGTCTGCTGGTTCGAAACAAGCTATTATTTCACAAGTGGCAATTCGGATGTCGTTTTTGAACATATTCAGTATTCTAATAGGTATATCTCGTCCAGTTTTAACTATAGCTTGTCTAATCACGTAATCATGAGCTAAAAGTCCGGGTTCCACCATTTCAACGCAACTCCCAGGATGTCTTTCTAGCTGCCCTTGAATAATTTGTTCCGTTAGGTTCGTATACCTACATTTCGCTATAATTTTTATGGAAATCGATGCGGCGCTGACGGGTCATGTCAATAAAAATTCCTCATTTAGGAATCGAAGAACGTCATATTTCGGGCTAATTAGGTCCATAGTAGGACCCTAGGTCGGATTATGTTGTCTCCTATCTATAGCACTAAATCTGCCTCGCCCTGTATTGACATGGACTCGCTGCGGTGATTGTTCTTAGCTAGATGTTGTTGTTAATTGGCCAGACTTCAGATGTCCTAAAAATTCTGAACCTGGCAATGGACACTACAGCTTAAACGTGACGGTGATTGATCGGCAATTAATGCTGCCTCTGATGCTGCTATCTTGGCAAAATCTGCGGATGGGTACTGTCCTGGGCGCTGGCGGAGGGTTAGTCAGCGTTCGCCCCCTTATATTAACTGACTGTTTCTGGTGGTAGTATGGTTGCAATGGCCAACTCTGACTGGTGATTGGTTGGGTAGCCTCACTTTGCAGTCACGTTGGAAATTACTATTACGTCCACAAAAGTAACACGCTCCTTCGATATCAGTTCTTTGTGACCGTGCAAGAAATTTATTCATCTCAGACTACAGTGTCTGTAGGGTTAACTAAGGTTCTTACCGACTTCGGGAAACTGCATGTACCTTTATTTGGACATATTTATACAGTACGTTGTAGAGCTTCATTACTATTCTTTTTACCACTAAGTCTAGGATTGAACGTCGACATTTCCAGTACCAATTATCAAAGTTTGTGAAGCAAATTGGACTTTAATGTACTCTGGGTACACGAATTCTTGTAGACTTTTCCCAGATTCGGCGTATTTCCACTCAGTGCGTATACTTGACTCAGCGATTGGCTGTGATATTTTTTATCTAGGACTTCAATGATCTTGTCGAAGTTACCTTAATCATCCACGGGCATGCTTTGCAAGAAAGAAAAATAGCCTTTCTTTTGGCTGTCACATCCATTAGCTGCGCCAGTTTCAAATTGCCGTTTGTACACAGGCCAAAATGAATTTCATCAAAAGTGGGTGGTTTTATAAAGGAACCATTGGTACTTGCTGTGTTTTGAAATCTTCCTCTTTGCAAGTTTTGTTGAATGTTTTAATCACCCTTTCCACCTGATTCTGGATAGAGTTATGTTCACATTGTACTTTGCTTTGAATTTAATTGATGTCATAGTTAACCTTATTCTCGGGATTATCCATTGAACTTAGAATTTTAATTTAATCGTTTATATCCTGTATATCAGATTATATGAACTGTATTTTCCGATTAACCCCGTGTTGATTTGCGTTACTTCTGAATTTTTAATTAACCTTGTTTTTTTAATTCATTTTTTTCTTAATGAATGTTGTGTTCACCTTATAATTTAGGCAAAACCCTTTCCTCAGATATATTGTGTTCTTTTTCTTCCACTGCGGTAACAAGACTTTCTAATTCAGTTTTACGTTTCTTATCAAAAGATTGCACTTAAGTTTTGTTAAATTTCTTCTCGAGCCTGGGTTACTTTTTTTATCTCGTTTCTACAAATCTTATTTAGTTTTTCTATCCAGCATACGGGTAACTAGTTTGAAAATTTCCTTACTAGTCTCCTTAATTGCAATACTGATATTTTATTGAATTATTTCTTTATCTGAATAATTGGAGTTTATATTTTGACCTAGTTTTTTTAATAGCTTTTATATTTAATACCATACTGTTCTATCTTCCAAACAATAATTGTTTATTCCCATTTACGTATTCTACGCTTTACTATTTTTCGATACCTTTTAACATTTCCTTTTATAGACTTTGTATAACCTTTTTCCAATTCTATTATATCGAAAACTATAAATATCGCACAAGCTTTGCCAATCGCAGTTAGCACCGAAACCGAATCATATTGGTTATCGTAAATGTTTTCTGTAATACCTGAATTTGAAGTCGAAAAAATTTCTTCCTAAATCATCGGCTAATAGTCATGTCCTCGTGAACAACCCTGTATCGGGATAGTTCATAAGGTTTTTCCTAGGTTTCCCTTATGATTTTAATGTGATCACTGAATCAACAAAATTCTTTGATCGTATTTTTGGCGAATGCACTATCTTATAACAAAGTCGCACCTAGGAGCGCCATATAAAATTCTGAAGATCATACTTTCAAATTCTTCCAATTTGAAAGGAACTTTAATATTATATGATCTTTAGAAGTTTCTGTCTTACCCTGTATATTTTCAAATTAAATTCTCTTAATTACGTCATAAGTCAAATAATATTGTGAAACTATTATAATTTTAAATTTTAGAATTGTGCCCTTTTTTAGTTTCTTTGCCATTGACAACGGGGTCTGCCCTAGACCCCGAAACGTTTGGGAATTACAGTAATTTCGTGTATTGTGGTGTTATTTCCCAAAAAGTCCTTAAACCAGTGGTTTCCAACCTTTATGTACCTGCGCCCCCTTTAATTTTTTTTTAAATTTGCCCTTGCATTGATTTATTTACAGTACTGCGTCTTTGAAAAATATCAACTAAATACGCAAGTTCCAGCAAGAGTATGGATGGATGTTTTAGCATTTTTATCCGAAAAATTCGCTGCGAGGATTTTGGATTAGGTATACCTATTTTGCTGATTCATTTTTTTTACACCTATTCGACTTTTTTGGTTTGTATTCGAAAATGATATTTTGGAACAGCTGCATGTCCCCTTTGTAACAGTCTCGCGCCCCCCTAGGGGAGCGCGCCTCACAGGTTGGGGTCCACTGGCTTCAAGGCCGTAGCCAGCGGGGGGGGAGGTCTGGAGGTTCAACCCCCCTGAAATTTCGGAATATTGGGTTTCAAGATTCAATTTTAACCAAATAATCATCTTTTTCATGAATTTTTTTTATATTTATACATTTTTATATATCCTGGATATATATGAATACAAATACAGATTTTGCAGTACCAATCAGTCCACCACCAATCAAAAAAATCAATCCCCCCCCCCGAAAATATTGTCCAACCCACCTCGAAAAAATTTTCTGGCTACGGCCTTGACTGGCTCAAACATTAACAAAATATGCCACAACTATGATTCAAGAAACAACTGCAGTAGTATTGTTTTTTTGTCAAAAAAGATTTTTCTCTACCTTTCTAGTTTGTTTAAAAATCGATGTTTTGCTCTTTTTTACTTTGATTTTTTCCCGAACAATGAATAAAAAAAATGATTTTGCGTTCATATCATACTAAATGCCAAATTTGATAGTTGATAGACATGAATTGTAATTCTGATTGTATTAAAAAGCAGAGTTAGGTAAATGAAACCCAAGGTATTGAAATTTTAATTCTGCTCGGTTATGAAGATATAGGATATGCACACAAGAACAAGTTTGCGAATTATTTAACAATAAGTACCCTGATCGACCTATTACAAGATCAATCATAAGTAAGGTACAGGTCAAATTAAGGAAGTTGTCATATGTAAGAATCATGCAAAATCAGGTCGATCAGCAATATCAGAAGAAAACTAATTGAATGGTTTGTTACGAGAATTCATCCGACCGCTGGTGCAATTGGCCATCAACCAGTTCATGGAAGGGACATTATTCGGATAAATTCCGAAATGTTTGTCTCTCAACCGGCGGACCGCTGCCGTTACTGGAAATTCTTTTAAAGCTTCCAGAACATGAAAGAGTTTCCCGATGGTTCGTGGCAATAAAAACATTACAGTTTATTAACAGTTGAAGAAAATCCTTTCTTATCAAGTCATCAGATAGCCATGCAGCAAGGAGTCAGTCTTCGGGTTTAAAATCCCTAAAGCATAACAAATGGCATTTGAGTGGAATTCTGTGAAACAATGAAGGGGCGGTGTCATAACGATCTGCAATTTTCACGTTGTATAATTTCTTACAGGAAGCAACTTTTTGTTTAAATGGTTCTGTCAACAGGCAGAACTGCAGATATTTGGCACCTGAAAACGTATGGGCAGGGATTGTCTGCACTGCTGCCGTCATGTGTCCGTGTTTTATTGTAGGTGCACTAAATGGTGTGAATTATTTGGAACTACTAGAACAAAACATAATACCGGCAATTGTAGGAGTCTTTAAAAATGCAGAACATCCCGGCATGCCTGATGATGTTCATTAGTTTCAGCTTGACGGTACATCGATACATTATTCATAACATGTCCAAAATTATTTAGATACCATTTTCCCAAACAAATGGATTGGTATGAGAGGTCCTGTTAGATCTGACGATCTAACTTCACTCGCTTTCTTTTTGTGGGGCTATCTAAAACGAAAAGTTTACGTCAACCGAACAAATAGTATGAGGATTTAAAAATAATGCTATAAATTCCGGGTTCAAAAATTAATTTAAAACATCAATATTCACATTCACTTTCGATGACTTTATTTTCCACTATTTATTTACAACAGCTGATTTCTACTGATACAATTCACACGTCGAATAAACTAATAATACTGATCACAACGTACAATGTCCTTTTATAATTAACATGGAATTCTCTAGTATTTTGTGAAGGTTATCTCGTAGTTAGCAAAACGTTTTGCCGGAGTCTTGCCAAAATTTTCAGTCGACCTGCCAATTGTTGTCCCAATGGTAGTCACCTAGGTGGTATTAGGTCCATCATATCAGTATTAGGTCCATACCCAGTATAAAATCGTCCTCAATATCCGCTACCACGAGCCTATGCCGGATTCTGTTGTCCCCTATCTGTTGTACTATATCTGCCTCGCCCTGTATTGAAATGGACTCGCTGGTGACTGTTTTTAGCTGGATGTTGTTGTTAGCTGGCCGGATTTCTGATGACCTCAAAACCCGGGACGTGATAATGGACACAGCGGCGTCGGTGTCAAAAGTAATGGTGATTGCTCAGCCGTTGATGGTGCTCTTGATGACTAGGCTGCTGCTATCTCGGCAAAATCCCCAGATGAATACTGTCCTGGGGGCTGGTGGAGGGCTAGTCAGCATTCGCTTCCTTATGCTGACTGATCGGATTTTCCCTGGTTGGTAAGGTTGTTTTGTTGACTACCCCTGGTTGGTGATCGTTCTAGTAGCCTTACTCTGCAGTCACGTTGAAAGTGTCCAGTCCGTCCACAATGGAAACAGGCACCTCTTGTTCCAGTTCTGTGTGAGCGTTCCAGTAGTTTGTTCATATCAGTCAGCAACGCTTGAACGGGTGACTCTGGCTCTTCCTGGTTGAAGGAAACTGCTGGTACCCTTGGCTTGGACATGTTTATGACGGTCTCTGCCTTCCACGCCCGAAGCCACTAAGTCTTAGATTTCTTTGTACTTCAACATCTCTGATACCGTTTATGAAACTCTGTGTGGCCAATTGATCTTTAGTTTCCTCTGGCAGGTCTGTGTAGGACAGATGCACTAATTGTTTAATTTCTGCTAGGAATTCTTGAAGACTTTCTCCAGATCTTTGTGTTTTACCACTTAGTTGCACCTGGGATACATGGCTTAAGCATTGATTGTCGTATCTTTTGTCTAGGATTGTGATGATCTTGTCGAAATTACATTGTTCATCCACTGGAATATATATATATATATATATATATATATATATATATATATATATAGATTAACTCTTTTAAATTTAACTTTAAAAAATATATATTTTCACTTAAATACAAATTTTAAACAGGTAGAGTTACGCCTTACACAACTTACTATAATGATCTCCGACAAGCCCGTTAATTATTTAGTGTTTATACAATTCAAGACGTGATAAAATCTGCAATTTAGCGTCTACAGGTTCATACTGACAATTGTCATATCGTTAACGATATTGCGAAATAGTAAATGATACGCTTCTCACGGATATTTGCTGAGTAAGCAACACGTGTGTGTACGAATTATGATATAACAACTCCCATCACAAATGAAAAGTTGATGGTATAGCATCAACTTTTTGAAATAACATTAAAATGTAATATGATATTTAAATGAAGTGAAACGTAAAACCTTAGCAGTTGTTTGAAATAACTTAATATCTAATAATTCATAAAAATAATAATGTCAAAATAAAGCATGAACATGATGATAAGCAAAATACGATAAATTGGATAATAATATAAAATAGGTTACGAATATCTATATATAAATAGGCAAAGACAAAACGATTAGGTACCATTTTCTCCTCTGTTTCTCAACCGATTTTCTTCATTTTTGTTTTGTTTAGTAGCTACGGACGACCTTCAGTGCAGAATGCTAATCTTAATTTATAAGATTGGTTCATTCATTAAATAAAATATGCATGCATTGTTATTGTTTAGTGGGTAAAGTAATCGTTGAATATCATAATTATACAGGGCGATTCCAGATATGTTAGAAATCATTTTTTTAATGGGTGGCACATAAGCAGTTGCATATTTAGGGTGTTTAAAATATAGAGTAGAGTGCAATTATAACTAATAAAATAATTATATAGGGAAGCCCATTAGCGGTTGAATTTACAGGGTTCTTGGAATAGAAGGTGCAGTAAAATTACAGTTATACAGGGTGGTGCAAAAAATGTTATACATAGATGCATATACAGGGTGGCGGAAATGGAAATGCAACATTTCGAAACACATAAGCAGTTGTATATATAGTTAAGATGAAATATAGGGTAAGGGGAATTATAGATATACAGGATGGTGATAAAAAATGTTAGAAACGGAAATGATTTATAGAGTAGACCACGAAGAGTTCCATATATATAATGATTGAAATATATAATAGGTCGGAGCAGAATTATAGTTACAGAAGATAATTAAAAATTTCATAAACAAAAAGAGTAAATATGGTGGGTCATAGGCAGTGGCATATACAGTGGTTTACCCGGTGGTTGAAAAATGTTAAAAAATATTATGCGTGGTCCATAAGCAGTTGCATATACAGGGTGGTGGAAATATATAATGAGATGGAATTATTATAATGAGGATTTTAATAAATGTTAGAGAATTGAGTGCAATTATAGCTATACAGGGGGGTTAGAAAACATAAGTATGTAGGGTAGCCCATTAGCAGTTGAATTGTTGTCATATTAAATTAAGAGTTACGAATTTGAACACAAATAAAGTTCTATGAATTATATCTGAAAAAAACTTGAATTTCGTTACTTATTTGTAGAAGCGAGATGTAAGACCGACATCTAGGATTTTCGAGGAAACTATCACACAAAGGTTCCGAATCTGGATCCGTTCTGTGTAATTGCTGTTTTCCCTAAAGTCCTAGGATAGAATGTCACGATAAAATTTTCATGTTACTTAACCTGCCAGAGATATTGACACAATTGGTCGAATTTCGACCACTGGGCGAAAGCTAGTAATGATAAAACGATATAAAAGTAAATAATAATAAAATATTGCAAATAAAATAGTCCAAATATAATGTTAAAATCATGAATGAAAAAAGTACATACTTTATTAAGCAGTTTCTTTCAATTCAATGTCTTTTTCGGGAATGTCCAAAGTCGGGCGAAGTTTTGGAATTAAGTGCCTAAAACTTCTTTTGGTCGGTTGTGGCGTATGTTGTGCAGAAGGGTTTCTTCTTCGGAGCTGTAATTTCTTATGCATGGTGCAGTATATGATGTAGGCAGCTATGATTATTATAACTGCAATAGTTACATATGTGAACCATGAAATATTTTTCGTTATAAATGGTTGATTGATTAAGTCATCTAAGTCTCTAGAGTATTGGTCGAGTTTATGACTGGCTATATCTAATTCTTCGATATTGAGGTGGTCCAGTTTTAAGGGTTGGAGTTCTGGAACTTTGACTTTATCTGGTATAGGTTTACAACAGTTATAAGGTATGTAAACTGGTTGGGAATTATCAGTAATATTTATGGATTTCCGATTTTCGGCTTGTACCTTTGTGATGCCGATAAAAGCACTGCACTCCGAGTAAAGTTTGAGAACTGAGTTTTTATTTATAGTTACAGTTTTTACAGTTTCTGAACAGTTGATAGTGATTCGTATAGGTTCTGAAATTATGATTAGCCATGTATTAGATTCAAGTTTTTGCACATTATAGCCTTGGCTGAAAATAACGTAACTTTTGCAATTTTCCTGCACATTTTTAAAGTTTTTCAACAGTTGGGCTTCACATAGGGCGTTAGTGTCTATAGGGTAAGCATACAATTCGGAGCAAAGTTTTTCGCGAAAGTTTAGCGGTTTGCACGCACTTAAATCCTTTATTGGGATGTACATTAAAGAATCATCATTTCTCGCAATGTATTTCTGGGTGAACTGAAGTATATGGTGTAGGCCTGTTCTATCGTCATAAATAGGGATAGGATAAAGATGGAAAGCGGTATAGGGTTGCTGTTCTACGAGTGGTATTTTGAGAACAAAGACAAGATCTGAACGTGTTTGAAAAGCTTCAAGATCTATAATCTCTAAATATTTGGCAACATTTGAATATCTTACCGGAAGAAGTAAATTATTTTTTACTAAATTTTGTGAAATTTCTTGTAGAGCTATTATTAAGTGTTCTGGAGTTAAGATTGATGTATGTATAATTTTCAGTCTTGCAAAGGTAATAGCATTGAGTAAATCCTTTAAGTTATCTTGTAAATAGAGGTAGTTTTCCATCAACTTTTCACAAATCTCGAGAAAAGTTAGTTTAGCTTTGATATACGCGTTTTTGTCAGCGAGGTGAATGATTGTTCTTCGAATCCGGTTAATGTCTTCGTTGAAGGTCTTTTCATCTATTTGTAATTTTGCGATGGTCTCATTAAAAATTTTTATAACTGAAGTTGTGATGCTCATTTGATTTTTCATTATGTTTTCAATTTGCAATTGTTTTTTATTCAAACTATTAATGCTGTTTGTGTAAAACCCACCGTCTGAGGCATCTAAATTACCTGTTATAGCTTTAAATAACGTTCCGGCACCGTTTAATAATCCGCGTTTAAATCGTTTCGTGTCGGAGTATATTTCTGAAAATTTCTCTTTAAGAGAGTTACAGATTTGTGTTAACAAACTGATATGAGTTTGTATTTCAGACCTGAAATTATTCATAGAATGTACATCGAGACTTACTGTTTTAGTTAAAGTGTCAAGTAATCGGTTATTGGTTGTAAAAGCGTGTTCTAGTGCTGATAAGTTGCGGTGGGCTAGAAGAGTCCATTTGTGGTAGGATACGACTATCCTTGTTTCATCATGATAATATATCCCAAGTGTGTTGTTTATTGGTTTTAGTTCGAAGTGTGATATTGCTGATCCGAACAGCAAGAAAATTCTGGAACAGAAATTATCTTTCTGAATAAGGCTTCAGTCTATCGAAGTTAACTTTAGTCCTTTGAATAGTTGCTAAGTTTAGGAGAGTTGCGGAATTGTTATGAAGTTCCACAATTTGAAAGGGTCCATTGAATTTATTTTCGAGTTTATTTTTAAGCTGCGATTCTTTGACAGACTTTGTCGCTGATTTGGTAATTTGGAAGGTTTTCAGAAACGTGTTTATCGAATCTTTCTATCGCTTTTGAACTTCTGTTCGTTCGCGAGCAATTCTTAATAATCGGATATGCGATTGTTGAGGTCACGAACATATTTGGAAATTAACTCTTGTTGGTTATAAAGTGTTTCGGGAGGTCGGCTGGATGTGTGGCCAAATACAAGTTCATATGGTGTGAAACCATGGGTTTTACTTGTTGAATTGTTGTATGCTATGACAGCATAAGGTAAAATGTTGAACGGGTGTTCATCAGGGTTTTGTGAATTGTGAATCCTTATCATTTCTAGAAGTGTCGAATGAAAACGCTCAAGTGAGCCATTGGACTGTGGATGTCCTACACTGGAAAATGACAGTTTAATATCAAAAAGTTGAGTCCTTGAGTAGGGCATTATCAAATTCTCTGCCGTAGTCGCAGTGAATGCGAAGGGGTGTTCCGTAATGCTGGAAGTAAAGTAATAGAGTGTTGACAACTGTTTTGGCTGATTTATCGCTGATGGGGTAAGCTTGTGAAAATTTGGTAAGTTCGTCACGGATGGTAAGTGCATAGTTTTTAGTTGGTACTTCGAGGATATCGATGTTGATTCTTTCGAAAGGTGTCCTAGGAGTCTCAGTAATTACAAGTGGATTATCTAAGTTTTTACGATACGCCTTTTGACAAATATGCCAACTTCTGATAAAGTTTTCTACATCTTTAGTTAAACCGGGCCAATTAAATTTTTGTATGATTCTACGAATTGTTTCGTTTATTCCGCGGTGAATATTACCGTTGTGAAATCGGTTGAGTATCACGGGAACTTGGTTTTTTTCGATAGTTTGTGTAACATTTTGACAAATTTTCCATTTTATATCAGTGTCTGCGACAATAAAAGAGAGCATCTCTAATATGGGTAGGTCAATGTTGTTCTCTACGCAATAGGTTACTTGAGGTGTTAAGAGGTTTTTGTTTTTGTAGAGAGAGGCAAATAATACCTCGTTAATAATTTCCGGATCGGATGGAATCGGTATGATAAAGTATTTTCTTTTTCGTACAGTTTTACTTGAATAAACGTTGATGCTGAAAGTTTGAAAGTATGCATTTTCTTCAAAAATGTCGTCAAATATTTTGTTGTGAAAGTCCTGGAGATTTGAATGTTGCGGGAATATAATGATGTTTTTATTTTCTTTATCGAGAAGTTGACCGTTGGAAAACTGGGTTTTACTGTAATCTATCAGTGAAGTAGTTTGGTATCTTTCTAGAAAGGTTTTGAATTCGCGAGATAAGTGTTCCGGATTGATTTCGTTGTTCTCGTCTTCGGGAACGTCACTATCTGAGTCTTCATTAAGTGGTAGTATTGGGAATGTTACTAGTTCATGTTTTGATTGAAATTTAGTACATTTGTTAAAGTTATTGATTTTTATACGGGATAAGGCGTCTGCATTTTTGTTGATTTTACCGGGTATGTATATTATCTCATAGTCATACTCTTCAAGCTTTAGTCGCCATCTTGCGAGTCGGCTACCTGGGTCTTTGATGGAGAAAAGCCAGGTTAACGTGCGGTGATCCGTGATTAGTTGAAACTTACGGCCAAAAATTAGCGGCCTGTATGTTTTGACAGCCCATACAATAGCTAAGAGTTCTCGTTCAATCGTTGAGTATCTAGTCTCGCCTTGACATAAAGTTCTGGAGGCGTATGCAATAGGTAGGTCTTTACCTATCGGTCCCTGTGACAATACAGCACCGATTGCAAAAGCGCTTTCGTCTGTAGTTAAGATGAATGGTTCATTGAAGTTTGGATATATTAATATCGGAATTGAAGTCAATGCCTGTTTTAATTCGTTAAATGATTTAGTACACTCTGAATCAAATAGGAATGGTGTATCTTTTTGAAGTAGTCTCGTGAGGGGTTTAGAGATTTTTGCGAAGTTTGGGATAAAGCGTCTGTAATAACCGGCTAATCCCAAAAATGACTTAATTTCTTTTTGATTTTGAGGTTGAGGGAACTTTAGTATACATTCGACTTTATTAGGATTTGGCTTTACGCCATCGGGAGTGATGAGGTGTCCTAAATATGCCACTTCTTTGCGAAGGAACTCGCATTTATCGGGCTGGATTTTTAAGTTAGATTTTCTAAGGCGTTTGAAAACTTTTGTGAGTCGAACGGTGTGCTCATGAATTGTGGGCGAGAAGACAATGATGTCGTCCATATAGACAAGACATCTTTCGTTTTGTATACCTAGAAGTATATTGTCCATGACGCATTTGAAAGTGGACGGGGCATTTTTTAATCCAAAAGGCATTCGGACGAATTCGAAATGTCCGTTTTCTACGGTAAATGCAGTTTTCTGGATATCTTTGGGGTTCGATTTCGATTTGGTGGAATCCCGATGCAAGATCGAAAGTTGTGAAGTATTGGCAACATCCAAGTTGATCTAATAGATCGGAAATGTTTGGAAGAGGGTATTTGTCGCCTATGGTTTGGTCATTGAGTTTGCGGTAATCTACGACTACACGCCATTTTTGCTTACCTGAAGCATCTAATTTTTTGGGTGCGACCCAAACTGGGGAAGACCAGGGGGAGTTAGAAGGACGGATTATGCCTTGGTCAAGCATTTTAGAAATTTGTGACTTAACTTATTCTTTATGGATATGGGGATAACGATCGGACTTAGTAAAGATTGGTTTGCAATTGTTGGTATCGATGGAGTGTTTCACTTCGTTAGTAAATGTCAACTGGTCACCTTCTAAGTAAAAGATGTCTGAGAATTCGAGACAGAGTTGGGTAATAAGTTCGCATTCCTCGTCATTTAAATGTTCGAGGCGAAGTTGGTTGATTATTTCGTTTCGTCTGTCAATTTGTATATTTGTATTTTGGTATTTGTTAAAACTGTAAACGTTATCAGTTTGTAAGGGTTCTAATATTATTTTTTTGAAAACGAAGGTTTTTGGAATGGCGTTCGCGTTTAGAACGGATGTTAAAAATTCGCCGTTGCTGTCAATTTTTACTATGGCGTTTGGGATGTGAACTTTGTCTTGTTCGGTTCCTATTAGTACAGTATCAGTATTTTTCAGCTTGCTTTTGAATTTACAGATTTTTACGCAATCGTAATGCTCTAAAAAGTCTGATCCTAAGAGTCCATCAAATTCTATATATAAATTACAAATATAGACTTTGTGGGGATAGTTGATATTGAAGGGTACGAGAGTTGATTTATTAATTAAATTGTTTTCGTTTGTAATTCCTTGAATTACATTTTCTGGGAATCTGTTAGAGAATCGTTGGCAGGTTTCGGGTTTGAAAATAGAAAGTCCTGCACCTGTGTCGATTAAAAGTTTGTAAGAATTGGAAGCATCAGTAATATAAAATAAGTTTTTCGAATTAACGGACAGGAGTGGTCTTACAGAAACTGCCGTTCTTTCTTGAAAGAGTTGGGTTGAACTTCTTGTAAGTTCAGGGATTTCATTAGAAGTATTGGTACTTCGAATTCGGGTGGTTTCGAATTCTGGAGGGGTTCGCGAAAATTTCGGTGTCTTGGTTCGTCTAATGTTGGTCCATAGGAGGGATAGTTTGCATATTCGTCAGTCACTGTTTCGTATTGTTCATCGGGTACGGATGAGGAGTTTTCTGAAAAGTTGTATTGATGAGGGTAGTCAGTCAATTGATAATCATACCAGTCATATTGTTGTTGATATGAGGTCAGTAAAGTTAGCACCGCCATTTTACAGAAACTCAAATTAAAACATATGGGAATTACGAGCTATTTAGGAGCTCTTGATTTTTACCTAAATTGATTTTTGAGCTCAATATTTACTATGGAAAACGAGCAAAAAAGTATTGGCGGTGCTAACTTTACGTAAAGTTAGCACCGCCATCTCAGAAAAACAAACAAAAAAATTTGTAAAGCGTCTCAAATTAGGAGCTATTTACGAGCTTTTAATTGATGTATTGAACGTCAACCCCTAAATTTGTCTAAGGGGCAAAAACCACCCCCGAAAAAATATTTAATTTTAATTTTAAATTTAAATTCTATTAAAATGATCTACGATTTACGAGCTCTTTCCTTGTGTAATGCAGATAAACATCTAAAAATGTTCAAGGGGCGAAAACAACCCCCCCAAGAATGCAGTTTTTTCGAATTTTATCATTAATAAATTTTGAAAACTACCAGCATGATCTACGATTTACAAGCTTTCCAACGGTATATTACACGACAACATTCAAATTACTGGAAGGGGTGCAAACCACCCCCCAATTATGCAGTTTTTTCAAATTTTTTGATTTATAAATTTTGAAAAATACCAGCACGATATACGATTTACGAGCTTTCCAATGGTATATTACACGACTACATTCAAATTACTGGAAGGGGTGCAAACCACCCCCCAATTGTGCGGTTTCTTCAAATTTTATGATTTATAAATTTTGAAAAATACCAGCATAATCTAGGATTTACGAGCTTTCCAACGGTATATTACTGGAGTACATTCAAATTACTGGAAGGGGTGCAAACCACCCCCAAGGTTTCCTCAAGGAAACTAAATTTTTTCAGTGTTGGATTAACTCACAAAATATTGTTTCTCAATTAATTCATTCATTATGCGGTTTGTACACCAGTAATGTAGTTTTGCCAATAAGGATACTCAGTAATGAAAAAGATATTACCATCTTATTAGTCCATCCCCAATATTTTTACATAATTATTTTAGTCCATTTTCAAATATCTAAATTTAGAACGTTATTTTTGACCTATTAAAGAATTTTCATTTTAGATTTTGATGTAACATTCGAAAAAGCCTTCTTGCCGCTGTTTGTAATGGCATTTTCTGTAGCATGAAAAAATAAATTTGAATACACTGATTATGTGAATATATTGGAAACAGTTTTCTGATAATTGTTATCTAATATTTGGTTGGTGCCACTGGTTCTAGTCGAGGCAATATATTTTATTAAAGCAGTAAAAAAATCGTAATGTATTTTCTATTGCAGGGGTTACTTAAATTCTTAAATCACAAGTAATATACGCCACTCTGTACTCATCCTTTACGTTTAAACTCATATATAATATACTTATTAATTATAGAATCAATCGCTATCATTTGATTTAAGAACATTTCTTTTTGAAATTCAAGTTCGTTGAAATTCTCTCAATAAGTAGGTACCTATATTGAAGTAGTTATTTATATAATTACTATCAATAAACATTTCCTCAACAAATGAGAACCAAACTGTTGCTTACCCTCCTAGAAAATTCGAATAGCAGGTTGCAGATCTATACACACAAAAATCAATGACACTGGATTTTAACAAAAAATTCTAATATATTTTATCACTTTAACCAGTAATTTCAAATATGAAATCGTCCATCTATGGAAATTTTACTGAGTTATTAGTTACAGGTAGGAATATTGGCACCTAGATGGCGAGACAACACATTTGTTTAATTCATTCAAGTACCTTTGATCTTTTATGTCTTCCTATTTGTATTTTTGGGTTACTATGAATAATTTGATTATTGTGTACAAAAATAATAGTTGAAAGAATAATAACGAAATACATTGCCCTCTCAGATACCAAACCCCTGTTTTATATTTCTTGTATATATTATAGATTCAGCCTATTTTTAAATGGTAAAGGTTAGATAAAAATAAGAATATTATTTTCTTAACGTTGTTATGACTCGTTTCGCGAAGGTTGGTTGAAAAATGCCGACTGGAATTAATCTGTGCATTTCGTAATACATAAAAATATTGCTATTTCTATTTGAAACAACTAAGTTTTAATATGTTAATTAGAAACAAAAAACTTTGAGGTAATTATTAAAACTTCGAGCAACAGATTTTGAAGAAGAAGCGAGTTGAATACAAAACCAGAAGAAACGGTAACAACACGTGGTCCATAAAGATGGTTACAATTTTTCATTAGATTCAATACTTAATTAAAAAAACATAATTCATAATACAATTATTTATAAGAATAATGACTACCAACAGTAGCCGTTTTTAAACATATTGTTGGAAAGCTTATACATCGTAGATAATTACACCTTACACCATTTCAAATCACAAAATTTGTAAAATCTAGATTTCTAAACCTTTGCCGCAGTAAGGATAATATTTAATATTTTCATCCATTTCAAAACTCTGACAGTTTGAAAAATTAAGAACTACAAATTTGGAAAAAAATTCATAATTTGGGGGTTGTTTGCATTCGTTACAATAATTTGAAAGTAATCGTGTTATATATCCTTGAAGAGCTTCTAAATCGTAGATTAGGCTGTCAGTTTTGAAAATGAACAAAATCACATAATATAGACAAACTGGGAAATTAAGGGGGTTGTTTGCATCGTTTCCAAAAATTTTAATGCAGTATTTTAAAGCTCGTAATTCGTAGATCATCCTGATATTTTTTAAAATTTATAAATCATAAAATTTGAACAAACTGCATAATTGGGGGGTGGTTTGCACCCCTTCCAGTAATTTGAATGTAGTCCAGTAATATACCGTTGGAAAGCTCGTAAATCGTAGATCATGCTGGTATTATTAAAATTTATAAATCATAAAATTTGAATAAACTGCATAACTGGGGGTGGTTTGCACCCCTTCCAGTAATTTGAATGTAGTCGTTTAATATACCACTGGAAAGCTCGTAAATCGTAGATCATGCTGGTATTTTTCAAAATTTATAAATCATAAAATTTGAAAAAACTGCATAATTGGGGGGTGGTTTGCACCCCTTCCAGTAATTTGAATGTAGTCGTGTAATATACCGTTGGAAAGCTCGTAAATCGTAGATCATGCTGGTATTTTTCAAAATTTATAAATCATAAAATTTGAAAAAACTACATAATTGGGGGGTGGTTTGCTCTCCTTCCAGTAATTTGAATGTAGTCCAGTAATATACCGTTGGAAAGCTCGTAAATCGTAGATCATGCTGGTATTTTTTTAAATTTATAAATCATAAAATTTGAATAAACTGCATAATTGGGGGGTGGTTTGCACCCCTTCCAGTAATTTGAATGTAGTCGTGTAATATACCGTTGGAAAGCTCGTAAATCGTAGATCATGCTGGTATTTTTCAAAATTTATAAATCATAAAAATTGAAAAAACTACATAATTGCGAGGTGGTTTGCTCCCCTTCCAGTAATTTGAATGTTGTCGTGTAATATACCGTTGGAAAGCTCGTAAATCGTAGATCATGTTGGTATTTTTCAAAATTTATTAATCATAAAATTCGATAAAACTGCATACTTGGGGGGTTGTTTTCACCCCTTGAACATTTTTAGATGTTTATGTGCATTACACCAGGAAAGAGCTCGTAAATCGTAGATAATTTTAATAGATTTTAAATTTAAAATTAAAATTCAATATTTTTTCGGGGGTGGTTTTTGCCCCTTAGACAAATTTAGGGGTTGACGTTCAATACGTCAATTAAAAGCTCGTAAATAGCTCCTAATTTGAGACGCTTCACCAAATTTTTTTGTTTGTTTTTCTGAGATGGCGGTGCTAACTTTACGTAAAGTTAGCACCGCCAATAGTTTTTTGCACATTTTCCATAGTAAATATTGAGCTCAAAAATCAATTTAGGTAAAAATCAAGAGCTCCTAAATAGCTCGTAATTCCCATATGTTTTAATTTGAGTTTCTGTAAAATGGCGGTGCTAACTTTACTGACCTGTTCATATGCGGTATCGTAATGGTCGTATGGTGCATAGTATTCGAGATTGTTTGTTTCTTTTGTTTCTTTGCTGTCTGAAATAATTAGGATTTGGTCGATATTGACCTGAAGCTTGTGGGGTTTGATATGAATTTGGGGGAAGTTGGTTTATTGTCCAGGAGAGGTGTTTGGTTGTCTCATTCTTGCCTGGCATTCGATGTACGTATGCCCTGAGCGTTTGCAAAATGAGCATTGTTTTATTGTTGGAGGTATCATGGGTTTACGGTTTGGAGTTGGTGGTTGTCTGACGCCTTGAAACTTTTGGTTTTCTAAATGGTGTAATTGTAATTCGCGCTTAATTCTCGATACAGCGGTTAAAATATCGCGAGGGTCACTAGCTCGTACGATTTGTCCTACCTTGGGTTCTAAACCGGACAATAACTATTAACGGCCATATTTTCTATAAGGTCGCTTTGGGCTTGTTTCTCTTTTGTCGTTAGCACTTGTTTGTTAACGGAGGTTAAAATTTTAGCTAAATGCGTTTGTAATCTAGCTGCGAAAGTCAGAGGTGACTCATTTGTTTGTCTCATCCTCTGGAGGTCTTGTATTAATGCCGATACATCTCTTGAGTCGCCAAAGTGATTTTCTAATAATGTTCGGATGTCTAGCAATTATCCGCGTTACGCGAGTTTACTAATTCTGCGGCTCTACCGCGAATTTTGTTTTTAATGTGTAGCACTACTAAGGTAAGTTGATTGTCTACAGCCATGCTGTATTGCAGCTTGTTATAAAAGTGTTCAAGAAAATTTGATTTCCATCATACTCCGGTATGATAGCAAAAATTTCGGATAATTTGTAGGGTTCAACGGAACCTTGCGCTCTTGTTTCCGGCATAATGTATTAAAATATGTTTTTGAGATGTTGATAAATACAGAATTATATATGGAATTATAATTCGTTCAGATGTTGTTGATGGTGTTGGTATGGGTTGTGGGAGATCAGTAACGTGTAAAGCAATGTGTGAATATTTGTGGATATTTAGTATGTGAAAGTTTTAAATGTTAAAATTATAACGATAGAACATCAATGATATAAAAATGTATGTAGTTCAATATTAATCAATGTAATAAAATAATAAAAATCAATGTATTAAAATAATAAAAATCAATATTTATTAAAATGATCAAAATAATATTTCGTGATGATTCGTTTCAGTACTTACATGTACCTTCCAAGCATTTGACTTGTTCTGCGGCTAGTGCACCGGTGAGCGTCCTCTAGGGTGCGTGTTCCTTGATGTCTTTGGCCTTCAGCTGCTGTCGCTTACCGTGGGTTCGTTTGTATAACGAAGAATTAAAATTCACCACAATTTTTAGGAATTGCCTAAACAGTGTGTTTAAACAATCCTACTGACTGCGCCAATTTTTAGATTAACTCATTTAACTTTAAAAAAATATTTTCACTTAAATACAAATTTCAAATTTTAAACAGGCAGAGTGACGCCTTACACAAGTTACTATAATATCTCCGACGAGACCGTTAATTATTTAGTATTTATACAATTCAAGACGTGATAAAATCTGCAATTTAGCGTCTACAGGATTATACTGAGAATTGTCAAATCGTTAACGTAATATGATATTGCGAAATAGTAAATGATACGCTTCTCACGGATATTTGCTGAGTAAGCAACACGTGTATGTATGAATTATGATATAACATATATAGGCTAGGTTCCGGGTGAGAACCGCGTCTGAATTTATTGAATACTCGACGTTTCGACTCCTGCTTTGGAGCCATTATCAAGAGACAAAAGTGAAAAAGAGTTTCAGAGTCTAGATCGAACTCGGGGCCTCAATCTGCCTACTCCCCAAGAGTCACTAGGTAACTGAACTGAATTTGAGTCTGCTCTGCTTCTTTTATTTATAGTTAGCGCTGGGGTAGAAGAAGATGTCACGTGATGAGGCTGTGTTGTGATTGGTTGGGTATTGGTGGGCGTGTCTGCTTTGTTTAATCTGGCAATTACGGAGGTCCAAGCTGTGGGAAGGCGAGTGCTGTCATCGCGTCTGTTTAGACAGAGAGGTCTTTTCTCTATTTCGATGGCTTCACGAATAGTGGATGCCCTAAGAGAATTGAGAGATATGATAGTCCTACTGTCCTCGAAGTTGATAGAGTGTCCTGTTTGGATATGGTGATGCGCGAGAGCTGAAGTCGGATCTTTTTTACGAACTGACAGAGAGTGTTCATATACTCGATGGTTAACGCGCCTGTTGGTACGACCGATGTAGCTTTGTGGGCAATCGCGACATGAGATTTCGTAAACTCCTCGATCCTCGTTAGGTACTTTGTCTTTGGGGTTACCGGTTAAGTTGCCTATAGTTTGAGTGGTGTTAAAGATAGTCTTTATTTGATGTCTTTGTAAAATCCGTGCTATTTTGTCAGTGACTCCTCCATGTATGGAAGTACGGCTTTTTGATGTGTGTTGTTCTGTTTCTGACGGGGTTGGTGTGATTGGGGGTTGTTGAGATTGATGAATTATACGCGCAATGTGGTCCGAATGATAACCGTTTTGTCGAAGGATTTGTTGAAGATTATTAAGTTCGTTTTGTCTATTGTCAATA
Source organism: Octodonta nipae (assembly GCA_034190945.1). NCBI lineage: Eukaryota > Metazoa > Arthropoda > Insecta > Coleoptera > Chrysomelidae > Octodonta > Octodonta nipae. Next base: position 88,945,148 of record CM067219.1, on the reverse strand, counting down.
TCTGTTAAACGAATAGATCTAAGAGTCAAAGATTTCATTACAGAACTCAATTGGGCAGGGTGGTGGTGTGATTGGGCATTTAAGTATCGATTGGTATGGGTTGGTTTTCTATAGACGGTATATGAGAATCTGTCATTGTTGGTTTTTGTTATGAACATCAAGAAACGGAAGAGAAGAATCGGACTCGATTTCCATTGTAAATTGTATATTAGAATGTATACCATTGAGGTGTTGTAGGAAGAAGTCTAGTGAATCTCTGCCATGAGGCCAAATGACAAAAGTATCATCTACATATCTAAGCCAACAGGAAGGTTTAAATTAGACGAGTTTAGGGCCTGGGTTCGATTTGTTCCATGAAAATGTTAGCAAGCACTGGAAAAGAGGTGAACCCATGGGGGACCCACGGACTTGTTTTGAACAGAGTGCCTTGAAATGAAAAATAAGTGTTAGAAGAACAGTGTTGTACAAGTTTGATGATGTCAGAAGAGATATTGTGTTTTGTTTTTAGAATATCTAACGTTTCTGAAATGGGGACATTGGTGAAAAGAGATACAACATCGAAGCTAACTAGGATATCATTTTCTGAAATTCTGTAACCACTTAGGATATCTAGGAAGGAAGAAGAGTTCTTTACGTACGAGGATGCTTGCTCGGCTAGAGGTTGGAGGGTTTTTGGCTAAGTACCGGGCTAATTCTTGGTCGGGGATTGTACCGAACTGACAATGGGCCTAAGAGGAATGTCCGGCTTATGAATTTTGGGTAGTCCGTAAATTTTCGGAATTTTAGAAGACTTTTCACGAGGATGATGATCTTTTTGACGTCAAGAGGAAGTTTGGTCCTGTTGATGATTTCCTTAGTCTTTTTCTCTAAGTAAGTAGTAGGATTATTGTTCATTATTTCGTAGTCTGCAGTGTGGAGTAGGGAATTCATCTTGTGAACATAGTCCTTAGTATTGAGAAGAACAGTCGCGTTACCTTTGTCGGCAGGAAGAATAGTTATGTCATCGTTGTTACGTAGTTGTTTTAGTGCATGTTTTTCGTTAGAAGTTAGGTTTGATTTTGTGGCTTTGATGTGCGGAGTACTCTAGCAATGTCTTGACGAGTATCTTCAGCCTCAATATCTGTTAGTTCAACCAAAGCTACCTCAACTTGAGAAATGATTCTTTCAGTTGGAATAGTTTTCGGCGTCACTGCGAAATTGAAACCTTTGGATAGGACGTGTAAACTGGTAGAGTCTAAGGGGAAGTCAGAAAAGTTATGGACGGTCGTCTGAGGGGGTGAGGTGACAGCGGGTTGTTGTTTTGTAATAAGTCGTGTTAGCTTAAGTTTTTGAGTGACTGTTTTCTTTTGGGCCAGGTGTTCGGCTTTATCGCTCGAAATGCGATTAAAATTGTCCCACAGAATTGGATCTTCTCATGGCAGAGATTCACTAGACTTCTTCCTACAACACCTCAATGGTATACATTCTAATATACAATTTACAATGGAAATCGAGTCCGATTCTTCTCTTCCGTTTCTTGATGTCCTCATAACAAAACCAACAATGACAGATTCTCATATACCGTCTATAGAAAACCAACCCATACCAATCGATACTTAAATGCCCAATCACACCACCACCCTGCCCAATTGAGTTCTGTAATGAAATCTTTGACTCTTAGATCTATTCGTTTAACAGATATTGACAATAGACAAAACGAACTTATAATCTTCAACAAATCCTTCGACAAACGGTTATCATTCGGACCACATTGCGCGTATAATTCATCAATCTCAACAACCCCCAATCACACCAACCCCGTCAGAAACAGAACAACAACATCAAAAAGCCGTACTTCCATACATTGGAGGAGTCACTGACAAAATAGCACGGATTTTACAAAGACATCAAATAAAGACTATCTTTAACACCACTCAAACTATAGGCAACTTAACCGGTAACCCCAAAGACAAAGTACCTAACGAGGATCGAGGAGTTTACGAATCTCATGTCGCGATTGCCCACAAAGCTACATCGGTCGTACCAACAGGCGCGTTAACCATCGAGTATATGAACACTCTCTGTCAGTTCGTAAAAAAGATCCGACTTCAGCTCTCGCGCATCACCATATCCAAACAGGACACTCTATCAACTTCGAGGACAGTAGGACTATCATATCTCTCAATTCTCTTAGGGCATCCACTATTCGCGAAGCCATCGAAATAGAGAAAAGACCTCTCTGTCTAAACAGACGCGATGACAGCACTCGCCTTCCACAGCTTGGACCTCCGTAATTGCCAGATTAAACAAGCAGACACGCCCACCAATACAACCAATCACAACACAGCCTCATCACGTGACATCTTCTTCTACCCCAGCGCTAACTATAAATAAAAGAAGCAGAGCAGACTCAAATTCAGTTCAGTTACCTAGTGACTCTTGGGGAGTAGGCAGATTGAGGCCCCGAGTTCGATCTAGACTCTGAAACTCTTTTTCACTTTTGTCTCTTGATAATGGCTCCAAAGCAGGAGTCGAAACGTCGAGTATTCAATAAATTCAGACGCGGTTCTCTCCCGGAACCTAGCTTAGTTCATAATAATGACCGCGGAAGCCTCTCAGAACATATATATATATATATATATATATATATATATATATATATATATATATATATAATGAATTAGATTTATCATAAGAAGCATTAAGTATATCAACCAATAACCTAGCAACTCCGCAATTAGGTGAATCAATCGAAGACACAATTGGTCTTAAAGCTAAAGCTGGTTTATGAATTTTGATTAATGGATAAAACCTAGGGCATATAGAGTTGTAAATACTATATTTTTTAGCGATAGATTCTGTAATTTGTTTACTGTTCTTTAATTCAGACAGTAAACTTCCCGCTTTTTATTATTCGGTAGAAGTAAGATCTCTGTTGATAACTTGGTAATATTTATTGCCAGGAGTTCATTTTATAGATTTATATAATGGTCTTTAAGGATTGCCGTCGTTACATTACCTTTATCAGATTGAACTATCAAAATTTCAGGGGGGTCCTTAAGAAACATTTTAGTGGTATAAAAGCTAGTACGTGCTCAAGTAATGGTAGTAGTTAGAAAAATTGTTTTCAGCAAACCCAACAGTTTTTTTTTATTAGATTAAGAAAGAACAGTTGTACATTTACATCACATTGTAATGATAGTAATCACATAGCTGATTTTGGGAATGCAAGCGTACTTATCAACCAACGTAATACTTTCAAACGCTCTTTCCTTGAGATGGTTTATATACACAACAACTCCAATAGTATAAACAAAAAACAGATCTGCAGAACCTGAACATCATTTATAGTTATTTACTAGAAATTGATAACAAGAACTGCCATAAACCTAGCCGAACGTTGGGTTCTGTTGATACTATTGATTGAGAATTGATATAACACGCTTATCTTTTCTTTTCTATTAATTTCATCGTAGACTTCGAATAAGAATAATTAAAATATTCATCCACCAAATATTATGACACATTAAGTAAGTCGAGTACAAGATTTTTCCGTTTTTTTTTTTCAAAATGGACCATTCCATGTCATTGAAAAAAATATGGGACCAATTTGGAAGTATATTCTACCAAATGAAAAAAGAATGATCGAAATCGGTTGCCGGAGTACTAAGGTAACAAAAGAAAAAAAATACAACCGAATTGAGAACTTCCTCCTTTTTTGAAGTCGGTTAAAAATAGTTACAAATTTTTGAGGATAATTACTGAATACAAATTGTATATCTTAATACTAGTAAGTTTATGTGGATTGTATTCTGAAAAGCAAAAGCTTCATGATATGTGAAAGAATTTGAATTCAATATAAAACTATGATGAGTCGGCTGCACGTGTTGCTAATTCTTTATATTGTTGTCCTCTTATGGGAACGGAATACATAATTGCATAACGAAATGATGCATTTCAAAACACCAGGTTTATTTCACTGTTGTTAACAATCATTTTGAAGACCACTAGATTGGGACTACTATGTTTACTACCAGAAAATGAATAAATATTGAATTATTTAGTGATCATGAACAAAAGTTACGGGCGATCTCAATGACTTTAGATACATTATATTTACTGACCTATTAATAAAAAATAACAAACTTCACAATTGAAACAAAAGGCACAATAAGTTCACATGTCGGCAGATATGTACTGAGTACCAATGCACAAAATAACTTCGTCATAATCAAACACTTATAGTTGTTGCTTCTGATGTCCAAATTAATTACCTACCTATTTAGTATATTTTCAAAGTTGAGTCCGTTAATGAACTATTAAAAATGGTAAACCTTATTCAGATAAACAACACCCAGGTCCGAGACGCTATACCTACATTTCAGCGTTTGTCGATCACTCTTTAGTATTTGGCATCAGAAAATATCTTTGAGAACCTAAAATTCATAAGTAATATTTCGCTACAGTTTATTTGAGTAATTGATACGGAAACTAGCTTCTTGATCTGTAGTTACAATCTTTAGACTTTATATCCCACGAGGCGGGCAAATTTCGATGCATTCTTTTTTTTTATATGATTTCTACCCTGGTACCCTTTTTGGAATTGTGTAATAAATATAGCAAACCTTTCGTGATCTGCTCAATACATTGCACAATTTTTCAATGCCACTCAAACAACAATATATCAATAATATTAGGCAGTATGAAATATTGTGCAATATTATTGACAGTCCAGGGGCGAAAAAAAACTGTTAATAACTTTACTTAAACTAATTGAACACATTATTACCAAGCCATTTTTTTTCTGTAAAAAACAACTACCTAGTAATTTGGGCAATTTTTCGAAATTGACCTGTAAGATTAGAGGATTAGGAAATCACCTATCTCAGAAAGTAGTGACTGGAGAAGAAAATGAGAGACCAAAGTTGAATGATTTTTTCTTCGCTATCCAATACTGACCTTGGAATTGACCTTACCATGACCTTCAAGGTCATTTGAACGTTAAGTTTTTTTTTTTAAATGGGAACCTACATTTTTGATCATGGAAATGTAAACAGAGGAAATGTCTACATCTCTACATGAAATCACTTCTGATGGTAAGCGGAGAACAAGTAGTAATGTTTACTTGATACCTTACAAAATACGTGTCGTACGGAAAATTTCTGAGTTGCAGATGGTTGAAGGTGAAATCACAATCTGTGTCAGGATAACCATGAGTAAATAAACTTTAAATGTGGCGTCAAATAATTAGACCTGCTCCAGGTACGCTAATTTCAGTACTCGTCATGGGTATGAAACTCTAAACCTAACAGGTCCGGAATATAAGTATGGAATTCCAACCGCAATACGTACGAAAACAAGTATGCACTGCTATGGAAGTCTGAACGTAACAGGTTCGAAAACAAGTATATTGAAATAACGGTAAATTAGGTATGAAAACGAGTATGAACTATGAACTAGTACGAAAACAAGTAGGTATGGATTATGAATACTCTTGAATAGTATGTAATTCCCATATATAACCGATTCGTAATATGAGTACAGTAGACGAGTATGCAATTCCAAACGTACCAAGAAGATACAAATGACGATTTTCGTTTAACCGGTCAATATACAAGTATTAAATGTATTTTAGTACATATTTACATATTCACACGCTTTTTTAGACAGCTTTTACAATCTAGGAACACACCACCACCGCTAAATACGATAAATTAACCATTTCGAAAGGAGGTAATACCTAAAGCTAGAGTGCGTGAGGTCCGGGCGCCTATATACAAATGGAACCGTAAGACTGGAAAAGGAAACTGAGTGGGCGTATCGGTCTATCTAGGGTTGTAAGAAATACCTGGATGTCACTGACTGACGCAACCAAGCACCAATCAGACGTGAACTTAGACAGGGTTATGTTTTTCTTGAGACCTAACGTACTCTATATTTAAGTATTATCGCTATGGTTCCAGTTTGAACTATCGACCTTGAAATAGCGATGTGCATCGAACATCGATATGGGCGTACCGAGAGAGGGGGCAAAGGAGCCCCCCCCGGGATTTGAAAAACTTGCCGTAAGCCATAAAAGTTTCCCATAAATTTACTAACTTGCCCCCCTCCTGGACCAAAAAAAAATTGATCTAACCCTCTTTCTGGGGATTTTTTCCGATTCGCCCCTCTCTAGGACAATTTTTTTTACTAATTTGCCACTCCCTGAACCATCAACGTTTTCAAAACATCGATATTTGTTAAGAAAACATCGATGTTTTGACATATTTAATACGATGTTTTTTCTTATACTTCTGGAGATAACCTGCAATTCATAATCATCGTACCAAGACTAGAAAGAGGGGACACTATTTCACTTGGTGCTTAGAAGCAGCTCTCAATCGAGTGAAATAGCCTGTTACTGCCTCTATTGCCCCCTCTTTCTAGTTTTGTCACGATATTTGTGCAGTGCAGGCTACCTCTAGAGTATATGTTCTAAAAAATATATTTTTATTGTCATACAAATCTATCAATAATCAACATAATAGTCGTATTTAGGTTACAAAAGTTTAAACAACTAGGGGAGCGGCGTATAATACTGACCATCGGGTAAAATCGGGTAAAAACAAGAATAATGACATCGCCAAAAACTTTTCGTATCTTCTAGCCATCGGTAGTCATATGGCCCAACAATTTAGTTAAAGTTACACCATTCAAAAGTTCTGTGGTATAAATCTAGTTATGTAGAAATTTCTTATAAAATGTTTAAGATTTGTACGAACTACCTTTATATATATTTTACATTAATTACTAGACAAGGTTGCCTACATAGTAGCGGAAAATATCTGTAAAAGAAATGCTCAAAATATTGAGGTGTTCTAAATTTGTTTATGATGTATTTGGTATTTTTAAGGCGGGCAATATAGATCACCTTGATCGATATTTCCCACTGGTGATCAAAATTACCCGTTTATGTACATTTTATTAAGCCATCGTGTTTTTTTATCTCTGAGAATAATAATATCACTCCAAAATTGCTCGATGTGCCTCCTAGTCAAGAGGCTATCACTCATCCGAGTGTAATACGGCGAAAAGTGAACATTAGTGAAGTTTGGAAAAATATCCTAGACAAGCACATGATTCTTCATGCTCAAGAGATGACACCGATTACCAGATGGAATAATTTTTGATCTCAGGGCAACATATGACGAAGATAAGTTCGTACAGTTGAAATACAAGTCCTTTACCAAAAATGTTAAGAAGTAGCAGTAGAACCTCGACTCCACTTGAACACCTCGACTCCACTTGAACAAGAACTAAACGAAAATGAATTCAAAAGGTCAAAAAAAGGTTAAGAAAAAAGTTATTCTGATGGTCCAAGCTATAGCAATAAAAAATAAGATATTTGTCCATTTTGTTATGATTTTGGAAAAACGAAGTAAGGTAGAGATGTGGTAGATACTTTTCATGGTCCCATTCTGTATGCACATGATTTCAGAGTGCAGAAGAATTTAATACAGGCATTAAATGCGTTGAAAATATCATTTAGAATTATAATCCTCCTTAAAGTGGTCGATATTTCCCATAAGTACGGGTAATATCGATCAAAGAAAATGTTTTTATTTTTGTGTAGAATGAGTTAACATTTTTTTATAATTGTTGTTATAGTTTTTTTGGGCGAAGAAAATACACCACAGAAAGTTCTGGTGAAATAAAAACTTTAAAATTCCGATATTATTTTCTTTTATTCGGGATAAGGTCTAGGTGGGCGGCATTAGAAGATTTTATAATATTTATTAAGTGGAAGTAAAATATTTATATAAGCTAAAATAATATATTTTAAAGGTTTGAATTATTGTAATAAAAATTAGGATTCTGGACGCAATTTAAATGTTTTAGCATAAAATAAAACTACATAATATTTACTTAATACATACTTAAACACCGAGTTTTCTGTCAATGTCCTGCATCCACATTTTCTTTAAAATATCAATTACTACCTGGAAATAATTTTTAAGATCATGGACAAGGTCATGGTTCAAATTAGAGCTGAATGGAAAATTTTCTGCCCATTCCATTTCCGTGGTTATAAATATGGTCAGCACTGGATAGTCAGTGAAAAATCCTTCCAAATTTCTCTTGGTAATTTTTGTCTCAGGTCAGTACTTTCTAAGATATTTACCTAAAGTGGTTTAAATCAATACTACACAGTAACGATTATCAAAAACATTTATTTTAAGAAATAACCAAATCAAAATCAAACTATGCTACTAATACTAGAAAAATTTTCAGTCACTGATTGTTACTAGTTTATAAATAAATATCCTTTATTTACATCACTTTTATTTTTATGTAGTAGGTAACTATTTTTGTACTGAAATCCATAACGGTAATTATCATTAATTTGAGCAATTTGTCTGAAATGGCCATACAAAATTATATATTTAAATACAACCATATGTTAAAACATTTCCTAGCACTGTGAAAGATCAATTAAATAGTCAAATATAAGATATGATTATGACATCAGGAAAATAAGTCTTAACTTGTTCCCATACAGCTACAAACAGAAGCGCAAGGAAAGAAAACAGAAACAAATATGTAGCGGCCCATGAAATTATTGTAGAATATAGCTGAATATTCATACTTTCCTCCATACAATAGCACAATACTACCTACAACTTGTACAAATACTTTGTTCAGCGCTTCAATTTAATAATTGTTGCCAATATTATTGATTCACCAATAGTTCACAAGAGAGAAAACAAGATTTATCATTTATGAGAGAATTTCCCTTTGATACTTAGCTAATTTCGGAGGAGCTCATATAACTTCAGGATAAATATAAAAGTTATTTACAATAGTGTTATCACATTTAAATTTACACTGCTAAAATAAGGAACTTTTGTCGTAATTAATCATCATACAAAACCATCTATCTGAATAAAGAAAGGAGACATAAAAATTATTTCCTGAACGTACAATTGCTGGTAGCGAAATTTCCCGTCATTTACTAGAGAGTGACTGCACAGCATTAGTTCGGTAGTAAGCCAAGAAGTGAATCATTGCTGTAATATTCAATTGACTTAAGTGTTGACAGTTTAAGGAAAGTAGTAAGTTGAGTTTAGTTGTGAAATTTCTGAGAAAATAAAAATTGACTGATTGAACCCAAGGAGTTCTCAGAAATAGGATTCCAAGAAATTAAAATTTAATTATGAATATGGCACTTGTTAATTTTTGAAAGCTTGACTGATAAATTTGATCAAGAATTAAACAAAATGTTAGAGGAACGAGACAAAAACGAGACTGATATTTGAGAAGGAATTCAACAAAGGTGACTGCATTCTTTCAAAGTTAAAAACAATTCATGCCATTACCATGGACGAAAAAGAACAGAATCTAATTGAAAGGTTATTTTCCAAATTTGAATTAAAAAGGCAAGATGTCCTAAAAATTCAACAGGAACAAATTGAGGCAAAGATAATTAATTTCAAAAGGAAAAGTTTGAACGGCTAATGCACTTAGTAACACAAAGCCATGAAATAGTTAACAGACAATACACACTATGGAATCAGACATAAAGACAATAATTAATAAAATTGAGATTCTAGAAAGTTCACTGGATACAAGTACAATGTGAACCATTCAGAATCAAGTGGAAATGACGATTAAAAACATCCAGCAAGACTTGCAAAGAGGAAGATTCAGACTACCTTACGTGCCAAAAGTTCTTTTATAAAATTACTGTTGCTGGTTATTCCTCTTGGTCTATGTACAAACGACAATTTGAAGCAGTGGATGCTCCCTTTCCCAAAGTTCCAAAGTTCACTAAATTTGTCTTTACGACTTCTTTTAGTCCTAGTCTCAATAAAGGCAGAGTTTCATAAATCATCTGTTTTCAGAAAGTCAGTCATCATTCCGTTAATCCAGAGTAGGTTAAAAAAGCAATCTTAAATAAGATGTACATATGAAAACAATTATTTTGGTAAATTAACAAGCTGTAAATCTCTGGAAACGTGTGGAAAACCAATAGACCACAATTATAGGTGTTATTACACATTTAAACTAAACTCCATTTTACAGTAGGTACTAACCCGCCACATAGCAAGCAATAACAATCAAATCAAATTGTTTGATTATAGAAATTGCCTTTAGTAGGTACATGAGAGGTTTTTTTTTCAAACGTAAGTCAGTAAGAAATATCGAACATACTATATAATAATTAATGAATTATAAGGACAAAGTTTAAGTAATAAATAATCCTTAATAATTTTCCATAATAATTCCATTACATTTTAATTGTCTATAATCAAAATAAAAATATTAACAATTAAATCATATCACTTAGGTAGAATTATTATAAAAACACAGCATTGCAATAGCTGACTACGCCAACCTAAACGTTATCTATTTGCAAACAAAGGAACGTGGGCGTCTGCTAAAATTGTTTTAAGCGGCATAATGTACAATACGTTACTTGCCAGAATTTAAAGATAGAAAATACTACTTAAATAAATTTAGGTGAGGCAAATTTTATTTTTCTTTGCACAGAAACTTTTATTATGAAATTTTAAAACGCGATAAGATTTAGGTGTTAATGGAAGTTTATTTCAAGCACAAATTAACAAACTAAAATTATCTTCAACTTCAGTTCCCATGAAATGAATGTCGTTGGCAACATTAGCAAACGAAGTTAATTTCGTCAGATAACACATCTCGTAATTCTGCATTGTTGAGACACTCAATTTCTTCGGAATTAACCTACAAATAATTAATTATATTAGCACAGAAAATTATATACATTTTTATTCATTTCTGTGTTAGAATTTAAACAATAAATTAAAAGATTGCACATTTAATTGCAAATAAATGAATAATGATTGAAGTAGTAAGGGCACCAAAAAACCTTTTAAATAATGAGTTTGATTTTTACATTTGGATCCAAATAAGTATCTCGAAAGGGGTGATTAAAAAACGAGAAAAAATAAAAATCGTTTTACTTCAGGGTCAATCGCTAAAAATCCGATGCGGTGACTTGTGAGGAAATCTATTTTTTGTTCTTTTTTCGAAATATTGAGTTCATATAATTGTTATTTAATTATTAACTCATATTAAACAAACGTATATTGAAAGAAAATTATAGAAAATCATTCCCACAAAACAGTCATAGAAGATTTTTAGTGATTTGACACTGAAGTAAAAATATTTTTATTTTTCTAAGAGAAAACCGTGCATCGGATTGAAAAGTCAAGCTTAGCAACAAATGGGGATTTAAAAAATGATTTTTCGTTTAATGGAAATCATTGGAGTACCATCAATGTGTGCCAAAATATGCAGGCCAGCTTCTACATGATCGCCATTGGTGGAAATAAAAAGAAATATGGTACGTCAAAAATTATTTTTAAAAAATGATTGATTTAAATTTACCACCTTGTATCTCAACATTAAGACGTTTAGGATATACCTTCATATAAGGTTTTCTACTTAAAATTGACCCAAGAATCACCCCCTAAAGTACTGACATTCAACTGGGAAAAATACCATTAAAGCCCGCAACATATGGGAAACTTTTTTAGTGATAGACCTAAGTAAAATTTGACTTAGCCCCCAGTTTGTGCTTAGAATTTAAACAAAAATAATACTGACAACTATCAGCAAGCTACTTTTCATGGCTGTCAATATTCATATTTTTTTCAAAAAAGGCATTTTGGTGGAATTTCGAAAAATTTTACATAAATATCTTCCATCAAATTTCATTTTACGTATATAGCAAAATTTGAGAAATCTAGATTAGTTGTTTTTTCCCTATTTTTGGCCATTTTTTTAAACGAAAATTGACTAAACCCCAGTAATTTATTGTATTTACAATTAAACAAGTCATCGCGCAGTCCTATTTGATTATACAGTTTTTTTAAATGTATAATACATGCAGAATACTACTTAACAAAGAACAAACACCGTCTTTCTTTCATTTATCTTGTGGTACAACTTTTATATAACGAAGTAATTTACTATTGCACAATGAATAAAAAAGTAGATCATTTGCTTTTTTAAACAAAATAGGAATAAATAACGAAATCACCATATTGTATAAATAAAATGTAATAACTCTTCGTGTTTAACTTCTCTTGTAAAGACAAACAGGATTCTTTTACTAGAAGCCGCTTTTAACGATTTATCATAAAAAAATTAATTAAGCGAATTAATTTTAGTGAAATTGAGAATAAAGAGGATCAGCTTTTGTGCTTTTCTCGGGCACTAAATGTGTTAAGTGGTTTCCTGGGAATTCATCCGCGTACTTGATAACTGATCCCTATCGGGATCGATGGTAAAATGACGACGTTTCGACAGAGTCACATCTGCTCTCTTCAGGTCGGTTCGCATAATTCTTCTTCTGCTTTCGCTTTTAATTCCTCGAATACTAAGATTTTCAGGAGCGCACGCGCTGTTATATAGCCGCGGCTCGGCGCCTATCGGTTGGTACCATGAACGGTTGCGTGTGATTGGCCCTGGGCGCTCAGTGAGCACGCCTCCCGCCTGCTGATTTGATATTTCCGGTTGAGTTGTTATTGGACAGGTCCGGGCCGGGACGGTGTTTAATAGAATTTTCCAACAATTCTATAAGTTCTGGATTTCATTGCGTGTGGTTAGACTGTGAGGCCTCTTCGCTATTTCAATTGCCTCTCTTACGAGTCTTGATTTCGGGTGATATACTTAGAAAAACCGTCTTACAACCAGAGTGTCTTCTTGTAAGTTTTGACGTAGTGTCCCTTTTCACCAACATCCCTATCGACGAAGCCTTGGATATCATAATAGAAAAATACAAACCACCTCAACACCTTGTAGACTTAACAAGGCACTGTCTGATGAACACCTACTTTGTTTACGAGAACCAACGATACAAACAAGTGGAAGGAGCTCCAATGAGATCGCCACTCTCACCAGTTATAGCACTAAGAACAACAACTCTTAAACCCAGTTTCTGGTTGCCATATATGGATGATACATTTGTGATTTGGCCTCATGGGAGGGAACACCTCAACACATTTTAGATCACCTTAATGGCATCCATCACAAAATAAAATTTACCATGAGGTTGAAGCCAACAATCAACTGCCATTCCTTGATGTTATGGCCATACAGTATATAGGAAAGCAACTCACATCAACAGATACCTTCATGCTAATTCTCATCACCACCCAGCCCAACCACAAGCCGTCGTCAAGACTTTAGTAACAGACACCAATAACCAAGGCTTATTTACCGTATGTCAAAGGGACAGACAGAAAAATAAGCACGGTGTTGAGGACTCCGAAGACGAGGATCCCTTTAGAACAACAGGGAGTGTACGAGATTCCATGTGCAGACTGTCATAGAACTTATGTGGGGCAAACTAATAGAAGAATTCAAGCTAGACGTGATGAACACCAGAACGCTGTAAATAAAAGCAGGAAAAAACAACATCCATTGCGGAACACGCCACCACGATGTCACACCGAATAGATTTTGAGAACACCAGAGTACTGGCAAATATAGAACACCCGAAATCAAGAAACGCACGCAATGAAATTTAGAACTTATCGAATTGTTGAAAAATTTTATTAAACACCGTACCTGCCCGGACCCGTCCAATAACAACTCAACCGGAAATAACAAATCAGCAGGCGGGAGTAGTGCCCACTGAGCGCCCAGGGCCAATCACACGCAGCCGTTCACGGTGCCAACCAATAGGCGCCGAGCCGAGACTATATAACAGCGCGAGCGCTTCTGAAAATCTTAGTATTCGAGTAACTAGAAACGAAAGCAGAAGGCTACGAGAATTATGCGAACTGACCTGAAGAGGGCAGATGCGACTCTGCCAAAACGTCGTCATTTTACCATCGACCCCGGCAGGGATTAGTTATCAAATACGCGGATGAATTCCCGGAAACCACCTAAAACATTTAGTGCCCGCGAAAACTTAAAAACAAATATCATATATATATATATATATATATATATATATATATATATATATATATATATATATATATATTGTATTCGGTGTACATCCGTTTCTCGGTTTGTGCTCTGAAAAGAACATTTTACCTGACGTTTCGCCAAAACAGAATGAAGCAATATATATAGTATGTAATCGATTTTATTTCGTAATACTTCGTCGGTGTTGGATCTATAATACAGATCAATAAGAAAGCAAAAGAGGTCAGGGGTTTCATAAGCAAGCAGATATCAGAAACTTCATTAAACAGTATGCTGAACGGACGTAAAACTTTAAAGCTGACTTGCACATTACAAGGATGAATAATATGATGAGACTTTCAGCAAAATGCAGTCCTCATAAGACAAAGATGTAGCAGTTTATGATTTTAATACATTTTCTCGCAAATTTTACTTTAAAAATTAGAACATGAGAATGAAAATGATGATCTTTTGGATTACAAAGCAGACTGAGTTAGCGAAGATGAAGTTAATAATGAGGTTATTCAAAATAATTAAATAATACTGAACTAATTGGAAACGTATTTTAACTTCACTCAAAGGTTTCGTTTGACACAAGACAACTTAAACCTGCAATACATAATTTATTAATTCCATATTTACCAAAACAAATAATATAATTTGATTACTTACCACTATTAAAGCTTCATCAAGTTTCTCAAGTAATCTTAATTTTAGTTGCATCAATCCAGTAGGCACATTCTGTACATTTTTCATCGTGGTATATTCATCTAAAATTTCTATATTTACGACCTTGTACTTTTTTTTCCTGTAACCAGTTATGCCTATTATGTTTAAACCAGGTATTTGGCAATTCATTTCAAATTTGTTGATATCATATTTCTCGGATATTTGTTTTAAGTTAGTCATTATTTTATTTAACAAAGGACGTTTTTCCAACTGGAAACTCATGTTATAGTTGTCTTGAAACGGTCGTATATTAAGTTTTCTATATAATTGCTTGTCTTCATAAAATATACAAGATGCTAAAAGATTTAACTGTGCTTTACTGCCCATAGGATCAACTAAAATGTGGAATTAAATTACATTTTTATTAATAATAAAAACAATCATAGCTACATTTAAAAAGCCATATACAAGGTGAAATATTTTGACAAACAACAGTTCAGATGGTAATAAATCGAAATGCTTTACATTAAAAAAATGAGCTATAATCCTGCCAACAACGAAATTGTTAACCAATACCTCACAAATTATCATAGTCTATATCTTAATATGGTTTATCTCATCCCAGTGTCCGAAGACGCAATGTTGCCGCATTTGTAACAATTTTCTTCAGATGTATTGACTCGTACCTTTGTTGTTAATGGTTACGGACCTAAGTGTTACAGGACCCCCCCCCCGTAAAACTAAATACAGAATCTATATCAACATAATTTTTTTTATAGAAATAATCACTGAGTAATTGATGTTTTATTTAAATAATAAGTTGGGCAAAAATTTAGTCTGCTTTTAATATAGCAGTTGTTAAAATTTGTCAGTTGGTTTTAAATTCCAAAACAAACAGTATAATTTTTATTCATTGGAATACGCCTGGGCAATCAATTTCAGCTTTTGATAGGGCAAAAATAAATCTGTTTACATCATTGCAACTAATTGCAGAAATACTTGACATACGCAGATCATGTTATTAAAATAATTTTATTGTCCCAAGAGACTGGAAATGTGAACAGGAAACCCAAAAGTCACAAATGCAAGAGAGGATCGCAACGTAGTCAATTTTACACTACATGACCACAACATAATTATCCTTGCCGGTCAGAACACATTTGAGAAGAACTTATGCTATGATGATTTCAAGATCTACACTTCTACGAAGAATTGATGTTGGCAATTTAAAAAGACCTTTAAGACTCTCGACTTACTGGAAGACATAAAGCCGTCGCTAGCCTAGTTCTGACTGTGCTAGTAATTTAGTCAAGTGGCGAGTAATTTAGTGACTATCCGTGTCTGAACAACGAAAATTTAGTCGAGTAGTTTAGCAAGCAATTTAGGCGAGCCGATCCATTTTGTTCTATTTTTCGGTCGAGTAGCGTCCCCCACCACGCGTCCTCACTGGTTTATCCGCTAAACAAGTCCGAACGTTTCATTAAGTCGAGTTCAACTACTGTTTGATCTGTGGAGTTATTAGCTACCGTTTTGTTGGTTAGGTATTTCAAAAATGTCGTTCTTTGGAATGAAGAAACAACTTTAAAATTAGTTTTCACATATCTAGAATATGAGTGCGTATGGAATATTAAGTTGCAGGTTGTTCAATTTGCAAAATACACTAAACTTGTGTACTGCACTCGACCGCAGTACGAACGTTTTTGGTGCAGTAATCATTGGAATAACTTGCCACTCGACTAAACTACTAGCCTAGTCTGAATTAGCCTTATTACTATAAAGTGTGGGTTAGAAAACACATAAATTCGCTGTTAAAGTAGTGGAGAAAAGTCCTTCTTTTCGACGAGGCCAGGTTCAGATTACCGAGTGACAGCCGAGGTCTAGGGTATGGCTGCGATTAACTTTTGGTAGAGAAGTTGCTGTTGAAGAGGACCGAGATGCTTTCACGAGAATATTATGTATAGTCGTCGGACAAGACTTATTCATATACCCCAGATGCTGACAGGAAATATCTACATCGAAAACGTCACTACACCAATCATTCACCCATGAGGAAGAAAGAAGAGTTAAAAATGTGTTGGAAGAAGTAAATGTGCAAAGAATGGATTGGCCAGCAAACTCACACAATATGAATGCGCTTGAAAAGGTGTCGGATATGATTACCATAGCAATATTTAGAATACTATTCTACAAGTAATCAATAATTTAATTCTTTCAATCCGGTGGCAAGTCAATTCACTACTCAAGAATAGAGGAAGGCAAATTGGGGATTAAAGTTGTCACAGTTTTCTTTGAAGTGTCTTAATTCGAACGAGCGACGAACTTCATAAAATTATTTAGATCATTTTATTTCCATTCATTCTAAAAGATGTCTGTGGGTCGAAGAGTTTTGTCGGTGTGTGTATTTATTTCTATAACAATCTAACGATTTTAAAAACTAAATGTTTGTTACATTTTAGGGACAACAACAACAAGCGATATACCGAGACAGAGGGGGATAAGGCAGGAAGACAGCTTTAGTCCATTTTTTATATTTTGCCATGGATGAGATTATTCACAAAGTGATAGAATCAACAAGTCAAGCCAATCAGAATGGTGTGTTATGTACTATTACTGGCAGAAATGTAAAACGATTTACAAACACTGAAATTTCACCAGACCAGTAAACAATAAAACAGGTCAATCTCAAGTGATAAAACAAAATGCACAACTTTTTCCAAGGAAATCGTAGTAAACAGACAATAAACAGACCGAACAGGTAATGAAAGCGCCTTACTTAGAAACGAACACCTCAAGTGATAACGACCCGATAAATGAAATTAACTCATAAGTTAGCAAATCATCACTAATAAAAGAATTGTCTTCCATTACGAATTATGATATATTCGATGTGTCTACCACAAGGGCTAGATAAAGATTGAGGGTAAATCAAGAAAGCCCGGCGACCGGCAAGTGTGTCGCGATGAATCCGGATTCTCTTCTGTTCCATAAAACTAGTGATGTGCGAAATCGATTATCCAAATCGATTAATTGATTGTTAAAATAATCGACCGCAATCGATTACATTTTTAATAATCAATAATGATCGATTATCAAAATATTCTACCATATTACCAATTTCTTTGTTTTTTTTGCTGATCGTGGTTTTACTAGGCAACCATGTCATTGCGAAAAGGCAAATCCCTTGATATTATTTATGAACAGTATGGATCTCTCCATTAGGTTAGTTGTTTGACGCCAGTAGCCAATTCGAAGAAGGAAGCAACTACTCCCAAAACATATATTCTATAATATTTCTTTATTCATATTTACACCAGTTTATAGAGAAAAATTGAATTAATTTTCGGACATAAAATTCAGCAGCAATTCTTTTATACTATAACATCAATAACAGTTTATAGAGAATAATCGCTAAGATTTTAACAGCAAACTTGTAGAAGTAAACTATTTAAATAATAAAAACCTTCAAAAACAGCAATTTCCTTTTCTGTTTTTTGCTTATATAAGAAAAGTTATGAAGGGTTCTTAATGCCGTCCACAGAAAAATTGTAGAGAATCAGAACTCCTTCTTAATGAGCGTTTATACATACTGATAGGATCTTTTTTTACCAAGAAAATTAGAAAAAATGGTCAAAACTGGATAAGTACTTTTTGAAGAATTGAAATTTAAATAATTTAGATAAATATTTTGCACATCCCATCGTATTAACAACGCTAATCCGATCGGAATATACTAATGATATTTTGAAAGTTCATAAATTCCACTTTAATTTGTCTATCTTGAATTTTGGCTATAATGCCATGAAATTGGTTTAAAATAATAGTAAATATTGCATTAAAAGTAAGAATATGCGACAGCAAGCCAGACAAGAGCGTACGCAGCTTTTGATTTAGGGAGGGGCAAAATCGAAAGAGAAATTGTGCTAGAGAGAGGGACAAATCAGAAATTTCTTAAGCCGGGGGGGGGGGTGCAAGCCACCCATTTTATGGGACGCTTTAATGGCTCATGGCAGGTTTTTCAGGTCGGAGGGGGCATGGACGGATCTAGAATTTTCTTGAAGTGGGTGCACGAACTGAAAATTATGGTAAATTGTATTATTATTAAATTACATTAATATTTTTCTCAATTAATATTTTGAGTTGTTTATTTTTATGAAGAAATGTTTAAAAGTTCCATAATTTTATTTAGTGAGAATTACGATTTACGAAGTTGTATTAACTAGTTTCTTAAAAATATCTTGTTGTTTTGAACCAAAATGAGCAAGAACTGCCTTCATAAATAAGAGTAGATTTTAATCTTTAATAATCGATTATAGGTCGATTACTGTTGTATGTATAATCGATTAATCGATTGCTGAAGTAATCGAATCGGCACATCACTAGTTTAGACCTAGTTTTAATCACATAAATTAAAGCACTCAAATGTCCTTAATTCCTTTTGGACCCTAAGCTCACAACATTCATGCACACAATTTTAAACCACCAGCAGGTGCAGCTTCAACATACACTTATGAAAGAAAATGATAAAGAGCTTATGATATTATAGATTCGTTCCTTTAGCCTAGATAACCAATACACAACGGTTGCCTACCTGCACACAAGAAAAATAGCTTTCGCAAAAAAAACAATAACCGTTTAGTACCCGGTTTCCCAATCTTTTTTTGTTGAGCCCCCCGATAATACTCTCTTCGAGGTGTTCCTTTGTACGCAAGACAATATAAATTATATATAAATATAACATATATTGTCTCTGGTCAGGGAACCTTCATCAGTTGCGCTTCCCACAATTGAATGTCCTCTCGAACACTTCTTTATGTAATAATTACATGCCCCCCAGATTTTTTTATTAAAAAAATCACACATTTATTTCAATGACTTTACTTTATTTTGATTGTAAGTTAGGTATAAATAAAGTTCAAACCAATTTAACGTCAAACAAAATAATTAGAGTACTAATGAGAAACTTGAGGTTGCATGAACTGTACCAGTTGGTTGATTTTAGGTTCAGTTTTTGCCAAAGCTATCATCAAGTCGCTATCGACAGACAGACGATTTCGCTGCTTAGCTTTAATTAAAACCAGAGCTGAAAAACCTGTCTCACATAAATAAGTAGAAGAAAAAGGAATAAGTAAGAGAGCCAACTTTCGAATTAACCAGGAATCATTTGATCCAATAATTCTCCAATGTCTACAGATGGAAGTCATCATATATATATATATATATATATATATATATATATATATATATATATATCTTATTGGTCTATCATTTTCTGAATTTCCCTGTACAACTATAATTCAACTAAATGGAATATCACAACGGTCCTGAAATCTTTAAAACCACCCATTTATAAGTATAAATCCTCTCCACACTATTGACTCTTTCTATTTTTCAATTGTTTAAATTATTATGTCTAGTATTCCATTTATGCAACTGCTCATAGTCTACCCTATATAACAAAATTCACCTTTTTGAGCCACACTTTATGACTAGAATCTTACTCTACTATTTATTTCAACCATCTGGTATATGCAACTGCTTCTAAAATTTTTTGAACCCATGCCTATAATTATACTCTATCCTACATTCTATAATTCAAATATCCTAACTGCTTATGCTTATATAACAAATTGTTGATACACTCTAAATAACAATAATTTAACCCTTACTTCAAACACCTTGTATAAGCAACTACTTATTTTCCAAACTATATAACTATTTTAAACCGCCCTGTATAACTGTAATTCTACTCCAATTTATATTTCCATCCTGTATATTCAACTACTGACAATTTTTAAAGTCTTTTCTATAACTATAATTATTTTCCGTCCTATAATGCAAATGTCCGCTCTGTATAACTCTAGTCTTGCTCCACTCATATTTCTACCACCTTGTATACGCAACTACTTATGTGCGCCACTCAATACAATATTTTTAGAAACACCCTGTATAACTAATTCAATTCCAACTTATATTTCAACCATCATATGTATACAGCGGCTTATATACCACCTAATATCACATGCACGCACGCACACACCTACAACCGTATACCATATAGAAGAGTTCGCCGACATAACTAACAAATTTTCGTTTCGATAAACTAACGAAATATTTTCTGCCATTTCACGCGAATATAACTTCGTCTCTAACAGAAAGTGACTTTCAAATGTATCAGATTGAAAACCATTAAAAACACCCTATATACTTTCATGGCATATCATGACATTTAAACTAGATATTTATGATAAAAATTTGACATTTACCATGATGTTTACAGTTTTTTTGCATATATTTTTCCGATTTTCACAAAAATCGTATGTTTTGCGATATAGAAAAATGTACGGAATTAAGCTGGAACATATCTTTGTATAATACAATCTATAATATTCAAATTGCTTGAGCACTTATAGAAAAAACAGTGAAGATTTATTGAAAATCGCTGAAATCTAGTCGCTTATTTACTTTTTTTCTGATTTTCTAGAAAACCGTAAATCTTATGTTATAGACAATTCTATGGGACCTTCCTGTAATGTTCTGTAATATAATGCAGTTTAAATCATCCAATTGCCCAAGCCGTTTTTGAATAATCGCTCCACATACATAAAAAAAGTTGCATACGAATTGATAACCTCCTCCTTTTTGGAAGTTTGTTAAAAAGGCAATAACCCAACAACAAGTAAAAGAAAAGGTAAAAACCGAAGACCAAGACAACGTGGCCCAAGCCAACTTACCCTACATCTGAGGCACAACCGACAAGATAGGGAGAATCCTGAGAAAACATAACATTCAGGCAACCTACAGATCAAACACAACAATAGGAAAGCTGATAGGCAACCCAAAAAAAGGTACCAATGGAGAACTCCGATGTGTACAGCATATCGTGTGAGACTGTCCAGAATCCTACGTCGGACAAACAGACGAATATCTGCTCGTCGGGATGAGCATAAACTAAATATAAAATACAAACAAACCATATCAGCATTGTTCAAATACGAACATGAAACAGGCCACAAAATTGATTTTAGCAACTGTAAAGAATTGACAGATATGGACAAATACAAAATCCGAATTATTAGAGAAGCCATAGAAATCGAAAGCCCAGGTACCCTAAATAAAAAAGAAGAAGGCTTAAAATTAAAAATCCAATAAACTCCGATAATCGGATTAGCTTAATAGCATACGATACCGACAAACATCTTAATGATCGTGTAAATGACCTGCGACCACCCCATAAAACAAAATACACAATCTTCAGAGAGGTATAATTAACCAACAATCAAATAGTAATGAGAGTTTAGGAGGAAAGTATAAATTAAGATCGAATCAGAAATAGAAACACTTCAGTTAGATAATAGCTTTTAAAAATACTAGATAAGATTTTGGGGAAACGTAAAGCAAGAGTTCAGCCGAATTCAACAGGCGAATGGATATACACCGGAAGAAAACTTCGACCACATAGCTCCATCCGTGAAACAATACGAACAAACATATATATGCATATACATATATATATATATATATATATATATATATATATATATATATATATATATATATTATATTCACTTTGATTCAAATCACTTTTTAAAAAAGATTATTTATTTAAAACATACAAAATCAAAATTTAAACAATTAATTACTTGAAATACTTAATACTATAAGTGATAATATTTGAATGACTTAGTACTAAAAGTGATATTATTTGAATGACAACACGAGATCGTTTCCAGTTGCTTTTATAACATTGACAAAAGTGCTGATGCAAGTCAGCGATTTTACTGGGTAAACGGACTCGTGTAGGTTCTGGGAAGTTGTTTGCATATAATTCAAGATGAAATTTGATATCCCTGAGAAGTCACGTACGCTTTAAATTCCGTTGACTTCTTGACTGTGTGAACTAAGTGCTGATATATTTTGCATATAACAACTCCCCTTACATATCACAAGTTGATGCTATAACATCAACTTTTAGGAACAGAAAAATAATATAAAATGATGTTTGAATGGTATACATAATAAGTAATAAGTGTATAAAACGAAATATGATTAAAATAAAGTAATAGGTAAAAATCAAAAATCAGTTTGTAAAATAAAATCAAAACATGTTAAAATAAATGAGCAATAAAATAATACGAGTAATAATTAAATGCTTAACCTAAACATATCAAAATAAAATATAAAGTAAAAGGAAATGTGAATAAAAATACTGTGTAAAAAAAATAAAAAGATTAATAATATAAATCAATATTATACCTAAACTTGCGTCTCTAAGCTTTGTTCTGTTTTCAAAACAGGCCTAAGCTTGGGGAAAAATTAGAGTTTTGGCTGAGGCACTGAAGTCTGGTCAGGATTGCAGTCCTTTGGAGGTTTTACCATCCTCTTTTTGACAGCTTGGAAAGTGATGAGTGCCGCTATGATCATGAGAGTAGCTATGGTTGTATAGGTAAACCAAGAGATATTTTTGGTTACAAACGGCTGGTTTATGAGACCATCGAGGTCTCTGGAATATTGTTCCAATTTGTGATTTGCTACGTCTAATTCTTCTACATTAAGTGTGTTCAGCTTTAGGGGCTGAAGTTCAGGAATTATAATTTTTTCTGGCACTGCATCACAACAGTTGAATGACACTGTTACTGGTTGAAATGTTTCTAGAACATTGGTTTGTTTACCAGATTCGGCTTGAACTTTTGTAATTCCTATAAACGCACTACACTCTGATTGAAGAGTCAATATGGAGTTGAGGGAGATTGTAAGAGTTTTTGGGTTTGTTTGAGCGCAATTCACTGTAACACTTATGGGTTCAGAAGTAATTATGAGCCATGTATTGGGTTCTAGTTTTTGAATGTTGTATCCTTGACTGAATATTAGTGAGCTTTTACAGTTGTCGGGTACCTTCTGGACGTTCTTTAGAAGTTGAGCTTCACATAACGCGTTTGTGTCAATAGGATATGCGTAAAGTTCAGAACACAGTTTCTTACGAATGGCTAACGGTTTACACGCACTTAAGTCTTTGATTGGAATAAACATTAAAGAATCATCATTCTTTGCAAGATATTTTTGAGTGAAGGATAGCATATGATATAAACCTGTTCTTTCATCGTATATAGGGATAGGATACAAATGAAAGACTGTGTAAGGATGTTGTTCGACTAAAGGGATTCTTAACACAAATATAAGATTGGTATATGTTTGAAATGCCTCTAGTTCAATGATTTCCAGATATTGTGCGATGCTCGAGTACTTTACAGCCAATGAAAGGTTACTTTTGACTAAATTTTGCGATATTTCCTGTAATGAGGTAATAAGATGTTCTGGTGTTATAATTGAAGAGTGAATTATTTTCAAACGCGAGTTATATGAATTAAATTGTTTATTGCTTATTAATAATGTTTGCGTCACGTTGAAATAAACGCTGACGCCTTTTGTATTCTTTATGCGAAAGATTGTATTTGAGATCATTCTAAGCTTAACCATTGTTCGATGTTCACGTAATTTTGTTTGTTGTTTTTTGGAAAATAAAGTTTTTGAAATTTTTTAAAAACTAATTTTAAACAAGAAATAATTTAACTGGCGCAGTCTCAGTAGTATTGGCGTAGTACTGGTTCAGGAGAAAGCCACAGCATTGGGCTGATTTTTCCAAGCTTCCGAGTACGTGGGTTTTGACGCCAAACGGACCAGTGAACGAGAAAACAATAGCTTCAGGATCACGAGAAGGAAAAGAGCTCTGAAGGTTAGTGTAACCGAGTTTTTCTATTTCCTTTTCACCTAATTTCCTTGGTTGGGAAAAATTTCCTTGATTGGGAATACTTAGTTTTAAGAATTTTTGTTTTATTGAAGATTAATATCTTGATAAATTTACAATTGAATTTATATTTGATGATTTTATAATTGAAATAACAATTACATAAAGAAAGATTTTATTATTCGAGTCTATTTGTCTATTTAGGAAAGTAGTTTTTAGATATAGAAAATATTTTAACATTTCAAACTTGTTTGAATTTATGAGTCTTGATCCAGAGATAGACCAATTGATTAATAGCATTAATAACAACTTAGCTATAAACGAGGAAATGGCTACTAGAACCACCACACCTAAAGAAAATGTGCAAATTAATACACAAATGCTAAAACTTTACGTAGATATGATAACACCATTTGATGGGAACTCAACCTGTCTTAATCAGTTTATTTCTAATTGTGACTTTTTAATAGATGCCTACAAAACAATTGCAGACCAAACATTTCAGCAATATTTAATCAAAGTTATTCAATCTAAACTAATTGGATATGCAAATGTTTTGGTTGGCTGTAGAAGCGAACTGACATCTTGGGAATTAATAAAAAATGCTTTGGAACAATGTTTTGGAGATAGACGTAGTCTAGATTGTTTAGAGCAAGATTTATTCATGGCTCGTCCAAGTAAGGGCGAATCGAGTACTGATTTTGGTAAACGTCTTCAAGTATTACGCAGCAATTTAGTACAAAGAATCGCTAGTTTACCTATTACCGAAATGAATAATGAAACTAAATTAGTTTATTTAAAACAATATGATCAAATGACACTCAGAACTTTTATTAGAAATCTTTCAGGAACTTTACAAACTATAATAAGACTTAAAAATCCGGATACTATTGAACCAGCAATTAATTATATTTTGGAAGAAGAGAATTTTAATTATTCTTTACATGGTTTCAAAAACCCCCACCAACGGTGCAACAAAAACAATTACCTAATATGTATCGTCCAAATTTTTCTCCTAACAATGTTCAAAATATATCTTCGTCTCAAACAATGCCAAGCCCCCAATATCGTCCACAAAATTCCAATCAATTTAATAAAAATCTCCAGCGTCCACAAAATTTCTGGGATTCAAAGCAGAATCCGCCTAAATTTCCAAGTCAACCTATTGTAGTTCAACCGAGACAAATCCAGCGACATTATCCAACACATAATCAAGTTTTCGGAAAACCTCGAAATGTTTTCGCACCCACGGGCAAAACACCCCAAAATAAACCAGTACCAATGTCAGTTACCAGTCAACTTTCAAATAATAATCCCCAGCAACAATTCAGAAATGAAGAAAATTTCTTTAAACCCTCAGGACCAAGAAATTTCTATTCCGAGGAACTTTTTCAAATAGATTCCACAGAAAACTCTAATCCCGATCTTCAAAATGATTCTAATTATGAAGAACAATTTATTGACGATCAACCTATTAATTATAAAGGAAATCCAACTTATGAAATGTCTGAATATCTTTCTGAAGACCCAACAAATATATCCGAAATTCAGACTTTCACTGAGCCTAACATACACCAAAATTTTCGTCAAACCAGCCTAAACAAGGGAACGACATAATAGAAAATTATTCTGATTTTAATTCTAATAATCTACCATTTATTCAAATCAAAAACCCTCCTATAAAATTATTAATAGATACCGGCAGTACGAACTCGATCTTAACTCCTGACATAGCAAAAAAGTATTTTCGCCATAAATATTTCAGTCAATGACACGAATAAAGAAAGCTGTTGGTGCAAAAGAGTCGTTTTTTAAAACAAAGTTAGATGCATTCAAGGAATTTAACACATCTTATAAAATTACATTTGCGTTATTCAAATTTCATAGTCATTTCGACGGCGTAATAGGATTAAATGACATTAAGAATATGAAACTTACGCTGGACTTTTTTAGAAATGTTTTATATAACAATTCTTGTAGAATACCCATTTTTTACGAACTTGACACTTCAAAACATAATATTTCCGATAACGTTCCGGAAATCGTCGCATTGAATATTCCCATAAATCAAAATACTGACAAAGCCATTATTTTACATGAACTAAAAATTAAAAAATCATATTTTCCTGAAAGTTCAACCTATTTCAAAAAAATGAAAATGAATAATACCAACAATAAAAGAATTCCAATATTTTTTACGAAGCCAATTCATGCCTATAGATCCAAAGTTAAACAAAAAGACGGCTTTAAGTCTTCCTATATAGAAAACGTGTTTCCTAATATTTATTATCAAATGAATGGAAATAATAAGTGTTACAACAAAAAAGAGAAACATAACTTAAAACCCGACGCTATATGGAAAACCGCAGTTAACACCTATGGAAAACGAAACTTTCATTGACAACTCTAGCAACGTTAACGAAATAATCCCGCAACAGGATAACGAAAACTATACATACATAATTGCTAAAAAAAACAAATAATTTTTACTCAAGAGAAAACAAAAATCATCCTTATTAACTAAAACACGCATAGCTGTAAGGTTAACTGTTAACTATAAACAAGAGATAATTAAATTTTTCAAAAACTTTGTAGATCCGAAAAAAGTATATGCTGCTTATATATTAAAAAGAAACAACCGTTGTCCTTCTCCCAATTTTACTAACTACAATAAAACGAACTTTTAAAAGTAACAATTATCAGTTAACCTATTCAAATAAATTTATTCTTGATATTGAAGTTATAAATAGGCAAAATGAAATAGTTAAACATCATGAAATGAAATAATTCGCGAGAAGTTCTAATTGAAATTAGAAAAAATCAAAATATACAGAATAGGGAAGCTTTATGAAATAAAGCAAAATACAGGTATGTCAAAGAAACTGTGGAATACGACCTCGGTTTGAAAGTAAAAACTTAGAAAGACTAATTCTAAACAATTTTTGCAGAATCCTCAACGTCATTATGAAGATCCCGGTCCTTCTAATACTGCTAATTTACTCGAAATGGACAACGCCCACTGATATAACCATCCAAGAAATAAATTCCTTACTTTTACCTCTTAATTTAGGAAATAGTAAAATAGTAGAAACAAAACATACTTTTTATCATTACATAGAAACCACCCCTATTTACTCGCAATTTGCTAATATTGAGTATTTTTATAATAAAACTAAATTAATATTAAAAACTATTTCTATAGATAATTCTAGTGCTTTGCTAACAAACTTACTTAATCACGCTGAATATATGTTACATTTAACAAAAAATAAATTAGGAAACTTAATTGTCAAAAACAGACAAAAACGTGGATTAGTAAACGTTATAGGTAAAGCTAGCAAATGGTTATTCGGAACTCTTGATTCAGATGATCAAGAAAGATATGATAATGAAATCGAACTTTTGAAACAAAATCAAAATTCATTTAATACTGAACTAAATCTAAGAGCCTCCCTTAATAATAAATTAATTGATCACTATAATGATACAATTTACAAACTTAATGAAAACCAGAACATAATAAAAAATAATTTAGAAACACTAACCGAAAATGTCTACAGAGATATAAAGATAGTTTATAATTATTTGTCACTTTTAAACACAATTGATCAAATAATTTTGAATTGTCAAAATTTGATTAATTTCATAGACAATTTAGAAAATGCTATAATATTTGCTCATCTTGGTGTTCTTCATAATTCCGTAATACCCTTAGCAGAACTCACTAAATTAATTTCTAATTTGGAAACGGTATATCACCAGAATGAGATTCATAAATTTAATAACCCTCTTTACTATTATGAACTTGCCGGTTTACAAGTTAATTTTATGGAAAGTAAAATAATATTTGCTATTCATATACCGATATTGTCAAGGGATATTTTTCAAACCTATCACCTGTTACCACTACCTTATAATTACTCAATTATCATCCCAGACCATCCCTATCCTATACTCGGCACAAACCATTATCAATTCGAGAATGCCTTATGTCCAGAGCTAGACAGCATATTTTTCTGCCACAAGCATATAGAACTAAAAGAAGACACCTGCACATTACCAATGATGAGAGCAGATCATCCAAACTGTCATGCAACCAGCGCCATACTGACCAAACCCATAATAGAGGAAATCAATAATAAACATATATTGGTTATCCCCGAAAAAGAAGCAGTAAAGATGTCCCAATCTTGTCAAACCAAAGCCGTGATTCTTATCAAGAAGCCAAGCCTGATAACGATTCCCGAAAACTGCAGTACCACAATTAATAATATAACATTTTCGAACTTTATCAAAATTTTTCATGGGAACCACTAGTATTACCTGAAATTCAGACCACAATGCTATCCAAAGATGACAACATCAAACCAATCCAGCTTCACACTATTAACTTAGAAGAAATTAAACTCTTGAAGCAGAAAACAATATATGAAGAAAACCAAAATTGGGCCAAACGTCACTCTTCATTTTGGAATACAATTTTTATTTCATTTGGCCTAATTTGCTTAATTTTATCCATTTCATGGCTGGCATACTGGAGGAAAAAGCTGCAACGTCCTGAAGCTAACCAAACAGGAGACCACCCCAACCGGCCCAACCCCTTATCGGTGTTGTTCCAGCCTAACGAGGGAGGAGTTATATGAATTAAATTGTTTATTGCTTATTAATAATGTTTGCGTCACGTTGAAATAAATAAATAATAATAAAAATAAATAAACGCTGACGCCTTTTGTATTCTTTATGCGAAAGATTGTATTTGAGATCATTCTAAACTTAACCATTGTTCGATGTTCACGTAATTTTGTTTGTTGTTTTTTGGAAAATAAAGTTTTTGAAATTTTTTAAAAACTAATTTTAAACAAGAAATAACTTAACTCGCGCGAATGTGATAGAATTTAAAACATCATTTAGATTATCTTCTAAGTAGATATAATTCTCCATAAGTTTTTCACAAATTTCAAGTAATGCGAGTTTTGATTCGACGTAGGCGACCTTATCATTAATTTTTCCGATAGTGTTTTCCAGCTTTTTTATGTTATCGTTAAATAGTTTTTCGTCGATTCTAAGATTTTGGATAGTTTCGTTGAAGTTTTTAATTACAGATGTGGTGACACTTATTTGGTTTTTTGTAAGTTCTCAATTTGAAGTTGGCCTTGATTTAAGCGGTTTATGCTTTCGGTAAAGTATTTTCCGTCGGCGGCGTCTAAATTGCCGGTGATTGCCTTAAAAAGGGTACCTGCCCCATCAAGTATACCTCGTTTGTGTCTTTTAGTGTCCATGTGAATGTCAGTAAATTTCTGTTTGATTGAGTTAGAAATTTGATTGAGAAGTTTAATGTGGGTTTGTAAGTCTGCGCGAAAGTAGTTCATAGCAAAAGAATTGAAGTTAACAGTTTTTACAAGAGTTTGTAATATTCTGTTATTTGTTGTAAATACTTGTTCTAGTGCAGAAATGTTTCTGTGTATTAAAAGTGTCAATTTGTCATTGGATACAGTTATTTCTGCTTCGTTATGGAAGTAGATACCTAAAGTATTGTTTATTGGTTGTATTTGAAATTGGGCTACTGCTGACCCGAACAGCAGGCAAAACCTGAAACAGAAATTAACTTTCTGAGAACGGTTTTATTCGGTCGAAATTTACTTTTGATTTTTGGTTGGTTTTAGGGTTTAGTACTGTTGCGGAGTTTCTGTGAATCTCCAGGATTTCGAAAGGACCATTGAATTTATTTTGGAGTTTGTCCCTTGATCTGGGATTCTTTAATGTAGACTTTATCGTCTATTTGATAGTTAGGGAGATTTTCAGAAACGTGTTCATCAAATCTGACTTTTGCTTTATGTTTTTGGATTTCTGTTCTTTCGCGAGCAATTTTATAATAGTGAGAGATACGATTATTGAGATCTCTGAAGTACTTAGTATCAGGGCTTGTTGGTTGTAGAGAGTTTCTGGAGTCCTACTCGAAGTATGTCCGTAAACAAGTTCGTAAGGGGTGAATCCATGAGTTTTGTTTACAGAATTGTTATATGCAATGATTGCATAAGGGAGGATGTTAAAAGGGTGTTCGTCAGGATTTTCTAGTTTATGGATTCTAATCATCTCTAATAAGGTCGAGTGGAATCGTTCTAATGAACCATTTGACTGGGGATGTCCCACACTAGAATAGGATAGTTTGATGTCAAATAGTTTACACAAGTCTCTCATTAGTGCGTTGTCGAATTCCCTGCCATAATCACGGATTTGTCGGTTATGGGGTAGGCCTGCGAGAATTTTGTTAGTTCGTCCCGGATAGTTAATGCGTAGTTTTTTGTCGGGACTTCTAGAATATCGATGTTGACACGTTCAAAGGGTGTCCGTGGGGTTTCAGTAATGACAAGTGGGCTGTCGAGATTTTTCCGGTAAACCTTTGCTCTCTGGCAAGTCTGACAGTTTTTGATAAAATTGCCAACGTCCTTAGTCAGTCCTTGCCAATTGTATTTTTCTTTTATTCTGCGGATAGTTTCATTGATGCCTCGATGTATATTATTTTTGCCGTTATGGAATTGGTCGAGAATGATAGGTATTTGGTCTTTCTCAACCGTTTGGACGATATTTTGGCAAACTTTCCATTTGATATCGATTTTGGAAAAAAAAACGAAAGCAGTTCCAAAATGGGCAGTTCAATGTTATTCTCAACACAGAATACTTCATTTTCAGTGAACACATCTCTATTATACAAAGATGCGAAAAGAATCTCGTTGACTATTTCTGGGTCAGAAGGGAGAGGGATGATGTAATAGCGTCTTTTTCTGACACTTTTGCTTGCAAAGACATTTACTCTAGGGGTACGGAAATCAGCATTTTCCTCAAAAATGTCTTCGATGATGTCATGGTGAAAATCTTTCATGAGAGAGCCTTGGGGAAATACTGGGATGTTTTTGTTTCCTCGGTCTAAGAGTTGGCAATTAGAAAATTGAATTTTGTCGTAATCTATGACTGAGACGGTTCGATATCGCTCGACAAAAGTTCTAAATTCTTCAGAGATTTGTTGGAGATTAATGGGACTTCTTTTCTGGGGTTCTTGTGAGTCATCGTCTGTTTCGCTTGTTGGGAGTATTGTAAATGGTGTTAGATGATTGTTTGCTTGAAATGATATGTATTCATTAAAGTTGTTAACTTTAATGCGAGAGAGAGAGAGCGTCGGTGTTTTTATTTACTTTGCCGGGTTTGTAAATTATTTAATAGTCGTACTCCTCGAGCTTAAGGCGCCATCTTGCAAGTCTACTTCCAGGATCCAGAAAACAGCCAAGTTAACGGGCGGTGATCGGTTAGAAGTAAAAACTTACGGCCAAAAATTATCGGACGAAAGTGTTTAACCGCCCACACTATTGCAAGGAGTTCTCGTTATATGGTTGAATACTTCAGAATAGTTTCAGCGTTGCAGAGAATTCTGGAGGCATAGGCTACGGGTAAATCTTTACCTACGGGGCCTTGAGAGAGCACTGCACCGATAGCAAATGAACTGGCGTCGGTTGTAAGAATAAATGGCTCTTCAAAATTAGGGTATATGAGTATGGGGGTAGAAGTAAGGGCTCTTTTTAATTCGTCAAAAGATTTGACGCATTCTGACTCGAACTGGAAAGGTATGTCTTTTTGAAGTAATCTTGTCAAAGGTTTCGAAATCTTGGCGAAATTGGGGATGAATCGCCTGTAATAACCAGCTAACCCTAAGAAGGACTTGATATCTTTTGGGTTAAGATACAATCTACCTTTGAGGGGTTAGGCTTCACGCCTTCGGGAGTTATAAGGTGGCCAAGATACGCGACCTCTTTGCGAAGAAACTCGCATTTGTCGGGCTGGATTTTTAGATTGGCTTTTCGCAATCGTTTGAAAACTTCAGAAAGTCGGGCTATGTGCTCATGTATAGTCGGAGAATAAACCATAATGTCGTCCATATAGACTAAACATCTCTCGTTCTGAACATCTAAAAGAATATTATCCATTACCCTTTGGAAGGTGGATGGAGCGTTTTTAAGACCGAAGGGCATTCTAACGAATTCAAAATGACCATTATCAAACTGTGAATGCTGTTTTTTGGATGTCTTTTGTATCGATTTCGATTTGGTGAAACCCTGAAGCTAAGTCGAGAGTGGTGAAGTATTGGCATTTGCCAAGTTGGTCAAGTAAATCCGAAATGTTCGGTAGGGGGTATTTGTCGTCAACAGTAATTTCATTTAGTTTACGATAATCGACGACGACACGCCATTTTTGGGTACCAGATGCGTCTAGTTTTTTGGGAACTACCCAAACCGGGGATGACCATGGCGAATTAGACGGACGTATAATGCCTTGGTCAAGCATCTTTGATATCTGACTTTTTACCTCTTGTTTGTGTATTTGGGGGTACCGATATGACTTTGTGAAAGAGGGTTTCGCGTTATTAGTGTCTATTGAATGTTTGATTTCGTTTGTAAAGGTCAGTTGGTCACCTTCTAAATAGAATATATCAGAATATTCGAGGCAGAGTTGAGAAATAAGTTCGGCTTCCTCATCGTTCAGATGTTCTAACCGAAGTTGTTCCATGATTGTAGTTTGTCTATCAGGCTGGGTTAAGTTTTGTGAGTAATTTTCGGAAGGATTGTTTACGGAAAAATTGTTTATCGGTTCGAGTTCCAAATTGTCGAAATTAACAGTTTTGGGGATAGCATTTGCATTTAAAAACGAAGTAAGAAATTCGCCTTTTTCATTAATTTTAACAAGGGCACGGGGAAGATAAACTCTATTTCGGCAGATGATAGGAAAGCCTCAGTGTTGGTGAGGTTACATTTTAATTTACATATCTGTTCTGTTCGGGGTTCTAAAGAGATTGTATTAATTGGGATGCAGTGATCGAAAGTTGAAGGGTTCTGAGTACGCATGACAGTATCATCCGTAACTTTGTAGAGTGGTAAGGTTTTAAAATTAGTGACAAGTTGTTTGCTGTTAAAGTCTATAACGCTGTTATAGTGTTCAAGGAAATCTGAACCCAGTAATCCGTCGAATTCAATGTCGATGTTGCAAATATACACCTTGTGTGGGTCGGCGACATTGGAAGGTACAAGGGTGGATTCGTTGATTAAGATTTTCTGATCAGTGATTCCTTGGATGACTACGTTTTCGGGAAATCGTTGTTTGAAGCGTTGACAAGTTTCAGGTTTAAAAATTGAAAGTCCTGCACCCGTATCGATAAGAAGTTTATAGGTGTTTGAAGAATCAGTAATATAATAAAGATTCTTGGAGTTGACGAAAAGAAGGGGTCTTACAGAAAGTTCTGTTCTGGGAAGTTGACATTCGAACTGAAGTCGTCCAGATTCATTGTCTGAATTTGGGTTTGAATTTTTGAACCGCAACCGCCTTGGGCTGGGGGTTCTGACTGAGTGGATGTCAAATGAAAATTTACTTGAGAAGAATCAGGTTCGTCAGAATAATATTCGTTAAACTGTTCAGTGTTGAAATATTCTGGTTCACCGTTTGGTCGAAATCATTAGGGTAATATTCTTGTGCGTTTCCGTACTCGTTGGGTAAAGGGTTGTATTGATTTTCGTTTTGAGAATAGTTATTGTCATTGTGGTATGGTCCGAATTGCAGATTGTTCAAGTGATAAGTCTTTGGTTGTTGATGTTTAAAGAAACTCGGGTTCGGTCTGTAATTGCCAGACATTTGGGGTTGTCTACTGGTAGATGGACGAAATTGTTGCAGTGAAAATTGTTGACTGGGATTAACATTTGTAGATTGATTAGCAGGTTGATTGGAAAAATGAGGGCGATAATTGGAATAATTCTGATTGGAATTCGGGTTGTGTTGAAATTGTCTCATCCTCAATAAGCATTCATTGCTTAGATGGCCCATTCGTTTACAAAATGTGCATTGTTGTGGGGCTGGGACGTTATTTGGTTTACGAGAGGGTTGTTGGAAACTTCTATTACCTGAAAATTTCTGGGTTTCTAAATGTGATAGTTGTAGATCTCGTTTAATTCTGGAAATGGCAGTGAGAATACTGCAGGGATCGCTAGCGCGAACGAGTTGACCAATTTTGGGCTCTAAACCCGTGAGGAGGCTATTAAGAGCCATTGACTCTATCAAGTCAATCTGTGCTTGTTTTTCTTTAACAGTTAGGTTTTGTTTGTTTATGGCTGCTAGCATTTTCGCCTGATGCGTCTGAAGCCTAGCAGAAAATGTAAGAGGGGATTCATTAGGAGTTTGCCGCATTCTTTGCAAGTCCTGTATAAGAGCCGAGAGATCCCTAGGATCTCCAAAATGATTTTCTAGGGGGGTTTGAATTTCAGCTAGTTGACTAGGGTTTCGCGAATTAATTAACTCAGCCGCTCTACCGCGTAACTTATTTTTGATATGGAGAATTAACAATACTTCCTGATTATCC
The DNA here is from genome assembly GCA_034190945.1 of Octodonta nipae. Classification (NCBI taxonomy): domain Eukaryota; kingdom Metazoa; phylum Arthropoda; class Insecta; order Coleoptera; family Chrysomelidae; genus Octodonta; species Octodonta nipae. The sequence continues at coordinate 88,910,427 of CM067219.1, read as the reverse complement.
GTTGCCTTGCTGTAGGCAGTATTACAGGAGCATATCATCATCATACTCAGGAATTATGGCAAATATTTCCGATAGCTTATAGGGTTCTACGGTTGGTGTAGCTGCTTGTCTAGTGGTGGCCATTTTTATAATTGTATAGATTCGCACAATAAATAAAAATTAAATGTTGAGGTTTTAAATGTAAATGGTAAATATCTAGTTTATCAAAATCCAATATCGAGCAATGTTTAATAGAGTAATAACAAATTTGAAATAGGAATGTATAAATGGTAAATTAATAATAAACTTGAAATAATGTTTCAAATACTTCGAAATATGTAAGTCAAAGTAATGGAAATAAAATAATATGATTATGTAAAATATATAGTTTCAAAATTATTTAGGAAGGGTAAGGTTATGAGGAATAAAATATTATATAAATGAAAGAACTGGTGGTCATTCAAAATAAAATCAAAATAAAATAGTTACTTTATGTGATTCTTACGTTATTATTCCTCGCATCGGACTGTTCTCCGCGTCACTTAGCACTGGTTAGCCTGGTTGCGTGTTCCCTTGCTAGTACTTGGTAGTTGTTGTCCTTTTCAAGTAGGTTCTATTCTGCAAAGGTTTGGAAACCACCACAACTAGTAAGAAATCTTCGTGTTCTAGCTGTGTCTGGAATATCCTACTGACTGCGCCAATTTTATATTCACTTTGATTCAAATCACTTTTTAAAAAAGATTATTTATTTAAAACATACAAAATCAAAATTTAAACAATTAATTACTTGAAATACTTAATACTATAAGTGATAATATTTGAATGACTTAGTACTAAAAGTGATATTATTTGAATGACAACACGAGATCGTTTCCAGTTGCTTTTATAACATTGACAAAAGTGCTGATGCAAGTCAGCGATTTTACTGGGTAAACGGACTCGTGTAGGTTCCGGGAAGTTGTTTGCATATAATTCAAGATGAAATTTGATATCCTTGAGAAGTCACGTACGCTTTAAATTCCGTTGACTTCTCGACTGTGTGAACTAAGTGCTGATATATTTTGCATATAACATATATATATATATATATGACGCGTGGGTTGGAACAAATTCATTTAAAATTCAGGTGTTGGTTTTTTGAAAAAAACATTCGGACACGTTGGTTTTTTTTTTGGACTGCGGTTTTTGTGATGATAAACTTATTTATACAAGGTGGGCCAGAAATAAATTGCGACCATCAACTTCATTTTTTTCAACGGAAACATTTGTTTTTATTTTATTTTTGAATTCTGCATTGAATTCTGAGCATTTTTCATTTACAATAGCGAAAATTAACAGTTATTAAAAAAATACATTTATTTCAAAATTGAAGATAGAAAAACATGAACATATCAAAATTAAATGTTCAAATTGTTGACCATTAACTTCCTAACAATACCTAAGACGGTTTTCAAATTCTTGTAATACTTCATTTAGCGTTTGTGGCAGGATTCGTTGTATTTCGGCCCTAATTCTATTCTCTAATTCCTCGATATTTTCCGGCTCATTGAAGTAGACTTTCGATTTCACGTAACCCAAAAGATATAAATCTAACGGACTTAGATCTGGAGACCTAACTGGCCATTCGATATTACCTCTCCTTCCGATCCATCTATCTGGGAAAATATTGTCAAGATAATCTCGCACAGGGTATTATATCATTTTGTAATAGGTCTAAATACTTTTCCGAGTTAAAAGGACCCACAATTCCGGCCCATCCGTTAACTTTCTTGGAAAACTGTGTATGGCTTTCCATAATCCAATGTGGGTATTCTGATGTCCAATATCGAAAATTTTACCTGTTTACTTAACCATTTAAACATAATGTTGCCTCGTCGGAAAAAACGTCTTACTTGTTGTTATTTCGCAAAACTTATCCAAATCATCTTCAGTAAGTTCCTGAACTACATGAACTTTGTATGGGTGCCATTTATTTCTATGTAAGCATTTTAGAACAGAAGATGTACTTATTGACTATTCTTCGGCTATTTGTCTAGTGGATTTGTGTGGATTTTCTTGTAAATCGAGCAAAACATTTAATTGTGAATCTTCTCGAAGATGTTTGGTTTTGTAATTATCTCAAACGTGGGCAAATTCTAGAAACTTTTTTTCTATTTTACTAACTACCGATCGTGTAATAGCTCCGGGTTCTTCATATTAAACAATTTGCAAACTTCAGCTTGTATTCGAGTTCTGTCGCCATATCCAACAATCGTCACAATTTCTATTCGCTGCTTTTCAGTTAAACGCGCCATACTTTGAAACTTTGCAACTGCACTTGACAACTACTTATTTGAAGTTAAATTATAGTAGAGTTTATATGAAAATAAACAAGTGAAAACTTTCCATTCATGCGACTAAAATACCACCAACAATCATAAAAACCAGAAGTAAATAAATAGGTTCAAACCAACAGACATCTTATTTTTATCGTTGTTTTCTTAACTTTAGAAAGAAATGTAATTTTTTTAATAACAAGCTTTTATTACTTGTTAATTAAGAGAACTAAAAATTTAAAAATAATTTAAACCTGATAAGAAAAATACCATTATATAGGTACCTACATTGCAACCTTAAATGATAATTAACCTTCTTCGTTTACGTCACAATAATCCCATAAAGTACATACCTACTTATATATTTTTATTAAACCCTAAAACTTTATATATTGTATTAAATTTTTGCGTTTTTATTACAGATCCAATTCTTTATAAATAAAAGTGTGTTACATTGTGATTGCAAAAGAAAAGTAATGTTCCATCAAAATGTAACACCCTTTTATTTATAGAGAATTACATCTGTAATAAAAATGCAGATTTAATACAATATGTAAAGTTTTGGGGTTTAATAAAAATATATAATTAGGTATGTACGATATGGTATTATTGTGACGTAGACGAAGAAGATTAATTATCATTTAAGGTTGCAATGTAGGTACCTATAAAATGATATTTTTCTTATCAGGTTTAAATTATTTTTAACTTTTTAATTCTTTTAATTAAAAAGTAATAATTTTTTTTTACTTTAATTTTATTTTTAACTTTTTAGTATTTTTGATGTGAAATTGGCTAAGGCGTAGTTCGGAGCCCGTAGCAGTGTTTTTCCTTATGTAGCTCTTAGTACGCTCACAATGTGTTGTTTTGAGCACTTAAAGGTGAATGTATTTTATATTTTAATAACTATACATATAAATTAGTTATGTAATTACTGATTAGTCATTTGTAACATTTCTCATTCTATCCGTTTCATTTAATGCGTCAATATTACAAGGTTTCATCAAGATTAACTTGGAGCAGTCAAGTTCTTCGATTTGAAGATTCGCTCAAGGCCGAATAGGCTTAAAGCCACATAAGCTTGACCTGCAGCTAACAATTTGGAACCAAAATAAATAACAAAATGATGTACAATAGTTCCCTGCATTTATACACAGTTGAAGCCCAAGATTAGGCAACCGGGAGCATTCTTCTAGCAGCTGTGCCGTGATTTACCAAAGTCAAAGCGAGTCGATGGTATATCGCTATCGTATAGTTGAGCACATGTGTAATATGTCAATATAATTTCAGCAATGTGACCTATCGCTCCAGTCGCAAGTCCCTGGGCAACGTCAACGTTAGACCTCAACATGACTTTAGCACGAACAAAAATTTCTAGGTCATTCGGAAGACCTCCTGATTTGTTAATGTCCGCGTGTATTATATTATTAATATCAATCTGCTCATTCTTTTTTGTCGATCAATTAATTGATCTTGGGCTGTTATTTTGAACATTTGTGTATTTTTTTTCTTCTTAAAATGTACATGAACGGCTGCATTATGTTTTGAACAAGGGATTATTAGCCACCAACCATTATCGCCTCGAACACATTATCTAGAGACACTGAAAACTCACGAGTAATATTTAAATTCTCCAGATGCTCAGTAACAATCACTATTCCATTGTTATCTACAGATCTAGGCAACATATGTGGCAGTTTATCAGTTACCACGAAAAGATTTTCGGCAAAAAGTACTGCTTTGCCACGAAATCCATATTATCCAAATAAGCCGTTAAATTTTAAAATATTTACAAACAGTGTTATTCCAGGAACAAGGCGCTTTTCAGTTTGTGACAATCGTAGTATAACGTCAGGCGTAGCTCATCTCTTCATGCAAATTAGCAAAAGATATTTATGGCGTTAGTTAAGTATTCAACGCCACCACGTTGCATATTTCTCTGATTAGTCTTTTTCTGCCGTCCATTTTCTGCTGTTACAATGCGTTCCCCTGCCGTTTGTTGCTTGCTTGAGCATTCTGTTCCTTTCAATTCTGGTCAAGTGTTCTTCTTATAATTCATTTTTTCTTCTCTCTTGTGTACGTATTCTAACGTTATCTATCCTGAGAGCATGTTGTTCAGGTGATTCATTTTACCTTGTCTCTTGTGTCCGTATTCTACCAATTTCTTACCTATTAGCGCATTGGTCTAACGATTTCGTTTTCTCTATGTTTAACTACTGCTAAACTATTTTTTCCAAGCGTTGTTGCTTGTGGACATCGCTTTCATTAACAATCTTCTCTTGCCGCTTCAATTTCACATTCTCTAAACATCTCGTTCTTTGTATAGTAGTTTCTTTTTTGTTCATGTCGTTCCACGAGTATAGGACAAAAAAGGTTCACCCTCCCAGAGGTCCATTGTAGGGGGATGACGCTTCAGTATAACAGGGTTCGCCCTGGTATCCTGAGGCGCAACGTTAGCAATATGACATGTTTATAGATCCCCATACCATTCAGCCCTAGGCACGTTCTTATCTTGGCATTGGGTCAATTATCTAATGCCTCTAATCGAAAACAGAATCCACATTCATAACAAACGTCCACCAAACCACCACCACTCATCAAAAACGGTACACCCATCAAACCGAATCAAACTCGACGCTGTTGTACCAAATCAGACCCTGGTTACCATCTAGCACCAAAAACTAGAGGAATCAAATGAGCCCAAAATCGATGAAGTTATATCGTTTAAATACAGAATTCCTATTGTCATTTTCCAGCTCCATCATCAGACTCTGGTTACCATCTAGCACCAAAGACGAATCATATGAGCCCCAACTCGATGAGGTTGTGTCGTTAAATTACCGAGTTCCTATAGCCATCTTCCAGCTCCATCATCAGACCCTGGTTACCATCTAGGACCAAAGTACTCGCCAAGATGGATCAAATGAGTCCAAACTCGAGTTCCTATGGCCACCTTCTGGTTCGAATATCAGAACAGCTTCATGTGATAATAATTTTGCATTGTCATCCGATTTACACATGCATGCAAAATGTCAGCTCAATTGGTAACCAGAAGTGGATCAAATTTAACTTGCAAGATTTGATTACCGACAAATATCGGGACAGGTGAAACTAAATAAAAGCTTTTAAAAATGAAATTGATAGTGGCAATTTATTTCTGGCCCACCCTGTATTAATGAGTTTTTCGTCACAAAAACTGCAGTCCAAAAAAAACCCAATGTATCTGAGCAAAAAACAACACCTGAATTTTAAATGAATTTGTTCCAACCCATGCATCCTCACTGTATATTACTGTATGATGTGAAATAATTTTTTTTATAAATCTAAAGCAATAGCTTTAATTAATTTAAGTCTACTATTACAGATTAAAAAAAGACATAGATACATACCTTTAAGCATTGTCAAATTTTCATCATTTAAGCAATAATGGATCAGGTCATAAGCTTTATAATTCATCATCCATAAATACAATGAAATTTCTATTAAAGTCAATGGATCTGTTTTTGCTTCTCCTGCATCTATTCTGATCATAATTTGAGGAATTATCACATCTTCAATATCACATTTACTAAGATGTTTGGAATTTAAATTGCTCAAACACCACAACAGTCTTTTAATATCTTTTAGCCTAGGTTGTTGCAACAAGTATGCAGTTGGTGAAATATATTTTGATTTTTTCAAATCATATATAGATTTTTTAACACATTCATTTAAAAGAGATTCATCATAATACAAGTTGTCTGAATATATTGCCAATATATGACATATTGCAGGAAAAGAATAATACTCTAAAGTTTTATTAAAAAATATTGTACAGGAAATTGTAGCCAGCAGTTCCTCATTGTGATATCTGTTAAGTCTTAGAGTTTTTAACATTGTTGTAAATATTGCTGGATCCTTTAACAAGTATAAATTGTCATTTAAATACTTCAGTATTTTGTCTAAGAATAACTGGTTCTTTATTTTTGTACCAGTTCTAAATGTTGAATTGCAAATAATACAAATCTCCTCAGTTGTTAATTTGTTAATAAAATCACAGTCAAATACCTGAACACATTTTCTGAGCATTTCAGATGCATTATTGCTTTTTTTCGAGAGGCCTATGAAAAAAATTAATTGAATCATATCTTTGTGTTGTAAAATCCTTTGGTGCATTAAATGGTTTATTGATAATTTATAAAATCTTAATTTAACAATTTTCTGTGGAATAAATTTCATAAATAAACACAGATAGCCTAAAATCTGTTTGTTTGTAAGTGTCTGCAGTCTTTGGCAACATTCAAATTCCAAGATTTCAACAAGTGTTAAGATATTCATCTTGTTGGTAATTCTGTGGCGATCTGCCAATGAACTAAATGCTGATAATAATGTTTGTGCATCATATTTCTCAAACTTCTTGGGACTTTTCTGGTCCAATAGATCCAAGATAACCACATCATCCTCATGTTCCTGATTTAATTTGACAGATGAATCTTTGTTTAAATAGAATAGTAAACGATTAGTCAGAGTTAATTCTGCGTTTATTAACTTGTTATCAGCTAGAGGATTTAGATTTGATGAATAGCACAATTGAGAATAGTTAACAAATTTATGAGTTCGTAATATAAACCGTACAACTTTGAACATTCCGATCAAATTAATTTATACTATACATCAGAGCCACAATTATTATATATTGGTAAATCACTTCACTTGAGTTATTTGCACTACACCAAATAAAAATATTTAAAACTACAACTTTTAAATCTCGTGATTAAACTGTCACATACATACCTAGATCTGTTACTAAATACTAATTCTACCGGCATATTCACAGATGGCAGCAATAGCAATATTCCATAGTTCTCTATTGTATGATCTGTGTCCCATAGCACTATGCATATAAGGAGAATGAACGGTGGAAGGCCGGAAGCACGGCCATTACTCGCTCATTTTCGACCAAAATCAACTTTAAAATCGATAGTCTTGTATTAGTGCAGTCATTGAAGCATTATGCCTTCTAAATTTTTTACTAGTAATCGATTTACATGAAATTTTGGAATTACACTCATCTAACCTTTAAATTCAAAAGTGATATTGACCCGTACTTCGCTTTCCCCCTGGAGGGTAGTTGCTAGCCCTTCTCGGTGGTGTAATTTTTTTGCAAAATAACCTCGGATATCCATAGAAGACCTAATTATAAGCAAAAAATGTTCTATAAAGTTTACAAAAACCCAATACTTTTCAAGCTATTAGCAATTGAAAATTCGGAATTTTTTCACGTTTTTCATTGTTTTTTGCAAATATCTCCAAAAATATAGATTTTAACGAAAATTTTATGATGAACAAAATTGTAGCAGGTAAAAAACTAAAGTGTTCTAAGTGCAATATTAAGGGAGATATTAAAGATCAAAGCCGTTTTTTATTGTCTGAAATTTAATCGATGTATTCAATGCTATCTAGCGGGAGCGGATACATTTTATGCATTCAACTAAAAAAGGATTTTAGAGTGCTTGAAATAACCTTTAAAATGAGCACTGTTAAGAGTCTTTTGCACCTAAATGAGTTAGCAGTAATGCAAATAAGACGAACATTTAATAATTTTTTTTAAATCAATGGGTTTTATGCGATTTCCACCAAAATTAAAATTAATCGAATTCTGTCTAGAATTAACTGTAATATAAAGAGTCTGATGGCTGCTTTAGGACACATATTTTTCAAAAAAATCACGATTTTAAGGAAAAAAAATATCGAATTTAAAAAAAACCGCCTTCTTTTCATAATATCTGAAAAATAATACGTAAAAAAGTATAATGATGAAAAATGTAGGTCTTTTATAACAAAAATTTTGGTTTGGTTTATTTTCCTATCACATATATTTCCGCCTTCAAAGGAATGAGCACTGCAAAAAAAGGAGTTGCGGTAGCCGTGACTTACGGATACATATGTATTCATCGATGCATACCAACGAATATGTAGAATCTCGGGTCGACCACGAAAAGCCAGGTGTCTGCTTGCATGAATTTTTTAAATATGTATGCTATGTAACTTGTGGAACATGCGGTGGAGATTACACTCGCCAGTAACTTGTGGAACATGCCTGCTAGCCCTCCAATTGATCCGAAGGAAGATCTTGACTACAGCAGATCAGACGACTCTGATGTTGAGTCATAAATAATTATTTTTATTGACGATATTTTTTTATATTTTTTAATGCTTTTTGTTTGTAATGTATTTTTTCATGTATTGTAATGCTAAATTCTTTATAATTAATTACTAATATGATTTAGTGTATTTACAGATAATTCATAAATTAATATTTTATTTTTTAATAAAAAGTGTGATTTTTTACTCTATAATCAAATTATTTTTAATTGTATATGCTTATATTTTCAAAGTTTTAATTTAGGGGTGGTTTTAAGGGTTGAAAAGCTTAAACATATGACAGTCCTTTTAGAGAAAGTGCGGAACAGCCTTTAAATTCTTTTCAGTTTGTAAAAAAATATATTTTCATACAATTTTTTTATAGCGGGGTTGTTTTTTTAAGGGTTGAAATGGGTTAAATTATGACAAATAAAGTAGGTAACGTAAAACAATATTTACTCTTTTTAAGTTATATAAAACTCATTTTTCGCGATTTTTTTTTCAATTTAGGGGTCGTTTGCAGGGGTTGTAATGTTTTTAGGGGTTAAAAATGAGTTAAACATGAGGTAATTGTGTGAGTGAATACTTCAGAATGGCACTCCTTTATATTAATCACGTTTTCTACTTATAAAAAGGCTCAATATTATTTTTTTCATTAAAGGGTTGTTTTTACCCCTTAAATATAAAAAGCGGAGTTCGGGTCATTATCACTTTTGACGTTAAGGGTAAGATAAGCCTAATTCCAAAACTTCATGCAAATCCGTTACTAGTAAAAAAATTAGGAGGCAAAACCCTTTTTTTCGCTTCAATGACTGCGCTATATGCAACTCGTTCAAACAGGTGCAGATTTTTAAAGAGTTTTACGTTTTCGACTGCTTATTTGTTATGGTCATAAATGTCGCTTTTGTTTTTATCTTCTCTACGCTTAAAGTAAAATACCAGTGATTAAATTTTAAAATGCCTACTTGTATTGCCAAAAATTGCCGAAATGGCCATTGATATTAAAACCTGATATTTCATTCAATGTAAAAATAATAGTTAATTCATATACCTACCAATTTTATCTTTAAAAAATAAAATATTGATAATTTCTTAAACCTAATTGGGGTACATACTTTAATTTTTTAAATTCCCCAGCAACTATCAATACTTTGTAATATGCAGCCATAGGGCATTCATCGTTTGGAGGTAGCGGGCAATGCACAAATATCGTGACAAGGATAGAAAGAGAGGGCAATAGAGAGAGAGCAAGAGGCTATTTCCGATTGGATTGGAAATCTATTTTGGCACTATAGCCGATTTGCAGCGACCTACCGGTTATAATTGTTCGTAAATGGTTTGAACCAAACACATTCTAGAGGTGTTGGTTAATATCAATGACGTCACAAATAAGCCCTTTGTAACGTAATTGTTTGAAATATCTTCAACCGGTAATAACCCAAAGCAGTAGTTTTTGATTGTCTGTCTCTTTCTTAAATGACATTTTATGCATACTCTATTTTACTTGTTTATGTATACATTTAACAATAAATTTTGGTCAGTTTTGCAAAAATCACTTAAGGGCCACTATAGAACCACATAAATAAATTTATTGATGTGTGCAAAATTTTAAATAAACAAAAACAAAACAATTTAACATATGATTTCGACGTTTTCTGGTTGATCCAAATTGCATTCTAGCGACTCAGTTTTGGTTTTACTTCACTGATTAAAAGAGAAATGTCAACCAAGGCTAGAGGCAAAGGGTGTGTTCAGCAGATACAAACTGTTGTTAACGTTTGCTTACGTTTCATGTTTTGTGCTGCACGTTTCATGTTTTGTGCAGCATAAAACATGAAACGTAAGCAAACGTTCCCTGTTTTCCAATTAACGAGCACAAGTGATTTTGTGCCGCACAGTGCGGCAATTTTTAGGACGATAATTGGAACATGGTTGTTTTAAAACCAACCGGTAGAGTACACTGATCACAATGAGGTTAAAAGTGTATTACTCATAAGTTTTATCAATTGACGTTTATGTGTACGTAAATTATTTACAGAATAATTCAATAATGGTTGTTTTCCAATTACTAGAGCACAAAGTGTTTTTGTGTTGCCCTGTACCGTAATTTTCGGACGTTATTTGGAACATACTGCATGTTTTATGATAAAGTTTTATGTTTACTAACTAAACCTACATAAAACATCCCAAAGGCACAGTTATTTCTTGTGCTCAAGTGTGCGAGCCAGTGCTGTAATTGGAACACTCAGTGCTAGCACTGTGCCGCACTATGCTCAATTGTGCGCTAATTGGAAAACAGGGGTTAACAACAGTTTGTATCTGCTGAACGCACCCAAAGTTATAACCGGTAGATCGCTGCAAATCGGCTTATATTTTCGAAATTTTTCAAAGATAAATCTCCTAGATGTTGAAATTCATTTCGCGATATAATTTTAAATATACATATACCTTTACATGATTGAAAAAAAATATATGCAAATGCATCAACGTCCGTAATTTTTTTCGGGCAAGTTATATTTATTTATAACGTTAATACAATAATTTCAATGTAATTTACTAATTTACTATTAGTAGTAAAAATGTAATAGTTATAAACTTAAAGTTTCGTATAACGATTTTAATTAACATTTATAAAACTTCACCAATAAAGAATGGAGCAAAAAGTATTCATGTCATCGAAAATGTGGGAGCCATACCTACAGTAAATCATTTTTGGAGAATTTTTTTGACTTTATTAGTTTTGCAAATCCTTATATCGAATCTCGTCGAAAGCTTATTAGATTAAAGAGACGATAAACAGTTAAAAGTTTGTCTAAATTATGGTAAATGTTATTTATAAAGAGGACAACTAAGTGATGGTCCATTACAAGTAATTGATTATGTAAATAAAGATACATATATTTGTTTATGTGTATGTGTTTTTAAGACAATCAGTTGGTAAAAGAAATAATATTAAATAAAACGAGTGGTGTCCTTTTCAAAATCTGTTGTAAATAATGTACTCATGACCAGACATATGGATGCCAATTGAGTTTAATTAAATATTTATATACTAAATTTTATATTTTATTTGTGGCAACTGTACAGCCTTCAGTAACATTACATACAATTTTTGTACAGATTTCGTGAAATACTTATAAAGAAAGTTATTCTTATATTGGAATAAAAAGACAATGACTGGGAAAACCACAGTAATAATAAATTAATTAAATTTGTAGTTTTTATCACTAATATTTATTTTATTAATTACCAGTATATTAATTACTTTAAATCTAAGATGAGTATTATTTTTGTCCTAACCTGTCAAATAGATCAGCTTCATTTTCGCTTTGTAGATGAAAATAACACTTTAATCACCAATGTGTGCTTTAGTTGAAAGATGTACACATAAAGCTCCACCAATTGATATTTTATTTATTTTAGTTTAATTTCATTGATAATAAGGGTAATGATACTCTAGTTCCCTATGCATATTTGTGAAAAGTGCTCGAAAGTTTCATATTCCCGCCTTTTTAACATGCCGAAGGCGGCTGCGCATTACCAAGGGTTTAACGATCAATTGCAGAAGTACAAGCTCTATGTGAAATGCAGAAAACACTAAATATGATTGTGTGTGTGTGTGTGTTGTTTGTGACAAAAATGAAATAATTTATTTAATTTGGGTTTGTGTGTTATTTTTAACATTTAAATACCAAACAATTAGTTTGACAAATACACTTGTATTTTTAAAACAACATGTAATTTGTGGAAAGAATTTTGACTTGACTGGCGCAGACACGTTTGAGGTAAAATAGAGAAATATCAGTATAGAAATTTACTTAATTAGAATACATTTAATCAGAAATATCATTTAATGTTAGAAATTTACGTTAATTAAGAATACTTTTCAGATTTCTTCAATAAAGTATCGTGCACTTATTGCCAAGAAGAAATAAACACAGTTAAAGTACAATGTGCTGTATGTCCTGATTTTGATATTTGTCTTCAGGTGAGAGGTTGATCCACTATGGACTCGAGTGTATTTATTAAGCGGGCAATTTGAATATATGTTTACATTTTTAGTGTTTTTCTGTGGGTGCAGAAATTGGTAATCACAGAAATGATCACCCATATAGCTTGGTTGACCATTGTGCGGCAAGCGTTTTTGGAGGGCGAGGTTCTTGGACTGGAAAAGAACAGTTGTTGCTGTTAGATGCTGTAGAACATTATGGATTTGGTACTTGGGACTTAGTTAGTGAACATGTAGAAACAAGAACTGCAGAAGGTAAGCGTAAAAATTTTATTTTTAATTTTATTAAATTCATATATTTCATATCAAAGGACCCAAAAACTGTTTTACTTGAAAACTATATATCTGTTTAAAGAAATGAGATATGCTATTAGTATACTTAAATTAAAGCTAATTCTGTATTTACTTAATCTTGTCTGTAAAGTAGTATCAGTATGTTCCATAATTGGATTTGGTTATTGTAGTTAACGATTTAGGGTTGGTACTTCTGCTTCCTTAACTAACGGGCGTTCGTTCCAGCACCAAAAACGATGGTTAACGTTCAATTAGAGTCAGCTGTTTGTTTGCATATTATCAGATTATTACTGATCAAATATGTTTCTGCGGACTGATTAAATGTATGTATAGGAAATATTAAAATGAATGAAACAAAAGACTAAGAATACGAGTACATAGCGTGTATTCATTGAGTATAATTACGTAATACGTATTTTGCATTAGTGATAGCCTGATCAAATTTTTGTCCTACTATCATCAATTAAATTGCCTGTACAAATATGACTATCAGATCAAAACATGTCTTTGATTATTCTAAAAATCCCCGCAATACAGATTTAAATAAATACTGTTAAATTGAAGATATTACTCCAGATTATTTTATTGACATATTTTGCTGAATGACCTTGAATCGGGTTAAGCGTTACTGGAACGTTCGTCCCTTAGTTAAGAAAGCAGAACTGCCAACCAGAGATTGTTATTTATGAAAACCGATGCCAATTACGGAACACAGGGTCTGTCTATGATACTATACTATGTTTTCTTACTAATTTTAAATATACCTACAAGTTGTATATAGCGTTTCAAGTAGTGCCAGTCAACTGGCAGTTAACACTCTTGTGTGTATTGCTAGAGATACACCAGTTGTTGTTTATGTGGGGTGTATTACTGGAAATCCCTATAAATAATTTCTTCAAGTAAGTGGTGTATCTTAGGAATGCTCTAATACATTAATTTCTGTATATACCTTATTACATTTGGCCTATACCTATATTTTGGTTTATATAACATTGTCATTGGTAATAAACAATTTCACATAAAGTTTAAATTATGCCATAAGTATACATCCTATGCTTTACAATTTGTATATATTTTTTGGAACTGTTGGCCCATGGTGACATAATGACAAAATAATTTTGGCAGTGAGAGTGCTAATCTATTTACATATTGGTACCACTTTACCAGTCGAATAATCCTGGTACAAATAGATAAAAGTTAGTTAGAAATAAGATAAAATAAGTATTTCCAAATTCTGGTATGTGTGAAAGTCTATGGAGAGGATTAAATTGTCAAAGCCACAAACTTATGATAACCACTAAAGATTGAGCCCTCAAATGTTTTCAATTAACTCAAATAACACTTTCAAAGTATTTCAACTTGAAAGCAGTTACATTATTTATTTCATCTTTGGATTTTTTTATGTTACCATGTATGTATTTATATACACGGTGTAACATATTGCAGTGCAGATATTTTGGCAGGCAATAATACATATATATTTTGTATAGTTCAGGACCTATTCCATTATTAAGTTTTTTTTTTTCATCTGGCAACCTTTTTGTGTGTGAATAAGACTCCAGAATGCAAAGAGTATGCTAAAAACCAAAAATTATTTTAAGTTTTAAATTTGTATTATGCTTTTTAGAAATATGTAGTTTTTGTGTTTATTGTATTTATTTATGATACAATATTAGTGCTACTTTTCAACAGATTCTTAATAAACTCTTTCAAAAGAAGAGATTAAATGAAAACACAATGTCAGTATGATATGTTTATTTACTGAAGCATTATAAGGGAATTCTTTTTTAAAAATTTTTGCCTGATAAAGCAGTTAGCAATAATAACTACATCAAATTTCCAGAGAAAACAAAATCAAAATGTAAATACCTAAGATGTACCTTAGGCTGTGTCTTACATAAACTTGATATGTGGATTGTGGCCTGTGTAATATGTCAATGTGACAAAAACAGCAACTGCAGGCGAAAATAAATCAACTGAGCGATGTGACAACTTAAAACTGCTTGAATCATACAAATTTATTTTCCTGTAAGGAGAAATTTATTCTTTTTGCGACTGTCACTTTGACGTATTGCAGCCCGGCACCGCGCATATCCCGTTTACGTGGGACACAGCCGTACCTGACTTTACCAACATAGAATTGAGAAATTTTACAAGTAACAAGAATTTGCAATAGGTATCATAAAAAACTCACCAATATTGCATTGATTCTTCTTTCATGCTTATTATTTCCACATATTTCATAAACATTAACTTCACAGTTGTTTCCTGAATCATATTTGTTGCATCTTTATTTAATGTTTATGCAATTATTGGGAATAACACCACAATTGAAATAAAACTCCATTAGCTACCATGTCAAGATATTCCATTCAAAACAAATAAATATCACCTTACTGTTTTGCTATATAGAACCTGACCTTTCCCAATAAATTCTTTAATATAGTCTGCAAGTGAACACAAAAATCTGATGATGCCATGATATCTGTTTTATTAACTCTGTTAAAAATTATTATTTTTTAAATATGCCTTCATTTGCAAGGAATGGTAGAGGATTTTGTTTATTATACTGCTTATTTGATAAATTTGTTGCTGTTTTGTAAATAAATGGGTAAATACATATGTAGTTGCTTTAAACATTTTTTTCTCATAAACCATAAACTTTTTGACATATGTGATATAAGGCTTTTTTATTTATACTGATCAGTTCTATCATCTACCAAAATATCTTCACCACATTATGTTACACCCTATATATACAGGATGTCTGACATATGAAGGGATAACATTGCTATCTAAGAAATGGTAAGAGATACAAACACAATTAAATGGAGAAAAAGTTGCTTATTTCAGAGCCCATCCGACTACTGACAGAAAAATGACGCGATCTCTTGCCGTTCTCAAGTTATACAAGGAAAATCAAAAATGACATTTTTCACTGCTACAGTTCGGTTCTCCTGGACCATAATTGACTAGTCATATGTTAAGTTTTGTACAACATTTTGGGAGAAGAATAACCATCAAAGTAAAATATAGCATGGTCCTGCTTGTAGCCTAAATAGTCCAATTAAATACTTTTTCCATGACAAGAAAACCTATTTGTCTATCTTGCTTGGGAAAGCAAAGTAACTGCAAAAATTTAAAGTATCAAAAAAATCAGTTTTTGTTCTTTTTTTAATTAAGTAAAAATTGATGAAACCAGGAAAATCAAAATTTCTCATTGATGACTTCTAAATGTATTTGTTTTCTGAATGATATTTGTGTCATATTTTCCAATTTTTAAAATACATATTGTCAAATATTTTAATTTTACATCTTAGAATTGTGCCTTTTTTATTCAGTTTCTTAACCATTGACAATGGGGTCTGACCTAGACCCAAAACGTTTGTAATATACAGCAATTTTCATAACTGTGGTGTTATTTCCCAAGAAGTACTTAAACATTCTAAATGTATGATACAGTCAAAACATATGCTTATAAAAGTTGTACTTATAGGAGAAAGTAAGTTTTGTTGCTGTGCAAATTGCACCATTTAGCACTGAAACCGGGTGACCGCTTTTGTGTTGCGAAATTATGCAAGTCTGGTCTCTTTAAGTATGTTTTATTTTTTAACAATCAGTTTTTTCGACTGTACATTTTAAATTATATAATAATGGAGGGAAAAACTCAATTTAAAATCAGTACTTCAAAGAGGTAGCTATTATGAGCGATAAGTTGATCATCAAGTAATAAATAAACCCCGGAAAAACCCCTTAAAATTTATCAATTTGAATTTCCTCAAGGAATGTTATCTGATGATAATAATTATAATTACTGCTATACTTTAAATTTACCATGTTTTTAAGTGAAGGGAAAGTGTGCTGTGTTTGAGTTACTTGATTAGAAATATTGATTCTTGTTTTTATTGTAATCGTTAAGAGCGGTAATATTCAGAGAATCTGGTACAACAATTTTGGTAGCCATTCCAACAGAAGCTATTGCAATGCGAACATATTCTACTAAATTTCGTGGGTTCAAAATTAAATTTAAATATATGTTCACTTTCGATGACTTTATTTACATCAAAATAAATTCACTATTTACTACAGCTGATTTCTATCCATACAATTCGCACGGCAATATAATCTAAAAATAAACTACTCGACATGTACAACTATCCATTTTATAATCAATTTAGAAAAGACTCCAATGCCAAGTTTATTCCTTCGTTGCTGGAACGTTCTTTAAGAAGTTTCACGGCGTCGATGCTTTTTAGGCCCATCGAAAGTTCAGCATAGCCCTTTATTATTATCTTGCCCGGTTGTATGTTTACGTTTTATTGATTAATTTGGAAGATTTCTTAGTTTTTTTCAATTGGCGGCGTAAAAAATGAATTTTATAACACTGCCTCTTTATCTGATCGTCCCGATCCGAAACATTCTGACAACTGATGACATCATTACAGCAAGTGATAGAGGATTGGCTAGTGTTTTAACTTTGGTGGACTTCAGTAAGGCATTTGACACCATCAACCATGATCTCTTAATCAGCTATCTAGGATTTGATATCATGTCTTTGAGATGGTTAGAGTGTTACTTGAAAGAAAGGAAACAATTGGTAAGGGTAGGAAACAACATCTTGTCTGCAAAGTCCATTTCTTCAGGAGTACCACAAGGCTCCGTATTAGATCCGATTCTTTACCTAATTTACACCATAGATCTACCTAACATCATAACTGAATGTAACATCCAATGTTTTGCTGATGACACCCAAATTTACCATAGCTTTCATCCACAAGAGTATGAAAGAGCTTCAATATCAATTAATAAAGACCTAAAAAGCCTCCATACGTATGCATTGAAACATGGGCTCAAAATAAATTGTTCAAAAACAAAGTCACTATTATTTTGTTCCAAGAAAAAGCGGGAATTTCTTTCTTCAAACCTAAAAATAACAGTCGTAAATGAAACAATTCAATTTACTGCAACTGCAAAAAATTTAGGACTAACCGTCGATGTAAACCTTAGATTCATCGAACACTACTGAACTACTCCAGTGCTGCTACTACAGACTGAAACTTCTTTATGTTAGCCGACATCTTATGACGAAAAATATGAAAAAGAGGTTGTGTGAAACTTTCATTTTGTTAAAGTTATCATACTGCAACATTATATAGTTCCCATGCCTAGATCAAATTACAAAATACAGAATTCAAAAAATTCAAAACAGTTGCTGTAGGCTTGTGGCAAACTTAAGGAGATATGATCATGTTTCCCCAATCATAGTGGAATTAAAATGGCTAAGAACTGAATCAATGTTTAAATACAACTTCATTTGTTTTTTAAAACGAGTTATGAAATCCTCAGCACCTCTGTACCTTTTGAGAAGACTAGTTCAATTGAACGATATACATCAGGTGAACACAAGACATAAAGATTCACTTAGAATGCCCCAACATCAAACTTCCCTATATCGGCGGTCATTTTCTTTTAATGCTGTGAAACTATTTAATTCCATGAATATTACTCTAAAACGCCGTATATTCAACAAATCATTCAGAATCAGTTTAAAAAAAGATTTACTAATATCTGATAGCTCGTGTTAATCTGATAAATTCTTTATTTTTATACAACGCTTATATAATTAAGTTTTTATATTTAGGTATATTAATTTTTGTTATAGTGGAAAAATGCACCTGAAAAATGATATATGTATGTGTATATAATTGTATATATATGTATGTATATTTCTATGTATATGTGTGTATGTGTTCATATACTCATGCGGTCAACTGGTCCTAGAATATGCATGCAGGATACATATATGTATATATAAGTTTAGTTAGTAGTTAGTTTTAGGAATGGTTAAGTGTGAATGGCCTATGGCAAAACTTCGCCTTTGTACTTTTTAATGTGCAATAAAGTCGTATATTATTATTATTATTATTCTCCCCATGGTAGGGAGCGAGTCGATCCAAATGAAACACCTTCATCTTAGCTCTTGGGTTTCGGCGAATAGATAGATAGACAACGTTATTGATTCTCTTGACCACCTCGTATGGACCAATCCAGGGGGGTGTGAGCTTTGAAGATTTACCTTTGCTCCTATGGGGGTTGTACAGCCAGACCTTGGCCTTCTTTTGGAACCCGACTGAATTGGCCTTGAGTTCATATCGTGTCTTCATTCGATCGCTTGTTGCCAACGTCTGTGTTCCGGCTAGTTCGTTTATCGCCAGCATGTTCTGTCGGAGTTGGTCGGCATACTCCTTGACTACTTGGAGCAGTTCTTCTAGTGAGTCAAAAGCCAGATCACAAGGTAATCTCAGCTCCTTTCCTAATAGTACCCTTGCTGGAGTCAAGTCATGTGCTGACGGCTGAGCGATAATCCAACAGGAAAAGTGGGATGTGCTCATCCCAATCACGCTGGTTATTGCTGACGACCTTGGACAGATGTTGTTCCAAGGTCCTGTTGAATTTTTCTACCATTCCGTCTGACTAGGGATACAAAGGTGTGGTTCTCGTTTTCTTGATACCCAGCATCGTACAGACCTTCTGGAATACATTGGATTCAAAGTTACTCCCTTGGTCGGAATGTAACTCCAACGGGACACCAAACTTACTGCATAAGTGTCCTATCAGTACTGTCGTCACAGTGGTTGCCTCCTGCTTGGGTATAGCATATGCCTCAGGCCATTTGCTGAAACAATCTATTGCGACCAGAATGTATTTGTTCCCCCTCTCAGATTCGTGAAATGGACCGGCGATATCAATGGCAATTCTTTCACATGGGACGCCCATATTGTATTGCTGCATTCTGGCCTTGGTCCGGGATTTCGGGTCCTTACTGGCTGCACAGGTGTCATATTTCCGGCACCAAACTTGACGCCTTCTTAGTAATATACCCAGTAGTACCTACCGTTGGCGAATTTTATCCGAGGATTTATTCATGTCCATTTCGGTCAGGATGGCAGACGGCCGGCATGATGTTCTACCTTGAAATCGTATTACTGTAATTTCTCCATCCACTTGGCCAGTTGTCCTCACGGTGTCTTCATGTCCAACAGCCATTTGAGGGCGGCATGATCGGTTCGGATTAGGAAGTGACGACCATAGAGATATTTATGGAAATGGTCTACAGCCGTGATTATTGCAAAAAGTTCTTTTCTGGTGACGCAATAATTCCTTTCCGGTTTCGAGAATCCACGGCTGTAATACTCGATCACCCGCTCTTCACCATCTTGCACCTGGGATAGGAAGGCCCCTAAAACAGTGTTGCTGGCGTCGGTGTTTAAGATGAACTTGCCCGACTGTGTAGGAAACGCTAGGATTGGGCTGGAACAGAGTGACGCCTTCAGTCGTCTGTACGATGTTTCACAGTCTTAATTCCAATGGTCTCTTTTTCAGTGGTCTGCCGATGTAGAGGTACGGCACTGGTGGCAATTCCCTAAACAAATCGTCTTTAGAGCGAACAGGGACTCAAGAAGTTTCGGAGTTCATGCTTGTCTCTTGGGACTTTCCAGTCACGAATGGCTTCTATTTTGTCTTCGTTTGTGCGGATTCCTGACTCTGAAACCACGTGGACCAAAAAAACTTCTTTTTGGAACATAGAACACTTCTTCGGGTTGAGTTTCAGGTTGGCATTCTTAATTCTGGAAAATACTTCTCCAAGCTTCTTCAGGTGGTCGTCGAATGACCAGAATGTCGTCGAGTTATACTAAGCATGCTCTTCATGTCAACCCGCTCAATTCATACTCAATTAGCCTCTCAAATGTAGCGGGAGCATTACATAACCCAAAATGCATTACCGTGAACTGAAAGAGCCATTTAGTGTCTTTTCTCTGTCGTTTTCATGTAGTCCAACTTGCAAATATCCACTCTTTAGGTATAGTGTGGAAAACCAACGGGTCCTGCTAGTGTGGTCAGAGTGTCATCGATTCGGGGTAGTGGATAGCTGTCGTTCAATTTTCTGCTTTTCTCCTTATTGTTGCCCCAATGGTAGTCGCCTAGGTGGTATTCTGATGTGTTGAGCCTTCCCGGTATGTTCGTTGTTGGATGATGTTTGTACGACTGGTTGTTCCATCTTGACTGTTAAAAATTTGCCAGTGATTGCTTGGCTTTCTTCTGTTCGTCTGGTGCAAGGTGTGTCAAATGGTCAGCAAACTGTTGTAGAAACTCTTTAGTGGGCCGTTGTCTGGTACTCTTTATCGCAATTAATGATGGTGTCTACTGGCTCGAAACAAGCTATTTCTTGACCATTGGCAATTCGGATGTCGTTGTTGGGCATATTCAGGACTCTAATTGTTATGTCTCGTCCGGTTTTAGCTATGGCCCGTCCAACTAAGTAATCATTATCGCAATTAATGATGGAGTCTACTGGCTCGAAACAAGCTATTTCTTGACCATTGGCAATTCGGATGTCGTTGTTGGGCATATTCAGGACTCTAATTGTTATGTCTCGTCCGGTTTTAGCTATGGCCCGTCCAACTAAGTAATCATGAGCTGAATGTACGGGCTCCACTATTTCAGAGCAGCTCCCGGGATTTCTTTCTAGCTGCCATGAATAATCTGTTCCATTCCATGTCAATACAAATTCCTCATTTAGGGATCGATGAATATCACATCTCGGGTCTAACATGAACCCATGCTGGCTGATTAGGTCCATACCCAGTATAAAATGGTCCTCTATCTCCGCTACTAGGATTCTATGCCGGAGTCTGTTGTCCCTTATTTGTAGCACGACATCTGCCTCACCCCGTATTGACATGGACTTGCGGGTGACTGTTCATAGCTGGATGTTGTTGTTAATTGGCCGGATTTCCGATGACCTCAAAACTCTGGACCTAGTAATGAACACAGCGACGCCGTTGTCAAAAGTAAATATGATTGCTTAGCCGTTGATGGTGCCCTTGATGACTAGGCTGCTGCTATCTCGGCAAAAGCCCTGGATGGATACTGTTCTGGGGGCTGGTGGAGGATTAAGCAGCTTTCGCCCCCTTATGCTGACTGGTTAACGGTCATGTAGTTGTTTTGTTGGTTACCCCTGGTTGGTGATCGTTCAGATAGGCTCACTCTAGAGTCACGTTAAAAGTGCCCTGTCCTTCTACAACGGTAATATGTTCTTTTGGTGTCAGTTCTTTGGGACTGTTCCAGTAGTTTGTTTATACCGGTTACTGCCTGAAGGGATGGTTCTGGTTCTTCCTGGCTGAAGGAAACTGCTCGTTCTCTCGGATTGGTCAGGTTTATGACGGCCTCTGCTTCCAAAGCCCGGAGTTATATCTCTGATACCGTTTATGAAACTCCGTATGGCCAATTGATCTTTAGTTTTCTCTGGCAGGTCTGGGTAGGTCTGGTGTACTAATCGTCTAATCTCTGCTTCGAATTCTTGTATACTCTCTCCAGATTTTTGCGTTTTTCCATTTAGTTGCACTTGGTATACTTGGCTCAAGGATATGAGACTAATTTTAGATATATTTATGCTCACAATTCACTATCAATGATTTTGTAAGAATTGCTCTCAATTTTGTTAAAATCTTTATTTTCATTTTAATTTAAAAAATCGGAAAACAAGAAATAAAATGACATAAATGTTGAAAATATTAGTTTTATTTTGAAAAATTGACAAACATTGAAGTAAATAGAGGAAAAAGTGTTAAAAACGTATACTATATTTCCATAAAACGCCTTTTATTAGCTTTTCTTTTTATAACTCTTCTTTGGACAATCTCTTTTTAAAGACCAGCAGTAATCTGCCATCATGTGACAATCCCAGCGACCCTGATACCGTTCTTCCATCACTTTTAGATCCTGGTGGAACCGCTCTCCCTGTTCTTCACTATAATTCCCTAAATTATCCGGGAATTTATCTAGATGATTGCGAAGATAGTGTAACTTGATACTCATATTTGCTCCTAGAATCTGAAAATTTGTCAGCATATTTTGCACAATTTCTTCATAATTTGGTGCTTTATGATTACCTAGGAAATTTTCGACTACCAATACAAAACTTTCCCATGCGTTACTTTCCGGAACAGTCATAACTTTGATAAAATCTGAGTCTTCCATCATTTGCCGTATTTGAGGACCATCAAATATTCCACCTTTCAACTTTTCCATACTAAGCTTAGAAGATTTTCTACAAATGTAATTAAAACTGTTTCCGTCCCTGTCCAATGCTTTTACAAATTGCTTGATCATTCCTAACTTGATATGTAATGGTGGCAGTATGATTTTGTCTCTGCTTACCAATGGCTCTCTTATTACATTGGCTTTACCGACAGTTAAAGAATCTCTCACAGGCCAAACATCTTGATTCCAATGATGTTGCTTTGCTCTACTGTCCCACATACAAATAAAGCACGCGTATTTCGTGTATCCACTCTGTTGACCGAGTAAAAAATTAACCATTTTCAAATCTACACAGATCGGCCATTGATGTTCCGAGTATTTAATTTTTTCTAAAACTAATTTTACATTTTCATACTCCTCTTTGAGTTTTGTTGAATGGGCAATTGGAATAGATGCAAATTTATTACCATTGTGCAGTAAAACGCATTTCAAACTTCTTTTAGAACTGCTGTTAAATCCATGTCTAAAAGTAGCTTCGCGACATCTTTACAGTACACCAGACCTTCATCTTCACTAAAAAATTGCAATAACTCTTTTTCTCGTGCCCTGTATGTCGTAATTGTCACTGTTGGGGCCAATAAATTTTTTTCTTTCAATCTTGATGCTAATAATTCTGATCCTTGTTTTGATAAATAGAGATCACGTATTAAGTCACAGTTCATTTTGAGAAAATAACTTGGGCGTAGATGTTTCACATTCCCATTCACTTTCACTTGTAGACTGTCCCGATTTTTGTGAATTTGGTAACATCATTGTTTCTGAGGGCATTCGAATTACTTTTGAAACGTAAATAGGCCGACAAAGATTTCCACTGTGTAGTATAGGACATTTTGTAGACTGTAAATCTGGATATCTCCAGGTTTGATTGCGATTAAAACCTTTAGCATCTACAACGCAAAAGTAACAATCATCTAAATGATTTGTAGGCTCCATCCAGATCCTCGGAATACCAAAGTCTAATCCAGAACGTTCTCCTTTTTTCCTTAACCATAAAGACTCAACGCATTACTTTACAAATTTTATGAGGAACCCATGGTTTTTCTAGTTGGTCCATTTTAAAACCGAAATATTCAGTGTAAGCCTCCTTAACAAAGTCTGTGATGTTTCGTTGTTGTTTTTTTGTTAAATGAACACCGCAAATATAACAAAACAAATCAGTACTATATTTACACTTTCTTCTTGACGAACTCATATTTTAAAAGACAAAACAAATATATATTTAAATATATATTCAGTAATTGAAATATTAACTCATAAGAACTTATTTAGATTCACGTGTAGGTACTTTGTATTGTCGAATAACTGAGATCTCAGCTGTTCTGCGGAGCAAAGGGTGGGGATCGCTAAGAGTAGGGATCACGTGATGTTTGTATGCGCGAAAAAGTTGTGCAGAAGCCTAATCATGACTGATAAAATCGTTTTTGTGAATAAAAAGCTGATTATTGTTCAAATTATAAGATTTGTGAAAATCATAAAAATAAGAGCACATTCAGTGCTTTCATATATATATATTCGTGATATGGACACTTGAAAACATAAAAATTTTCACAGATATCCAGGGCAACAAAAAAAATCTTTATTTGTAGAGCTATGATATATATATATAAACAAAACACAATATCTCTTCTGACATCATCAAACTTGTACAACACTGTTCTTCGAACACGTATTTTTCATTTCAGGACACTCTGTTCAAACAAGTCCGTGGGGCACCTCTTTCTCCAGTACTTGCTAACATTTTCATGGAACAAATCGGAACCCAGGCACTAAACTCGTCTAATTTAAAACCTTCCTGTTGGCTTAGATATGTAGATGATACTTTTGTCATTTGGCCTCATGGCAGAGATTCATTAGACTTCTTTCTACAGCACCTCAATGGTATACATTCTAATATACAATTTACAATGGAAATCGAGTCTGATTCTTCTCTCCCGTTTCTTGATGTCCTCATAACAAAAACCAACAATGACAGATTCTCACATACCGTTATAGGAAACCAACCCATACCAATCGACACTTAAATGCCCAATCACACTACCACCCTGCCCAATTGAGTTCTGTAATGAAATCTTTGACTCTTAGATCTATTCGTTTAACAGATATTGACAATAGACATAACGAACTTAATAATCACATTGCGCGTATAATTCATCAATCTCAACAACCCCCAATCACACCAAACCCCGTCAGAAATAGACCAACAACATCGAATAGCCGTCCTTCCGTACATTCGAGGAGTCACTGACAAAATAGCACGGATTTTACACCGAGCTCAAATAAAGACTGTCTTCAACACCACTCAAACTATAGGCAACTTAACCGGTAACCCCAAAGACAAAGTACCTAACGAGGATCGAGGAGTTTACGAAATTTCATGTCGCGATTGCCCACAAAGTTACATCGGTCGTACCAATAGGCGCGTTAACCATCGAGTATATTGTTACGAGAATTCATTCGACAGCTGGTGCAATCGGCCATCAACCAATTCGTGGAAGGGACATTATTCCGGTACTTCTGGGAATCCGAAATGCTTCGTCTCTCAACAGGCCGACCGCTGCCGTTACCGGGAATTTCCTTAAAGCTTCCAGAACATGAAAGAG
Source organism: Octodonta nipae (assembly GCA_034190945.1). Classification (NCBI taxonomy): domain Eukaryota; kingdom Metazoa; phylum Arthropoda; class Insecta; order Coleoptera; family Chrysomelidae; genus Octodonta; species Octodonta nipae. The sequence goes on along the minus strand of CM067219.1, from coordinate 88,885,006 downwards.
TTTCCCGATGGTTCGTGGACATACCAGACAATTCGCAGAGAAGTATAGTTTCTGTGAATATAAATTTGTGTAAAAGTAGTGGAAATAAATTAGAGTGAGTTGGACTGTGTTTTTAAATAAATCCAAGAACTGAACAGAACCCGTGTGTGAAAATAAAAACATTACAATATGAACACTCTCTGTCAGTTCGTAAAAAAGATCCGACTTCAGCTCTCGCGCATCACCATATTCAAACAGGGTACTCTATCAACTTCGAGGACAGTAGTACTATCATATCTCTCAATTCTCTTAGGGCATCCACTATTCGCAAAGCCATCGAAATAGAGAAAAGACTTCTATGTCTAAATAGACGCGATGACAGCAGTCTCCTTCCCACAACTTGGACCTCCGTAATTGCCAGATTAAACAAACCAGACACGCCCACCAACACCCAACCAATCACTGTACAGCCCCTTCATCACGCGACATCCCCTCCTAATCGACCGATAACTATAAATAAAAGCGCAGATTCACCTTCAGTTCAGTTACCTAGTGACTCTTGGGGAGTAGGCAGGTTGAGGCTCCGAGTTCGATCTAGAATCTGAAACTCTTTTTCATTTTTTGTCTTGATAATGGCTCCGAAGCAGGAGTCGAAACCTCGAGTATTTAATAAATTCAGACGCAGTTCTCACCCGGAACCTAGCTTAGTTTATATATATATATATATAAACTATATATATATATATATATATATATATAAACTATATATATCTCATATATATATATATATATATATATATTTATATGAGATTTTAATCAAATATAGGTATTCCATATAATTTTGAAAAATGCGTGATCCCCAGTTTTCAGTGGGATTGCACTTTGTAACCTAAAAATTTTCGTCATTTGCAGTTTCAATCGAGTTAATAAAATAAGAAAATATATATATTAACAATCTTGTAAAAACTACAATCTTTAATATATTTTCTGTTGTCTACGGACTGTCAATTTGTTAGACCACATCTTTGGAAAATTGTTAAAAAAAGTTGTAATAAAATAAAAAAATTCACAACAAAAAACTTACAGAATAATTAAAACGAAAGTTACTGCTACTTGTCCGAAATTACTATATATAATATATATATATATATATTATATATATATATATATATATATATATATATATATATATACACTGATCTACTACATTGACTATTTTACTACTGATCAATAAACAACGTTTGATGCTGAACTATCAAAGATGGTCTTCACATGATTTAACAGCAGGTAACGCTTTTTCCATATATAATTACTCAATAGTTTGACAGTTTTCGAAGGAAAAATATCTTGAATAAAAATATATTTCGTTGTAGAATAGACTTATGTACCTAACTTACCATAACAAATCAGTAAATGCATTGACTTTCTTTATATTTTAAATACAAATCGTTAAAATGTCAATGACATGTTTATTAGGTAAAAAAGTTATAAATCCAGGATTTGGCAGGAATGGAACAATGTAATAATTATTAAGTTGTCTATTAGATAAAATGTATGAACACAAAGCAGTAACTAACTTATTCCCTACCTAAAAATATTTGAAAGATTCATTCTTTAAATATAATCCAATATGTAGTTATAATTTCTAACATGAAAATAGTAGCATTATGTGAAGTAATAAATTAATATTAAATGTAATATTTAAAACATTAGTTAATACCTACATTTTTCAAAAAGGTGTTATACCTACTATTACATTCCAAATAACTACAAAATATAAGTACATATTAATAAACCTTCAACCAAAACCTTCAGATTCATTATAATTTCATTAACTTAAATGAAACACATAGTAAGCAATGACTATTACTGTTTTGATGGAAAATATAAAGAAATATAAGCACCTGCTGTTAATTAATGATAAGTAAGTAATACTCACATTTGTTAAAAACTTTTCGCAGTGAATGAAGCTGAAATCTTTAATTTTAAACATTGAATTTACAACTTACCTTTACGATCGTGCTATAATAATCTTACACCAAACAATATTCTGAAATGCCAAAATTCAAATCAAGGCACTACATCAAAGATACCTGTGAGTTCAGGGCTGCCAGATCTATTTGTCTTGAATATTACAATCAGTGTATTAATTCACATTTTTTGTATTCTTATTCAAATTTTATGAAATTTATGCGGTAAAAAATTAAAAGAATCTTTAAATTGGAAGTATAAAATTAAAATATTATCTCAAATAAATTCATCAATTGCAACATAATTCTTATTCTTATCATATTTACAAAGCAATGAAAGTTGCAAACTTGAGAGAGCCCAATGAATGGCCATTACTGTGTAATATAAATTTTCCTTAGTTCTATTTCAATAGCATGACGATGTAGAATAACTCTAGGAAAGGATCAAAATTTGTTACTTTTTAGTATAATTTAATTCGGCTTTCATATTTGAGTGAATCCATCATACGATTATCATTCCAAGCAATCTGGCGACACTGTTGGTGTTATCTGTTTGGCATTGACAGTATGGAGGTAAACAATGTTTTTTTAAAGTATATTTTGCCTAATGAATGAACCAATATTATAAACAAATTTTAACATTCTGCACTGAAGGTTGTCAATTGCTACTAAACAAAACAAAAATAAAGTAAATCGGTTAAGAGACAGAGGAGAAAATGGTATCTAACCGTTTTATCTTTGCCTATTTATATATACATACTAATTATGTATGGTACCTCCTCAATTATTCAGCAACTAACTTAAGTACATTTTTACTGGAAATTTGTATTTTGTTAACAAACTAAATGAAAACCTAATTTTTCAGAGGTAAAAGATGAGTATATTGCAAGATATCTTGAAGGAAATATTGGAAAGGCTTCATGGGCCCATCTTGCAAATTATAAGCCATTGTTAGTTGATCATGTACCTGAGGATGAAGGGCCCCTATCACCAACTGTTATATCTAGATTACCTCCTCTTGAAATAACTCCTGAAGAAGCAACCATTTTAGGATATAAACCTCATAGGGATGATTTTGAAGGAGTAAGTAGAAAATAATTATTTAAATTATTAATTTGTCTAATTCAGATGATACATGATATCAAAATATTATTGTATTTTTTGGATCGCCTGTAGACTTTTAAAGATTTATTAGAATATTTTCACAGGAATATGATATGGAAGCAGAAGGTTTAATATCACAGTTGTCTTTGGATCCAGATAAAGATAGTGAAACGGAAATATCTTTAAAATTAGCAATAATTGATATGTATACAAGAAGACTAAGAGAGAGAGCAAGGCGGAAAAGAATTGTCAGAGATTATCAATTGGTAGCTAAATATTTTGCAAATATAAAAAAGGATCCTACAAAACCACCAGTTTCGAAGGAGCACAAGTAAGTGCAAAATCCACTAATATAATATATTATCTTAAAATTTAGTTACACCATACATTACTCTAAACAGAACTATTAAATTAGTTATCTGTGACTAATTAGTTTTATTAGATCATAACTTTTGAAAGAAATAATTCTAGTATTTTTCTGAAAGGTTTGGTTGATTGAAATAATGAATTACTTTGGTAGGAAAATGCATAGTCCTTAGTTTATACATAAAATGCAATTTTATTGACTTGTTTCACTGTACTGTACCATCATTAGAATGAAGTTACAAACTGAGTTAGTACTAGAAAGAAATTATGTATTTAAATATCTATTAAGGAGACATTTAATAAGTGAAGAGGAGAGGAGGAGAATAGGTAAACAATCTTCCAATGACTGAATTACTTTCAGTTAAAGATTATAACATAAAATTACTATTATTTTTTTAATAGTGTTTAACTCATTTTTAATAATATAATTGGTTATTATATTTTTACACTTATTATTATTTTTTTACGTTTAATGATTTTCCGTATTTCTGTCAGGGCAAATCGTTCCATTTGATATTCATACCTTGCTATAACTTATAGTAATGTCATTTTATTTCATCCAGCAAACCCCAAAGCATTATATATACAACAAAAGTACATTTTTTAGACATTTTAATTACAAAAAACGAATCTTCACTTGAAATAAAGGTTTACAGAAAATTAACTCGCAATATCAGGTATCTCAATTCTTAGTCAAATGATCCAAATACAGTTAAATGATTTATATGATAGAGCAAAGACCAACTGTTCTTAAGTCAAATTCAATAAAAAAATGTAATTATAAAGTGTTCTTGATGAAAGCAATAACCCTAAAAAACTTTAATAAGGAGTTAAAACAGAATTAAATACAAAACGATCATTGAGAATCAATACCAATAATACGGACTCTCAGGACAACCACATTACAGAACAGTTTGGAATTTTTTGTGGTAACCCGTTTATTTTCTTTATTTATGTCATTGTTAAACTATTTATTTTATAGCCCATAAGAAGTGGCATAAAGTGTGGAGAGGAATTAATGTTAAAAAAGAAATAATTTATCGGGTAGCCCACAAGGAGTTATATACTATGGTTGATATATAGGACGGATTTGACTCCGTAAATATGGGATGAATTCTACTCCGTCCTATAGTTTACAGAAGGCAGTTAACAAATTTATGCTTGTCCTTGGGCAGTCGTATGTACAGGATGGTTGGTACATAGGATGGAGTGGAATTATCTATTGTTATACAGAGTTGTCAAAAAAGGTTACATGGCGTGGTCCATAAGGCATAAACATATTTTGGGCTTATTAAGTCAACACATACTAGTACATTTTGTTCGTAAACATTTACCTGTCAATTTAAATGAAAATGTATCATTGTTGTTTTCTGAATGTTATTTGTGGCATCTTCTAGTTTATTTTAGATTTTCTTGGGAATAATACCACATCAGAGTTCAAACTTGTGTATATTTTAAAACCAAACGTTTCAAAATCCTGTCGGATTTCGTTTTCAATGGATATAATTTTTCCATAGTAACGTAAACATATTTGTCAAAATAATTGTCATATATTTCAATTTTATTTTATAAACTTATATCCATTGAAAACGAAATCCGACAGGATTTTGAAACGTTTGGTTTTAAAATATACACAAGTTTGAACTCTGATGTGGTATTATTCCCAAGAAAATCTAAAATAAATGTATCATTGTGTAATGTTGAAGCTATTGATGTTACCTGGTCTTGTCTATTAAGGTTATAAATACAAAAAAAAACTAAAAAGTTGAAAATAAAACATTTAAAAAAATATATAACCGACTTCCATCTATAACTAAAAAGCAAAAACAATTATAACAAAATATAACTCTAGCAAATAAATAACACATTCAATGTTGTTAAATACCTAGCCAGGAAGTAAAAAATGTTAACATTAAAAGGTGCTCATTCTGTACAAATTAATTATCTACCAATCTAGTATATTTTTGAAGTCGGTGCCAAGAAAATCTAAAATCCTTCATTGCGTACTCATCTACTACTTCATCAAACTTTATTGTTGCTTGGCACCAAAAATATACTAGATTGGTAGGTAATTAATTTGTACAGAATGAGCACCTTTTAATCTTTACATTTTTTACTTCTTGGATAGGTACCTAACAACATTGAATGTGTTATTTATTTGCTAGAGTTGTATTTTGTTATAATTATTTGTAGCTTTTTAGTTGTAGGTGGAAGTCGGTTATAGATTTTAAATGTTTTATTTTTGTTGTTTTTTGTATTTATAAGTGGCTTGATTTTATATCATTTATTGATACTATAGTTTCAACAAATTATCAAACAAACACAGTTTTTTATTTAGTGTGTGGAGTCAAACATTCTGACTTGATGTTTTTTGGGTTCCATACATCTTTCGGAAGCCCGAAACTATTGGGCGACAAAGGTTGACATTTGGTATCAATACACTGTTTGGTGACTCAATTATGAGTGCTTAGCATAAATAAACAAATTCCCATTTTGTATAAAAATAGGTTATCTTCGAAACTAAGTCTAAAATTTTGAAAAATAGGGATACAAGGCCTCATATAAGCTAAGCAGCAACATTGTATAAAAAAAGTAATAGAACGGTCAAATAATAAGCAAAAAAACACGGGATATTGTGAACAAAAAAACTTGTATAAGTAAAAGTGGTAATAGTATTATTTTAAAAGATGATCATACAAATATATCAGAACAAGAAGAAATAGCAGAAAAATTCTTAAATTACTTCTCCAACGCTGCCTACAACATTTTAAATAGTCACTTTGGAGATAATCTCTCAAAAACTTTCTCTAAAACCTCTATAACTACATTCTTTTTTGATCCTGTCACATCTGTCGAAGACGCTAAAGTCAAAACATCTAAAAAATAAAAGAATTGTTGGATTTGATGGTATTTCTACCAAACTGTTAAAAAGAATCTGCTGTTACATTGCTGAACGTTTATCATATTTAATTAATCTATCAGTCTTCACAAACACATTTCCTAACCTACTTAAAATATCAATAACCATACCAATTCAAAAAAAAGGTGTTATACATAATCTTGCCCTGACAAATTTTTTCGTATTTCTGTCGGGGCAAATCCTTTCATTTGATATTCATACCATGCTATAACTTACAGTAATGTCATTTTTTTCATCTAGCAAACCCCAGAACAGTATATATCCTTGGCGATAAAATCGTATGATGGATTGACTCGAAAAACAAACTAAATTAAACAATAATTTATATTTAAAAAACTACCGACTTCGGTTGACTTGCCCCTGTATATTATTTAATTTTTGGATTCTCCAAAAAATTCTAGACATAATTAATGTACAATGTCCTACACCTATCTTCAACTGTTTCGGAAATATTAAGTGTTTTCAGATTTAATACAAAAATAATATTAAATAATTTATATGTACAAAAGAACCGTCTTCAGCTGACTTAAAATAAAAATAGTTTAGAAACCGTGTGCAATCAATCGCTATTTTCAGACATATCTTCCTTTTATCTGATTTAAGGTACATTTCAACTGAAAATTTTAGTGTATTATAATCTTTCTCTCTCCCTCTCCCTTTTCTCCCTCTCTCTTTCTCCCTGTCTATTTCTTATTCTTTGTCTATATTTTCCAAATATATTTGAACTTTTTTATTTGTTTTATTATTTGGACCACTTTCTATAAATGTAACTAATTCACTCTATATTGAATCCACACTCTATATGCTCTATATGTGTACTGGTCACTCCTATATAACTTATTGGTCTATCATTTTCTGAATCACCCTGTACAACTATAATTCAACTCAACACAATATTACAACAGTCCTGGTATCTTTAAAACCACCCTATATAAGTACAAATTTTCTCCACACTATTGACTCTTTCTATTTTTCTATTGTTTAAATTATTCCTGTATACCAATGATTTTACTTCGCCCCATATGTCTAGTTTGCAACTGCTCATGATCTACCCTATTTAACAAAATTCATCTTTTTGAACCACATTTTATGACTATAAATTTACTCTACCATTTATTTCAATCACCCGGTATATGCAACTGCTTCTAAAATTTTTTAAATCCATGTATATAATTATACCACGTCCTACGTCCTGTAATTCAAATATCCTAACTGCTTATGCTTACCCTTACTTCAAACACCTTGTCTAAGCTTATGTTCCAAACTATATAACTTTTTTTAACCGCCCTGTATAACTGTAATTCTTCTCCACTTTATATTTCAACCGTACTGTATATTCAACTGCTTCTTACAATTTTTAATGCCTTTTGTATAACTGTAATTATTCTCCGTCCTATGTCGCAAATATCCACTCTGTATAACTATAGTTTTGCTTCACTCTTGCAACCACCTTGCATATGCTACTATTTGTGTGCCACCCAATACAGTATTTTTAGAACCACCCTATATAACTAATTCAATTCGAATTTATATTTCAATCATCATTGTATACAACTGCTTATGTATCATTTAATATTACATGCACGCACGCACACACCTTCAACCGTATTCCACACAGAAGAGATCGCCGGAATAACAAATTTTTGTTTTAATAAGGTAATGGAATATTTTCTGCAATTTCACGCGACTTTAACTTAACTTCGTCTCTATAATAAACTGACTTTAAAAACATCTAAATGAAAATCATTACAAACACCCTGTACGACATACTTTCATGGCATATCTTGACAATTAAACTAGATATTTATGATGAAAATTTAACATTTTTCCGATATTCACAAAAATGGTATGTTTTACGTTATAGAAAAATATACGGAATCAAGCTGGAACATATTGGATATGTTCCGTAATTGGATTTGGTTATTGTAGTTAACGATTTAGGGTTGGTACTTCTGCTTCCTTAAATAACGGGCGATCGTTCCAGCACCAAAAACGATGGTTAACCTTCAATTAGAAACAGCTGTTTGTTTGCATATTATCAGATTATTACTGATTAAATATGTTTCTGCGGACTGACTAAATGTATGTATAGGACATATTAAAATGAATGAAACAAAAGACTAAGAAATTCGAGTACATAGCGTGTATTCATTGAGTATAATTACGTAATGCGTATATTGCATTAGTGATAGCCTGATCAAATTTTTGTCCTACTAATCATCGATTAAATTGTGTGTACAACTATGACTATCAGATCAAAACATATCTTTTATTATTCTAAAAATCTCTGCAATACAGATTTAAATAAATACTGTTAAATTGAAAATATTAATCCAGATCATTTTATTGATGTACTTCGCTGAATGACCTTGAATCGGGTTAACCGTAACCGGTGTTACTGGAACGTTCGGCCCTTAGTTAAGAAATCAGAACTGCCAACCTGAAATTGTTACTTACAAAAACCGATGCCAATTACGGAACACGGGGTTTGTGTAATACAATTTATAATATTCAAATTGAGTGAGCAGTTTTAGAGAAAACAGTGAAGACTCATTGAAAATCGCTGAAATCTAGTCCCTTATTTACTATTTTTTCTCTGATTTTCTAGAAAAACCTAAATCTCATGTTATGGACAATTATATGGGACCTTTCTATAATGTTCCTTAATATAATGTAGTTTAAATTATCAAAAATTGCCCAAGCCGTTTTTGAATAATCGCTCGTCATACATAAAATAAAAGTTGTAGAAGAATTGATAACCTCGTCCTTCTTGGAAGTTGGTTAAAAAAATAACAAATTTTGATATGTTCCGAAAGTTATTACACATTATCACACTATTGATATCTCACGATATTGATATCTCACGCTTAAAAAATTATATTAATTATAATAATCATTGAATTGGTACTAGCAAGTTTGAAACTTTCCTTTCTTTCTAAAGAAGGTTTGACAACTAAAATTAGAATTGTGTATTGTGTGGCAACTGATCAATGTGTGTCCGATAATGTTTTATTATTTTAACATTATGCTTTTAATTTATATTGTTTCTATTTTAAAGGCTAATAGTTTCATACAATTTATCTAAGATTACATAGCCTATGATATGAATACAATTACTGACATTTAAGATAAATAGTTAACTCCGACATCATGGCAATAATTCTAATGTTCACTGCCATCTTGGTCTTAGCGAATTTGATTATTTTGATTTCAGTTTGACATATCATAATATTGTTAGCCGTTAGGTTAATGTACCTTTTCAATTGAATGTGAAAGTGATCAATGTATTGTTTGAAAAATTTCAATTTCAATACACTTACAAACGTTATCAACATAATAGTATTATTCAACATAAATTAACAGCAGGTGCATTGTATTTATTTATATTTTTGATATACCGAAAGAGTCATCGCTAACGTTGTGTGTTAAATTGAAATTATTGAGATTATATATACTTTGCAGTTTAAGATGTACTAATATGTAAGTACTTATTTATCATATTTATTTATACTGCATCTTCATAGTTACTTATCAGCTGTTTTTTTTTCATTTTCTTCTTAGAAATTGAAATCGTAATTGTGAATCTATCTGAATAAACGTAAAGCATTTTGGAAAAACTAAAGTTTAAAAATATATTTAATATTAATTTATTATTAGATATACCATTCCTGCAAAATCCCACCTCTTAATAACGTTAATGACGTTTACCTAAAATGAACATATTGACACTTTATGTGTATATTATTAAAAATCTATATATAAATACGCAAATGCAAAAGAGTTTGGTACAATTTCCTACTGTTTATGAACCAATTTTCTTGAGTTTTGTAATTGCTAATTGACGACTTTTAGTGTTATTAATAAAAAAAATGGATAATAATAATAACAGTTATTGCCTCATCTATTCCATAATAGATTAACTAGCGCCATTAAACTAGATGACAAAATTATTTCATATATTTTCTAATAATTCAAATCAAGGCTTTTTATAAATTCTTGCCTTTTATTGATGTTTTGAACTCTAGAAGTGTTATTGTCCACTTTATGCCAGAATATTATATAAAAACTCTCCCTATTATTCTGCCTAAAAATTTTATCGGAAATTGCCTAATTATTTCATAACTTCCATCATTGATAAATTCAAACAAGATATAAAAAACATGTTATGCATAATATGATACTATTTTGTTGAAGAATGTATAAATGACACAATTTAATGTAAGCTTTCTTTATTTATTTACTGTATGTTTTATGTGTGTAAATGATTCATGTATTGTTTTTTACTCATACATTTTATTTTTTGTTTATTGAGATGTACAATCCGTTTTTTATGTAATGGCATTAGTATAAATAAATTATTATTATTATCCCCCGAATTGACGATACAATGTATGGCAGCACACTCCCTCCAAGGCACGCATAGCATGCCTTTAGGGAGAAATTCACCAAACCCCAGATGTACTTCATATTACAAGGGGCGGCTTTTTGCGTTAGTTTATAAAGATCGGTCCAGACCGAGGTATTTTATATTGTTTAAAAGATGTTTTGGGACTACTCCTGTTGTTGACATAACAATTGGTACAGTTCGTGTGTTGTTCATGTCCCACTGTCTCTTTATTTGAAATTCCAAATTAAGGTTGTTTTTCTACAGACTTTATCTACTAAAACTATATCTGGTCTATTGTGAGCAACAGTTCAGTCAGTATCGTGCGTTCCCAATATAGCTTGTAGTTGTTATTTTCTGAAACAGATTCTGGTTTGTATATATAGTAGGGTATTCTTACCGACTGTGATAGTTCAAGTTTCAGTGTTAGTTCCTGGTGCAGTATTTTTACCACAGCGTCATGTTCTTTATATTCACTTGCAGCAAATGCTTGATAACCTCCTATGATGTGCTGGATAATTTCAGATGTTTGGCAACCATATCTGCATGTGTCGTTGAAAGAAGGGTATTTAACGATGTACTGTAGATAGCTCTTAGTTGGAATGAGTTGATCTTGGATTGCCTTCAGTTTCAGGGAATATATGACCAGAAATCAACCAGTAGTTTGACGCTGAACTCTCGACATAATCTGGGCTGACGTCACTTATATGTCTTCAATGAAGGGACTTCGCTACCCATTTGAGCAGTTTCTGATCAGTTGACTCGTGGTGCAGTTGGACTTCTTGTGCTGTCAGTCGCAGTGGTCTTGAGTCATCAACTTGGCATATGACTCTGTAGATCAGAAAATTCTGCGAGTTTTATTATTATAAAAAATGTAAACTATAATTTACCTCCATTATGAGAAACCTCGGAGGTTGTATGAAATCCTTTGTATGTGAGTCCAAGCTTGCACTTGACCAAATTATTCAGATTTTAGTATTGATATTTTGTTGTTTAGATATGGTTGACTATTTTATATTCTATGTGTTTTGTCAGTATTGTGATTGTCATATTTGACACTTTTTTGCATCTTAGATTTTATAAATTTTAAAATTGCAAAAAGTAAGTTTTTTGTTTTACCAGTGGAAAAGCTGTGGAACCTTTGCACCCTAACACCAAATCTTTATTTTAAACAGTCAATACCGTTTCAACAACTCGTTGTCATCATCAAGGAGTAAACCAAACTAAACTGAACTGTTTTGTGATTATTTAGACTGAATTTTTCCACAATAGTTTCCCCCCTTCTCAATCTGCTTATAAATTTAATTTTCGCATAATGATAAATAACGTCTCCATTCATTTACTGCCAGTAATCAATTCTCAAGCCTGTATTACTTTCGGTAACAGTGAATTTTTCTAAAAATAATTTTACAGCTGTCTGCCATCACTTTACTAAATTTATTTCTCGAGGAGAATATATACATTTATATATTATATATACGCCTGAATCACTCTCTGCCGGAGATATACCTTATCAGTAGTATGCGTAAAAATCGCATTATAATATTCAATTTTAACGTAAATAAAATACATTGTGGTTTTAATATAAAAATTTTATAATGTGTTATAATCAGTTCAGCATCTCCAGAGATTATTTCCTACAGATACATTGAACCTCGGTACCCTGATGATTTTACCGTCTAGTGAACTAATTGTTAATAACATTATCTCGGGAGATTATTTGGTTTTACTTATAGCTCAGGTCATTTACGGAGAAAAAGCCTTTTGGTGACAAAATGAATAGTAGAACAAATCCAACATCAATGTGATCTAATGATAAAACATGACTAATTGACTTAAGATTCAACAAAAAACTCAAATAATCGGTAACAATTTAGTTTTTTACCTTTTACACAAAATTCACCTATGGAACCGTGTTTGCTACTATGGGCAATGTTGAAGAGAATAAAAAACCTACAAAATGATCTACTATACGCTCAATTTTGCTAATTGGTTTCTTAGATAATGAAATCTTTACCGAAATTCCAAAAAAATAATCGCTTATATATTTTTTTAAATTTAAAGTATAAATACATATAAATACTGACAATATTTGGCCATTCTCTATAATTTCTGAGGACGAGTCCATTCGAAAAATTGCTAAGGGGTTGTACATGTGTAACTACATCCTCATAATAAATAATCTAATAATTTTTAATTTTAACCAGACATATGTATATTTCTAGCATAATATGCTCCATTTAGATAGACAGTGATGATAATGATGGAGCAATAATTTGTAATATGGAAAAGACATACCTACTTATTTTAAGTTAAAATAAAAAACGCAAATTTGCCTTCTCTAGGTTTTTTTGTTTACACTTTCAGTACATTTTATATTTTATTATTATATAGAAATGAAACGCTGATACAAATTGATAATCGTTAATAATAGAAAGAAATTATATTGTTCAATTAGTTAACAACGCAATTTTTATGTTGTTCAATTCAGATTCCTGTTAAGATAATAAATACTAATTAATACAAATGGAAATATCGCTTGCAACAGCCTTAGCATTTTGCATATTATGATTGCTCCGTCATTACCATTTGCGGCTAAATGGAGTTTAAATTTATTACATAAATCCATATTATCCAAGAAATATAAATATTTGTCTGCTTAAAATTAAAAATTTGCATCTAGATTATTTATTATAAGGATGTCTCACCCCTTAGTAATTTTTCGAATGGACTCGTCCTGAAAAATTATAGAGAATGGCCAAATATTGTCAGTATTTATATGTATTTATACTTTAAATTTTGAAAAAGTGAGATGAGAGGTCTCGTTGGTTTCTTCCTAATGATAGGGTCATCCGGTGAGGTAATATGGCCCATTAAGAAAATATGTCTTCCATAGGATTGACTGAAATTTTGCAAAAACTACCAGAGCTACAGTATTTATTTTTAGAACATGAATTGGGTATGAGAAGATCTATCGCTTTAGTTAATAAGAATGTTTTAGCTATAAAATAAAAAAATATATAAGGGATTATTTATTTTTTGGAATTTTGGATAAAGATTCCATTATCTAAGAAACCAATTAGCAAAATTGAGCGTAGATCATTTTGTAGGTTTTTCATTTCTCTTCAACATTGCCCATAGTAGCAAACACGGTTTCATAGGTGTAATAGGTAAAAAAACTAAATTGTTACCGATTTTTTGAGGTTTTTGTAAAAAAACGCATCGATAAAAAATGTTGAATTTTATGTCAATTTTTCGGTGTTTTATCACTAGAACAAGTTGATGTCGATTTTGTTCCACTATTAATATTGTCACGTATTTTCGTAAATGCCCTGGGCTATTATTTTAGTAGTGTTTAGTTAACGAATTTTATCCAGAAAATGCTCAATTTATGACTATTTCAATACTTATTATTTGTTAACTGTGAATAAAGGATATGCACACATTCACACTAAACATTCCGTATGTCTAAATGATCAAGCAGTTTGCTTTAAAATCTGTTATTTCTAGATAGGTCGAATTTAATGGTTTATATACATTACATCGAAATTGTTTAGTAGTACCGGTCACTAAAATTGAAAGTATACAAAACAGGGTTTTAAACATAAGCATAATACCTAAAGATAGAGTGTGTGAGGTATGGGAGCCTATACAAGTGGAATCGTCATGCTCTATGAGAGAGAAAGGAAACCGAGTGGACGTATCTATCTTTGTCTAGAGCTGCAAACAATAGCTAGACGTCACTTGACTGACACACACAAGTACCAATCAGAAGAGAGCTTATTTAGAGTGAGATACGTCCATTTGGTTTTCTATTTCTCGGTTTTTACTCGGGGCCTGAAGTATTTAAGTTATGTCACTATCTTACTTATGGGGGGAGGGGGTTGTGAACAATGATATACATTTATATATTTGTGTAAATTTTTAGGGATTTGTATGATAAAATGCGGGTATTCGTCCAATATCTTTCTGCTGGTGAACACGAAAGATTTATTGCAAGTATTGAGAGGGAAAGGGAGTTGAGATTCAGGTTATCTGAGTTACTCAGATATAGAAGTCTTGGTTTGACAACTCAAGAAGAAATTATACATTATGAACAACATGCAACTTTTGAAAGACAACAACAATTGAAGCAAAAAACTGTAAGTATTTAAAAACATTTAAGTTATAGCAATTTTCAGAATAAAGTAAATCGGGTATTCAGTATGAAATTCTGAGGTGAATTATAGTAATCATTTTCAAAACCGATTTTAATATTTTTCCTGAATATTGCATATTATATAATTCACAGTTACTGCATGGTGTGTGCTGGGTTTGTTTGATTGTTTTTGATCTGAATTCTAGCATCTGGGTCTATTTTCAAAATTTTTATTAATGATTGACAGGGGAAAACTTTTATCATAAAAATCAAACATCAAACTTTATTTTATAGACCAAGGTCAATAATTATTGAAAAAAAGTAGGGTGAAACCCATGGGAAAAGGAAGAGAATACAACAACAATAAAAGGAAAAATAATTTACAGGCGATCTGAGGTCGGGAAGTGAAGGGTAAGTTTTTAAGGTTAAAATCATTTTATCTGGATTTTCGGCAAGCCTTATGAAAACAAATTAAATGGTAAAGTTTTAGGTAATAAAAAGATCTACAGCTTTTGTACTTACACTTGTTTCACATAACCTCAAAATTTATGTGAAAAATTAAAAATAAAAAAGAAGTTTTTGGTTTTTTATTTTTACGATAAAAATTATTGTTCACGAAATTTGGTGAAAACTTATCCTTTAATGTACAAAACACTGTAATTCTTTTGATTTAAAATATTTATTTTTTCACTTTATTTTGACTTAATATCGAAAATTCTCACCTCAAAATATCTGCTTTTTTAAAAATGCTTTTTCTTCCTTGAAATCTCTTCTTTCTGATGATGTAAAAAATATAATAAAAAAATATGGTAAATGTTCTCAGTAAATTAAGTTAATAAAGTTAATTTTTAATAAGACATCTACAATATTTTGAGAAGTTATAGAATTATATGCATAGATGCCTATTTATTGCTATTTTAAGATTATACTTACATCCCTGAGTGCCATACGGAAAATATTAATCCTTCAAAAGGAATTTCATAGAGAAGTGGGGAAAAGGCTAGAAGGGTCTGAGCCCTACAACCTGTTATTTCTTAGCAGCTGTAAAAACCATTAGCCACTATTCTGAGAAAAGCCCACCGACTTAAAAAAAAACAGAATTTTGATGTGAGAATTTTTAATTGAAAATTAGGAGGCTTTTTCGATATTAAGTCAAAATAAGGTGAAAAAATAAATATTTCAAATCAAAAAAATTACAATGTATTTGGGACATAAAAAGGTAAGATTTCACCAAATTTCGTACATTTTGTGAAAGATAAAAAAACTTCGTTATTTGAATTTTTCACATTTTGAGGTTATGTGAAAAAAGTGTACAACTTTGCCATTTAACTTTTTTCCATACAACTTGTACTTTGGCCGGAAATCGAGATAAACCGTTTTTACCTTTAAAAACTTACCTCCTTCCACTTCCCGACTTCAGATCGCCCGTAAATTATTCTTCCTTTCATTTTTGGTGTATTTTCTTCTTTTTCCAATGGGTTTCATCTTCATCCTACTATTTTTTTTTCACTTTTTACCATTTTCAACGGCTTTAGCCCTGGTCTATTAGCCTTTTGTCAATTTTGGTTTGCTTTATTTATGTAAAGAAATAAGTATAAGTTAATTTAATTTATTCAGTTCATTGTTAAGGATGGCACGATATGCCTTCAAATGTTTGGTTTTTCGAACAAACAGTGTAGTTTTCTATGTTGTATCTGGTGTACATCCGTTTCTTGGTTTTTACTCTGAAAAAACAGTTAACCTGACGTTTCGTGGAACTCGCATTTGACATTTTGAAAGGTGAATATCTGAAATTAAAATGAGGAAATTTAGAAAGTGCCTGTGTCTTTTTTTATCTTTCTCTGGGTCGTAATTGATATAATTGTAGTTCGGTACCGAAATATCAAGGAGGATTAATAGGTAAAGGCAAAGAAATAATGACATCGTACTCGAACAACTATTATACCATTTACGGCCCAGAAAAAGGGACTAGTTTCAGGATTTCACCTTTGGAAATGTCAAATGTCAAACGTCAGGTTAACTTATTTTTAGAGCACAAACCAAGAAACGGATGTATATACCGAATAAAACATAGGAAACTATATATAGTGTAGTAATTAAATTTATCTCGTTTAGATAATGTTAAGATTATAGATAAAATCTTTTTAAGTAATGCATCGTGGTTTAAATTGGCATCAAAATTAAAAAAGTATTCAATTACACAGATGTTGCTACTATAATAATGTAAATGGTTGTATGTTTATAATTGCAAAAAATGTTATTAACCACTTAATTATAAGTAAATTTACTAATCCCCAGGCATTAATTAATCTTTGTGAATTATTTCGAATATTTATCATTCTTTAAAACCTGCGTCTTTGATTAATTCCGAATTACTTATTAATAAGATTTTCTGTTTTTGTTATGACGAAATATTTTCAGTAATTGTACAGTATATGTATTATTTGACAGCTGATCTATAAATGGGGATAATTTTTTAAAACCATTTTAGTTCTTTAGTGAATGAAAAGATTTTCTGTTAACTAGTAACTGTAGACTGATCTGTTAATATAGTATAACTTGAATTATTCAAAGACGTGTGTTTTTTGCTTATGTGTATATTTTTCATCAAAGCTTTTTTCATATAAATATCAATATTTAATACATTTTTGTCTCACATCGTCATGGTTTGGTTTCGTGTGCAGGCTAAAGTTAACAGAAAATCATCATATGTTAACAGAAACAGATTGTATCAGTTTGCATTTCACTTAGGGCAGCAGTGGTTATCCAATTCTGGAGTTCCCCCTAAAAAACGGGTGAGTCTAAAATTATTTATTTTTTAGCTTTTGTTCATTATTCTATTACCTATATACCACATTTTAAATTTCATAAGAACATTGATATTTTCAAAATACAAAGTGACATTCTAAAATAAATCTAAAATTTTTTTAAACGGTTGGAATTATTGGCAACTAAGAATAAACCTAATTATGCAAGTATTGATTATATAGATGAGAAAAAAAAACAAAATTATACGCACAACTAAAATTACTACAATATATTACAATATAAAGGAAAGGAGAATAATAATGTTTTGGAAATATTTAAAGTACATAATACACTTCCGGATTTCATATAGGTCCGGCCCTATATTGCAATGGAATTAATAATACCTTAAAATGTTAGATGTTTTTATGGTTAGTGAGGTAAAAATGTACTGCCATGAAAATAACTCTTAAGTGTATTTAATAATTTTTATTCATCAAAAAGTCTCGAACATTTGAAAACTACAAATTTAAAGATTCTTTTTTTTTATGCAGGCAGCGTTTCATTATGAGTTCCACTTCAAACTCTGTTGAAAGCACTATTTATTTATCTAGAGACAGACCTAATATCACGCCAAAATAGTTGATTGATGTCTAGGAGTTTCATAAGACAATAGAGATTCATATCAGGCCTCTTTCTGGGAATAATATTTGCTTGGGGTTTTCTTTGAGACACTTGTAAATTAACTAAAAGTCCATGAAATTATGACCCTCACTTTTGAGCGTTATTCCTTTGTATGCAATACAACATGTCGTTAAAGACAAAAACAACCTTTGTGATGTGAACTTCCTTTAGAGCATAACGACCTAGGATACATAATTACTACATATTTAAGGTCTGTGTGGGTTCTTTTCACTGAGTTATAACATTTTAAATTCATAATTTTGCACAATTTAAACACACAGTATTGAATTAAAAAATGAATTATGTGATCATAGATATGTGATAGTAAATTGAATGTCCAATTTAAAATATATTTACAGACAAAATAATTCATAAACATAATTACAATTAAAGATACCATATTTTAATAGAAAATTATACTTTCTTTTCGAGATGTTGTTCCTTTGTATACAAGACAATAGATATATTGTGTTTGATCAGAAAACCTTCGTCAGTTCCCTTCGCTTTCCATAAATGAATGATATCTTGAAAAAACATGTATGTAACATTAATTTGAGATGTTGATGTTAGATGTTGTAGTCGACATTTAGTCAGAGTATTAAGTATCTCTTTGACAGATGCAGTTACAGAGTGAAAATAATCACATGCAATGGCTTTCGACTTCTGTGTGCTTATTTACCTGAAGTCTCTAGGATGTGGACTAGAACATCTCATATAGAAATTATGTTTTTCATTCTCAGTACTATAAGACGTGGAATTCGATGCATATTTATGATAATGTAATTCCAGAAAAAGCGAACAAACCGACAAAAGTTTCACAGAAAAAAAATCCATGTTGCTCATAGACGACGAGCAAGAGAACTGCTGCTCCAGCAACTTGAATTTGGGTAACATTTTGGACTCAGTGTCCATAAGTAAACTCCCTATGGGGGATCTTTTATCAGCCAATGAATTGCAGGTAGTGTAATTATATGAAATATAATATAGCTATTTGAATATGAACTAAATTTTCGATGTTTTTCAGCTTTGTACAGAATTTAATATCCAACCTGAACATTATACCAAACTGAAGTCCTTATTAATTCAGGTAAACAATATTTATATGTTATTGCATAATTAGTTATTAACTGTGGTATTTTTTAGGAAAATTTATTTCCTCTTGAGAAACATAAAACCTCCAGTTCTGAGTTTGAGTCGTCAGATGTGATCAGTCAAAGATGCGGTTACTCAGTGTCTGAGTCATAGCGATTATTTACCATTCGGTATTTTTTGCTGAATATTTGATACCATTTTAGTAGATTTTTGTTAATTATGTATATTTTTTATATAATTCATTAGTTTGTATTTAATTTATGTAATTAATTGATCTCCTATACTCATTTTAGAAATATAGAGTTCTTTAAATTAATTGTTGTTTCATTAAAAATTTCATTTATTTATCACTTCGAATGAGAGGTAAATAAGGGTAATATGTATTGGCATGTCAGAATAGGAGTTTTGAACGGCAGGAAATCAGACATTCAATTGTATAAATAAACTGCAAAAATAGTTGGGCCAGCGATAAGTACACAATGAAGAGCAAGGCAACTTTAAGTTTTTTTTTTTAATTTAGTTTTGTTGTACCATTTTTATATGAATTTCTTTAATAAGCTTGTCATGTCGATACAAAATTATAAGCTTTAAACACACTACTTTTGAAGAATGGAATATTGTAAATAATTTTTAAGATCACCTGAATAAACACTTTCAAAATAAACAAATATCGGGAAATTTCAAATTATCAAGGATAAATTACATTGTTGTAACCTAAGATATCTCTGTCTAAAACCCACCAGCTTGATGTATAGCTGATAATTTTTAATTTTTGTGATGGTGGGGACACCAAAGGAGAAATGAAGAACTTTATTGTCAAACAGACATTTCCCAAATTGAAATATAATAGCCCGGGAGTGTGATTATGAAAAATTTAAATATAGTCGTGGGGAACCAGCTAACACTGAAACATCAGCTCGCAAGAGTGTATTTAGTTCACATTTTAGTTTGCTTGTGACGCATGAAACCATTTTTGAGAAAAAAATGGAACCTGCTGTGTTATATTGCCATCTCATATCTACACTGACAAAATGTATGAAATTACGATTCCATAGGATTTGTATAAAATAAAAAATCTCGAATCAAATTTGTTCCATACTCTGTACGTGTGACAGTAGTTTCTTATTTGAGTTATGACAGGTTCATTCAAATAGTTGCAATTAATTATCACCAGCATTTGTTTATTTGCACGTGACGCAGATCGTTAATAATATACGTAAAAAACGAGGGACTATTATCGTTTATTTTTAGTTCATGGATTTTTGAAACTAGTTTTCACGATTTGGTAGCTTCAGCTGATTATATTACGATAAATCCCGAAGTAGTGCCATATATGTTTTATTCACGAAATTTTTTTTATTTCTCGAGAATCGGAAAACAATAAATCATAACTGTCAGCGAACTGCCACATAACCTAATCGATCTTGTAATATAAAATTCTGGTACTTTGTTGCATCACTAAATTCGTTGGTTTAATCAACTCTTATTAATCGCCCCAAGTAAAATTTAATTAGAATTCCTTCCTGCAATTTATTAAAAAAATAAACAGTTAATAACTAGATTCCGA
Organism: Octodonta nipae; assembly: GCA_034190945.1. Taxonomy (NCBI): domain Eukaryota; kingdom Metazoa; phylum Arthropoda; class Insecta; order Coleoptera; family Chrysomelidae; genus Octodonta; species Octodonta nipae. Next base: position 88,864,057 of record CM067219.1, on the reverse strand, counting down.
TAAGCTTGCGTGAATTTTATAGACATCATGCGGAGTCGTAACTAGTATTTTTGGAGGTTTTTCTTAAAAAATATCCTACTTGCCACCTATGGGGTAATTTTTTTTTTCAAATGATAAAACCCGACTATTTATTTTAGAACAGTATATAATGCACACCAGTATTACTGTCTATTTAAAAAATACAGAATTTTCTATAAAACAATAGTAATACGTATTTCCCCCATTCATTGGGTGCATTCAGGGAATCGTAGCGATGAAGCGCTTTGTTAAAGCGGTGTACTAAATAGTGTCTGCTTTACTCGCAGCGCTACAATAAAGCATATACATTCTCCGCTTTATAACTACAACAAAAGTCAAATTTTGTGTATACAAAACTATGTAAAAATGCTTTAATGCTACATTTACCTGAATGCACCCATTATTTTAATGTTCACAAAATCACGTATTATTTCAGTTCAAAAAAGGAATCAACCTCATAATTCTCATGGCTGCTTGCTTCCCAAAAAATAGTGCACTTTTTCAAAATACTTTTCTTCACTTGAATTTTTGCAAAATGATTAAATGCAAAATACTTTTCTTCACTTGAATTTTTGCAAAATGATTAAATGCGTTTTTATTTATTTTGGGAGAAGAGTACATAGACCAATTATACAGCCTGTACCATTTTTTGATTACATATTAATTTTTTAAAGTAAAAACAATAAACCCCCGACTGTTCCCATCACGTAACTAAACATTTTATAAAAATAATGTATACAGGGTATTCCATCTCAAACGAGCCGCCTTGAATATCTTGGTTATTTTCAAAATTATTGCAATAAGAAAAAAAGGTCAATTTTTGTTTGGAGGGGGAAATTTTTTGAGGTGAATTAGCGCTTGCCCGCGACAACATGGCTTTGAGATAGGGAAAATAGGTGTTAATTTCGAAAAGATTGTTGAGGAGGTCTTGAATTATTTTGTCTATTCATGGGTTTTCTCTCCTCCAAATTTTTTCCTGTAACAGATAAGTATTTAAAAACCTAACCTAACCTAACCTCAGCGTCAAGTGATCGCCAAACGACAAATTGTCAGTGTCAAATTTTTTGACAAACAATAAATTCAAAATCAAAGCGAAAATTTTTTGGAAAAAAACCTCGAAAACAACACTAACGATTGATAACGACTCCAGACTCGGAGTTGAAACGTCTCCATACACAGATAAGTATTACACCATATACAATACATTACTTATATACAGGAATACTGGTTGATCATTTATAGACATCTCTTTCTCTCAGAAAAACTGTGAGGAAGAATCTCTGTACAGACAGCCAGTAATCCGGGCAATTTTACGAAATTGCCTTACTACACTTTGTTCTACATATACAATTTTTTAAATACTTATCTGTTACAGGAAAAAATTTGGAGGAGAGAAAACCCATGAATAGACAAAATAAAAAAATAGGTGTTGTCGTATATCATTTGATTATTAAATTAAAAGTTTTTACTGCATGGAAAAGTATTAAAAATGAGTTTTATAGTACGCTCTTAAACGATCCTGTTTCACTGCCCCACCCTGTAATAACACACAATACAAGAAAAACATTAAATGTAAACATTCATTTATTTTACATTATTTTTTGCTATTTACAGCAAGTTCGTTTATCTGTTCTGACCTTTATTCGGTCATTTGAAGCATTGTACATTTATCTGTAGTTATTACTGTAGTGATTTGTTGAAAATTTAAAAGATAATTATGGTATACACATTGCAAGAACGTGTTGAGCTCGTAAGTCTATTACCAAAATCAAAATTGTGCTCGAACTGCTTGCAAAGGTTTTTAATCAAAACCATCCCGAATGTAATGTTTGTCATAAATACGTATTGGAGTTGATTTTAAAATTTGTTGAGACGGGCTCAGTAATGAATAAAAAAAAGAAGTCCCATTGGAATTGTAAATGATGAAGGGGTAGCTGTGGCTACATTGGGCCATGTCTAACTTATACCAAACACGCCGTTTGTCCAGCAAATCTCTGCAGCTTCCGGTATTAGCAAAACTAACGTTTTTAGAATTTTGCATGAGTACAAATTCCATCCGTACAAAATTAAATTACTTCATGAATGAGGATGATTGGGATCGAAGGCAAGAGTTTTGCGAAATTATGACCCAGCGTATGATCGAAAACCCGAATGTTTGCTTTTCGGATGAGTGCACTATTTCACTTCATGGGGAGGTTCACCGACATAACTGTAGATTTTGGGGCGATACAAATCCTCATTTATTTCGAGAAGCTCATAGTCAACATCCGGTAAAACTGAACGTTTGGTCAGGGATTTTGGGAAATCATCTAATTGGACCCCTGTTTATTCCTGGTAATTTAAATTGTGAAATTTATCATAATATATTGGAAAATTAAATTAATGCATTGATAATAGAAAAATTAGAAAATGATCCTCTGCTACATGAAGAGCAATTGCATTTCCAACAAGATGTTGCTCACTACGCCGCACCAGTTCGCCAATACCTCGATTTGGAATACCCTGGTCGCTGGATTGGAAGAAGAGGTCCTATAGAACATTTGCTTTAGAGGCATTGTATTGTAAAGTAAATTCGTTTTTTTTAATACTAATTTATTATTACATGTACAGAAATTGCAATAAAAAGTTTTATTACGACTGTATAGTCCGTAAAAAGAGCTTTTAAATGATATACGACAACACCTATTTTCCTTATCTTAAATCTCAAGGTCATTGAATTCGCCTGTTTATGTTGAATGCGCGCAAGCGCTAATTCAACTCAAAAAAATTTCCCCCTCGAAACAAAAATCGACCTGCTTTTTTTATTCCAATAGTTTTGAAAATAACCAAGATATTCAAGGTGGCTAGCTTGAGATGGAATACGATGTATATATATGTTAGGTGTGAATTGTACCCACGTGTATGATGCAAGGGTATCATATTACGCTGACAGTTTCCTGGTACTCCGATGTTAACGTGGGAACGCATCGTGTGAATATCTTTTCGCTGACTTCAGCTTTTATTAAATCATAAATAGAACCGAAGCGATCCCACGGTCGTCATTATAATATTTTATTCTGTCCAGTTAGTTTTAGTTTCAATTTACATTTCATTATTTTTTTTACAAGTTTAAAGTGTTAATTTTTTGTTTTTTATGTTTTGAATAAAATATATTTTAAAAAAAATCTTAAGTGAAATCAAAGATATAAAATTGGCGCAGTCAGTAGGATTGTCCAACACAGTTATAACACGTGTATACTGAACTGACTGTGGAGATTTCCAAATCATTGTGGACAATACCTACCTGTTTGAGACAACAACTGTAGCAGCAGAGACCAGGAACACGAAACGATACAGCTAACCAGTCGACGCTTCCGCAGAACAAGTCCTATGCCTAGGGTACTAATAACGTATGTAGAAACATCTCGTTTTTGATTCAATTATTTACCAATTGAAACGATTTTTAAATTTATTTTTATATTACTATTATCAGTTCTCTTGTTTAAAATACACATATTTCTTATTCCTTCAAACCATATTTCAAGCTATTGAATAATTTTTTAAACGAATTTATTATTATTCTCCATTATTTTACCTCGCTTTATTTTATTTTGTGTTCGCAAACTGCTGAATTTATTTAACCATTTACTCATACCATAATTTTGAATTTTTTATAATTTTGTGTAACTTTGCTTATTTTTCTGCTTTATTTAATTTTATTTTTTCGTAACACTTGAATATTTGAAATGGCAACTACAAGACAAGGTGCTGCGACTCCTACTGTAGAGTCATACAAAATATCAGAAATTTTCGCAATAATTCCGGAATATGACGGAAACCCTATATTCTTGAACACTTTCATTTCTTCATGCCAGACTGCGTATAGTATGGCAACTGACTATCAACAAGTACTTTTAATATTGCACATAAAAAATAAACTTCGCAGCAGAGCTGCCGAACTTATAAATTCTCGCAACCCGACTCAATTAACTGAAATTCAGACACTCTTAGAGAACCACTTTGGAGATCCTAGAGATCTCTCAGCCTTGATTCAAGATCTTCAAAGAATGAGGCAATTAAATACTGAATCCCCCATAACATTTTCAGCCCGACTACAAACCCACCAAGCAAAAATGCTTGCTGCGGTTAACAAACAGAACTTGACTCAAAAAGAAAAACAGGCACAAATCGACTTGATCGAATCCATGGCACTAAATAACCTACTAACAGGTTTAGAGCCGAAGATAGGACAACTAGTTCGTGCTAGCGATCCTAAAGACATTCTGACCGCCGTTTCACGCATAAAACGGGAACTCCAACTGCATCACTTAGAAACTCAAAAGTTTTCGAATTTTAGAAACCAAGGTCCGCCTCCTCTAAAACCCAACCAGTTTCCAGTACAAAAACAATGTTCATTCTGTAAAAGAATGGGGCATACTGTTAACGAATGTCTCACCAAATCGAGACAAATGCAACAAAACCAAAATTACGGACCAAACTTTTCGAATGTGCGTCCTAACCCATTCTCACAACAACCGGGCCAATTCCAGAATCTGCCACAATTCCAACCCAATACTCAGAGTTTCCAGCAGAACAGAAACTTTCAACAACCTCGTCCTTCGACCAATACACAACCCCAAAGTTCAGGTCAATATAATCCTAATCAAAACTTTTTCCGGCAATAACGAACACATCACTTAAACAATTCCTATAATTATGGGTACGATCAACCCAATAATAACGTATATGAAACTCACTACCAAAATACCGATTTTGAAAGTTATGACCAAGATTACTGCGATTCAACACAAACTGATTACGACTATTACTCAAAAACAGGTAACGCAGAATGTGTTAACCACGTTGAAAATGAACACGAATTTTCATCCGTAAATTTTCAGAACCTCCCTTTCCAAACGGAACCCCCGGAAATCACAGAACTCCAGACCCAAATTCAAACACTAAATCTAGACAGTTTCGACCCGAATTTGAACTTCCCCGAACAGAGCTTTCTATAAGACCGCTTCTGACCGTAAATTCTAAAAATTTATACTACATCACAGATTCTTCTAACACATATAAACTCTTAATAGACACCGGTGCTGGTCTTTCTATTTTCAAACCAGACACTTGCACTCGTTTCAGAGAAAGATTTCAGGAAAACGTAGTAATTCAGGGAATTACCAACCAGAAAATCCTTATAAACGAATCGACCCTTGTTCCTTTCAATATAAAAGACCCACATAAGGTTTATATCTGTAACCTTGATATAGAATTCGACGGTTTGTTAGGCTCTGACTTTCTCGAGCACTACAACTGCATTATAGATTTTGACAAAAAACAACTAATAACGAATTTTAAGACACTTCCTCTGTATAAAGTGACAATCAATGCCACTGAATCTATACAATGTCCCCCTTCTTATACGTCCATTAATACAATTTCGATTGCACCCCGTACCGAACAAATCTTTTAAACTTAGCTGTGAACTAAGAAACACCGAAGCCCTTCTAACCGGTATAGAAATTGAAAAAGTTCACCTCCCTAATGCTGTTGTTACAGTAGACAGCAAAGGCCAATTTCTAACCTCCATTCTAAATGCGAATGCCATCCCTAAAATAGTAAATTTTTCAAATCTAAAACTCGAACCGTTACAAAACTTTTCTGTGAATTCTCTCTCACAAACTACTCCTTTGAACTATAACGAACCCGACAGACAAGAAGAAATCGTTAAACAACTCCGACTAGAACATTTAAACGACGAAGAGTCAGACTTAATCTTACAATTATGCCTTGACTTTTGACATATTCTACCTCGAAGGCGATCATTTATCATTCACAAACGAAATCAGACATAGTATTGATACCAACAACGCGAAACCCGTTTATACAAAATCATACCGTTATCCCCAAGTACACAAACAAGAAGGCATTATACGACCCTCTAATTCGCCTTGGTCCTCTCCCGTCTGGGTGGTGCCAAAGAAATTAGACGCCTCTGGAAAACAGAAGTGGCGTGTTGTAGTAGTCTACCGCAAACTTAACGAACTTACACTCAATGACAAGTACCCTCTAGCGAACATCTCAGACCTACTAGACCAACTAGGCAAATCCAGTACTTTACAACTCTTGACCTCGCCTCCGGTTTCCATCAAATAGAAATAGACCCAAAAGACATCGCAAAAACTGCATTTACCGTTGAGAACGGACATTTTGAATTTGTCCGCATGCCCTTCGGGTTAAAGAATGCTCCGTCTACCTTTCAAAGGGTGATGAATAAGATTCTCATGGGAATTCAGAATGAAAGATGTCTGGTTTACATGGATGACATAATCATTTACTCGCCTACAATACATGACCACCTATCACGACTGACAGACGTATTTAAAAGACTCAGAAAGGCTAACCTTAAAATACAGCCTGACAAATGCGAATTTCTCCGCAAGGAGGTCGCTTACTTAGGACATCTTATAACTAAAGACGGTGTAAAACCCAATCCAGCAAAGGTAGACTGTATTTTAAACTTTCCACAACCAAAGAACCCTAAAGATATAAAATCTTTCTTAGGGCTTGCTGGTTACTACCGTAGGTTCATTTCTAACTTTGCAAAGATCTCCAAACCACTGACAAAACTATTACAAAAAGACCAACCGTTCAATTTTAACGAAGAGTGCGTAAAATCCTTCAATGAATTAAAGCGAACATTGACTTCCACCCCTATACTCATTTACCCAAATTTTGACGAACCGTTTGTACTGACTACAGACGCCAGCGCTTTTGCTATCGGCGCAGTATTATCTCAAGGGCCAATAGGTAAAGATTTACCGATTGGATATGCTTCTAGAACCCTTTGTAAAGCCGAAACCCGGTAATCCACCATTGAGCGAGAGCTCTTAGCCATTGTCTGGGCGGTTAAGCATTTTCGTCCGATAATCTATGGCCGTAAGTTCCTACTACTAACCGATCATCGCCCGTTAACCTGGCTATTTTCTATAAAAGATCCCGGTAGTAGACTTGCCCGATGGAGACTCAAACTAGAAGAATACGACTATGAAATTATTTACAAGCCTGGTAAAGTTAACAAGAACGCTGATGCTTTATCACGGATTAAAATTAATCATCTTGGCGAATGTTTATCATTTCAGTCAAAATCGAAACTAACACCCTTCAAAGTCCTACCCCTAAACGACGAATCCGAAGACCATAGCCCTGAACCCGAACAAAATGAAATATCTCTTGAAACTATGTCCGAAGAATTTAAAACCTTTATAGAACGTTATAAAACTACCTCTTTAATTGATTACAGCAAAATTGAATTCTCCAACTGTCAACTATTAGACAAAACAAGTAAAAACATTTTAATTTTTCCCCAATCGTCCAATCTTCAGGAATTTCATCACGACATTTTCGAAGACATTTTCGAAGAAGTCGCTGACTTCGAAACCTTTAAAATTAATGTATTCGCCAGTAAAACCGTAAGCAGAAGGCAATATTTCATAATCCCACTTCCAAATGATCCTGAAATTGTCAATGAAGTTCTTTTTGCATCAATATATAAACATCAAGATACTTTATCTCCATCTAAAACATACTGTGTCGAAAACAATCTCGATCTTCCAATTCTAGAGATGCTCTCTTTCATTTTCGCTGAAAAGGAAATCAAATGGAAAATTTGCCAAAACGTTAAAAAAAACCGAAAAGGACGAAATACCGCTGATCCTTGAACGATATCATAACGGGAAAAATAACTTACACCGCGGCATTAACGAAACCGTCCGCCGTATGAAATTGTCAAAAAACTAAAGCGTGTCGCAAAAACCTAGACAATCCTCTCGTCATTACGGAAACGCCTAAAACACCGTTTGAGCGAATTAATATTGACATACTAGAAATACCTAACAGAAACTATATCTTATCTGTAAGAGACGAACTGACAAAATACTCACAAGCTTATGCTTTGGCAGACAAATCAGCCAAATCAGTTGTCAGTACTATGATGTTATACTTCCAACATTTTGGTACGCCATTGCGTATCCATTGTGACTATGGTAGGGAATTTGACAACGCCATATTCAAAGACTTGTGTAAACAGTACGACATTAAACTAACTTATTCAAGCGTAGGACATCCGCAAACAAACGGCTCTGTAGAACGATTTCATTCTACTTTGTTAGAAATGATTCGAATCCATAAAGCCGAAAATCCAGATGAACATCCCCTAAATGTACTCCCGTATGCGGTTATTGCTTACAATAACTCGACAAACAAAACCCATGGCTTTTCGCCTTACGAACTAGTGTTTGGACATACGTCCAGCAGACCACCTGAAACCACTTACAACCATAAGGAACTGATTAGTAAATATATACGAGACTTGAACAATCGGATTTCCTATTACTACAAAGTAGCCCGCGAAAAAACTGACTTACAAAAGCAAAAGGCTAAAGAACGTTTTGATAAACACGTTTCGGACAAACTTCCCGAATTTAAAATTGGTGACAAAGTTGACGTCAAGGAATCCCAAATTAAAGACAAACTTCATAACAAATTCAACGGTCCATTCCAAATTTTAGACATTCACAATAATTCAGCCACACTTTTAAATCTCAAAACAAACCAACGAACGAAAGTTAACTTTGACAGAATGAAACTCTATTCTGAAAACTAACTTTCTTCAGTCTCACAGTTCAACATCAAACCAATAAACAACACTCTTGGTATTTACTATCACGACGAAACTAGAATAGTCATCTCCAACTATAAATGGACATTACTAGTTCATCGTAACTTGACGATACTTAAAGAAATCTTTGAAAACAACAACAGAATCCTCAAAACATTAGAAAACACTGTCGATCCCATCCCAGGTTTCAAATTTCATGACACAAGTGCATTCCGAATTGATGTACAAACTCACATCAGTCTCTTATCCCAAATTTCAGATTCAATTAAAACTAAATTTTCAGAAATATTCATGGACACTAAAAGATCCAAACAAGGACTAATTAACGGTGTAGGAACTATCTTTAAAGCCATCACTGGAAACCTTGACGCAACCGATGGCGCATTCTTCACAGATAGTATCAATAAACTTAACCAGGCACAATTACAAGTAGAGAATCTCCTAAAAAATCAAATAAGCGTTACTACTTCTATTATCAAAACTTTCAATGAAACCATTCAGAAACTCCAAATTGACGAAGCAAACTTTAACGAAAACATTGACGCAATCAATTTGGCAATACATACTCTAAACGACAAAATAGCCCTTATCCAAGCAAAACAGTCATTTTTGGGAATATGCGAAAAATTAATGGCAAGCTATTTATTTCTTGAGGATAACCTCAATGATATTTTAAATTCTATAACATTTGCTCGCTTAAAAATAATTCATTCCTCAATAATCACACCTGATCATTTGATAAAGTCACTACAGGAAATTTCGCAAAATCTTGTCAAAAACAATCTACCGTTACCCGTCAGATATTCAAGTGTCGCCCAATACTTGGAAGTAATCGAATTAGAAGCGTTTCAAACCAATTCAGATTTAGTCTTTATTTTGAAAATTCCTCTTGTAGAGCAACAACTCTACACCGCCTACCACTTATATCCTATCCCAATTTTAGATGACAGAACTGGTTTTCATCATATTCTTTCATTCACCCAAAAATATATTGCGCGAAACGATGATTCTCTAATGTACATACCCATTAAGGACTTGAGAGTATGCAAGCCACTAACTCCACAACAAAAACTGTGTTCTGATTATATGCCGTACCCCATCGTCCAATGCACCCTGCGACCGGAACATCCGTAGTGTGCCAAAGCTCCGTTGTATTCAGTGAAGGATACAATGTCCAAAGACTAGAAACTAACACGTGGATTGTTATAGTGTCCGAACCCTTACATGTGACAATTAATTGTGCGGGAATAGATACTAAGACAATAGTTTTAACAAACAATACCATTATTCGCTTACAATCAGACTGCAGTGCTTTCGTGGGAATCACAAAAATACAAGCGGAACCTCAAAAACTTATAAACATTTCCGACAATTCATACCCTGTATTAATCCCTTACAACTGTTGCAGTTCTCTACCCGAAAAACTAGATATTCCAGAACTCAAGCCCCTAAAGCTGGATGACTTGAATATGGACGAACTATCCATAGCGAGCCATAAATTGGATCAATACTCCAGGGACCTGGACGACCTTATCAACCAGCCATTTGTAAACAGAAACATATCCTGGTTTACATACGCTACGATTACAACAATCATAATCACTGTTGTTGCATTCATTTCAGTTAAAATTGTAAAACACGTCAAGAAGCCACCAACGGGCGAAAATTCCACTTCAGACAACCGAAGGACCTTCCCAAAACCATTGTCCAGACTCGTGCCAAAATTGAGGCCTGTGATTCAAGATGGATCCCAGATGGACAGCCCCGTTTGATTTAAAATTTGATGTTATAACATCAACTTTTCTTTATAAGGGGGAGCTGTTAGGTGTGAATTGTACACACGTGTATGTTGCAAGGGTATCATATTACGCTGACAGTTTCCTGGTACTCCGATGTTAACGTGGGAACGCATCGTGCGAATATCTTTTCGCTGAATTCAGCTTTTATTAAATCATAAATAGAACCGAAGCGATCCCACGGTCGTCATTATAATATTTTATTCTGTCCAGTTAGTTTTAGTTTCAATTTACATTTCATTATTTTTTTTACAAGTTTAAAGTGTTAATTTTTTGTTTTTTATGTTTTGAATAAAATAATTTTTTTTAAAAAGTCTTAAGTGAAATCAAAGATATATATATATATATATATATATATATATATATATATATATATATATGTGTGTGTGTGTGTTTTTTTTTTTTTTTTTTTTTTTTTTTTTTTTTTTTTTTATCCGAAGAGGGGGGAAATACATTGCGTACTTAGCTAACACGTGCTGGCCGTCGTGCGGGACTCCCGATGCAATGACTTCAAAGCAAGAGTAAGTCGTTGCATTGAAACCAGTATACCGTATATCCGCTAAAACCCTAACCTCTTTCTCCTACAACCATGGTCCCCTGCGGCACTCTTAGTCAATACTACTTCGCAAGGGTGGTTCATTGCAGATGTTTACTGCTCTTACATTGAAAGCCTCTAAAGCCTACTCCTCGAACGTATTGCGGAGTTCTTTGAGGATAGTCTCCGCGTAATCTGATACCAAGTTCCAGGCTTGGGGCCCTTCAACATGGCTTCTACTAATTGTTCTGGAACGATATTAGTCTCCAGAATCCTCTCCAGTTCAGCACGTTGATCCTGAAACCGGGGGCAGGAGAAGAACACGTGTTCCGCGTCCTCTATCACGTCCGTACAGTGTGGGCAGTTTGGGGAGTTTGCCCTCCTGAACCTGTGCAGGTATGCTCGAAAGCATCCATGTCCAGTCAGGAGTTGAGTGATGTAGAACCCAACCTCCCCATGCTGGCGGTTGACCCAACGACTGATGTTAGGTATCAATCGATATGTCCACCGGCCTTTAGTAGAGCTGTCCCACTTCTCCAGCCATTGCCCTAGACTCATGGCTCTTTCATCGTTGTTTCCTGTCGGTTGGTCTTTCTCTAACTTTCTGCGATAAAGCCGTCCCCTTTCTGCAGCCAGGATATCGATTGGTAGGGTAGAGGCAATTACACTCACCGCCTCGTAAGACACAGTGCGGTAGGATGATGCCACTCGAATCGCTGAGAGCCGCTGGACTGATTTCATTTTCCGGCGGTACGATGGTAGCTCGAGCGATTTCTCCCATACCGGTGCCCCGTACAACAAAACAGAAGTAGTTACTGTTGCCAGTAGCTGTCTTCTTATCTGTCTAGGGCCTCCGACATTCGGCATTATTCTAGATAATGCCCCCTGTACCCCAGCTGCTTTCTTGCTGGTGGCGATTATGTGCTCTTTGAAGTTGAGCCGTGTGTCCAGGAGCACCCCCAAATAGCTGATGAAGGGCTGCGACTGTATGTAGGTGTCGCCTATTTTGAGGGTGATGGTTTCCCTTGCCTTTCGACTGCTAACAAGAAGTGTTTCGGTCTTTTGCTCTGCTAAACTCAAGTCCGCTGAGAGCATCCAATGCTGAATTGTGGCTATAGCGAATGAGAAGGTTGTTTGTATCTCCTCTATGTGCTTGCGCACTATGATCAATGCCACATCATCGGCGAATGCCACTAGCCTGACGCCCTCAGGCAGACCGAGCAGGAGCAGGTCGTTGTACATTACGTTCCATAAGAGGGGGCCAAGAACAGAGCCCTGAGGTACACCTCCTGTGATCTTATAGTCTACTTGCCCATTTTCAGTTTGGTACAATAAGATGCGGTCCTTGAAATACGCTGAAACCATTCTGCGCAAGTACTGAGGAAATTCCATCCTGGCAAGAGCCTCCAAAATGCGGTCCCAGCGGGCCGAGTTAAAGGCGTTCTTGATATCCAGGGTGGCTATTAGACAGTACTTTTTTCCACCTCTTCTCCATCTCTTTCCCGAGATAGCCTTTCTGGCAATGTTGGTAACGAGTGTCACGGCATCGATGGTTGATTTCCCCTTTCTGAACCCGAATTGGTTGGTGGAAAGTTTTGGCTCAACGTAGGGCTCCAGCCTATCTGCTATTATTCTTTCAAGGAGTTTTCCCGCAGAGTCCAACATACAGAGGGGACGATATGATGACGGTTCGTCTGGAGGTTTCTTTCCCCCTTTAGGTAGGAGCACAAGCCTCTGCTTTTTCCACTTAGTCGGGAAAACCCCCTGCTTTAGGCAGGTCTCATACATGTGTAGAAACATGTCAGGCCTATTGGCTATGGCGCATTTTAGCGCGATGTTGGGTATGCCATCTGGACCGGGAGCCTTACCGTTTTGGAACCGGTTGCACGCGCCCATCAGCTCATTCATAGTCACTGATGGTATATCTTCGTCCCTCACCTGTCACGAAGGATAAGCGGGTAGCTCAGGCTTCGCAGGAAACAAGTGAGTGACAATGCGGTGCAATGATGCGGGGCAGTTCGTTGATGTCATGGGGGGGGGGCTTGATTTTATGCATCACGATTTTATACGGTTTTCCCCATGGATCTTGGTCAACTTCGTCACACAACTCCTTCCAGTAGGATCTCTTGCTTGAGAAAATGGCTCTTCGTAGTTGTTGTCTTTTGATCTCATAGTCGAGCCTTAGTTCTTCTGTTGTGACCCTGTCGCGTCTCCGTGCTCGTTGATGCAGCCTTCGTGCTTTGAGATACTCTCGTCGGTGTTGTGAGATCGTGTCGTTCCACCAGTACACTGGTGGGCGGCTGTTGTTCTGCCGTCTCCTTGGCATGGAAGCATCGCAGGACTTGACAACGCTTGTCATTACCTCTTTGGCAGTGGCTTCTGCGCTTGTTGCTATTGACAATGGTTCCTGCTCCATAACCAAGGCGAATGAATCAGCATCGAAAGCATTTTTGTTCCAACCGACTGGCTGTGACCTCGCACGACTGACACACAATCTTCGTTTGGGAGTGGTGTTGATTTCCCAAATAATAGCTTGGTGGTCGCTATTAGTAAACTCCTCATCGACCCGCCACTCACAGCCCCCTTTAATTAGGTTGCTGCTAACGAATGTCACGTCGATAATGGAGCTGGTAGTGCCTTTGCGATATGTGCTTACGGCTCCTGTGTTGAGGAGTACCAGGTTGAGCGAAGACATGGTCTCAAGGAGAGCTCGTCCTCTCGCGCTCGTTTCCCGGCATCCCCAATCAATTGCCCAGGCGTTGAAATCACCTGCGATGGCGACCGATTCACGCTTCCGTACATCCTCCGCCAAGGTGTCCAAGAATAACTCGAACTCCTCGAGCTGTGCACTAGGAGGTGCATAGCAGCTATAGATGTGAACCCCTCCCACTTTGGCTCTCACAAGCCATGGTTCGGGGGTATTTGGGAGTTGTTGGACCGGGAGTTTACCGCAAGCCCATATCGCTGCTCTGTCCGTTGTGTCATTTACCCAGGACAGGGTGTCGAAGTTTTTGTACTGCTCGCAGATTATGGCTACGTCGCAATCCAATTCCCGCACCCGCTGTACCAGTAGGTCTTGGGCTGCTTCGCAATGGTTGAGGCTGAGTTGCAGTACTTTCATTTACGGGCTTGTGCTGCTCTCATCGCCTGTTGGTAGATCGGACATTTCCAACTACCCGCAACGTGCCGGCAGTCTGACCTACTATCTTTCTCCTTGCAGAGTAAGCACTTGGCAGGTTGTTGACAAGTCGAGGCATTGTGACCAGCGCCTCCGCATCTGTGACAACAACTGCTTCGGTCAGTCTTGCCTCTGCACGCCTGGGCGTTGTGCCCAAAGTGCCAGCATTTGAAGCACCGTCGAAGGCTGATCCTCTCGCGAACACGTACTGTGCTACACGCAAGTTTCAGCTTTCCAAGTGCGATGGATTTCTTGGCCTGGACCTCTGGGAGACAAACAACTGCCGTTTGTGTTGATCTGTATGCCCGTCGAAGTGATTTCACTGCCTCCTCAGTGATCTCTGCCAGGCCGTCGATATTATCTTTGAGCAGCTTTACCACGTCTTCCTTGGTACTGATCTCATCCAGGTCTTTAATTTCAATCTCGCTTTGCGGTATTCGAGATTGTACAGTGGCCGCTTGGGAGCTTATTCTTGATGGCGTTACAATAGCGCTCCATCTCCTGAGCGTCTGCCTTCGCGAATAACAAAAGGAGATCTCCCTTAGCTGTTCGTCGGATCTTATTGACTTTTTTGCCTATATCCTGCAAGGTGGGATCATTTTTGATACCTCGCAAGATATCTGCATGGGAGCTCTTCTCGCCTTTCTTTATAAGCAGCGTACAATGTGGCGCTGGTTTTTGCTTATTGGTCCTCGGGGCCTTTTTCCTCTTTACCAGTTGCCAGTCAGTCAACTGGTTTGAAGGTTGTTTTTTGTTTGGTTTCTCCATTGTTTCTCTCCGCTTCTGAATTGACCACCCTACTTGTTGTTGCCTGGGTGGTTTGCCCGATGTTCTGGCAACCTTCTTTACCGGGCTTTAGCTTGCTAGCTAGCACCGGTTTAAGAGTTTGTGTCTTACTTGATGAGGCTACTGAAGGCGAGGCCTTCGGTGGCGAGGTCCTTGCTACAGAGTCTCCCGGCAGTGAGGCTACTTTTATTGAAGCCGCCTGCTTTGGGGCCGCCGGTGTTGATGCAGCCGGTTTTGAGTTAGCTGCTTTTGAGGCAGCCGCTTTTGGGACCTCCTTTTGCTTTTCACCTTGTGTCTGAGTGTTTGACACCTTTACTGGCGATGTCTGTGTTGTAGCAGGTTTCGCTACAGGAGATGGCCGCGTCGTTGACGTCAGATATTTGTCATATTCTGACTTAATGGCGTGTGCCAGTTTCTTGATCTCATGATGTACATTGTGCCTAGGCCCAATGAACCTCAAGAGCTCATCGATCTTTGCTCCTAATTTGTTTGGAGTGCCACTCTCATCTGTTGCCCTTTGGGGGACGTCAACTCCACTATTCGCCTTTTGGAGGACTTGGCTGAGTAGTGTCTTGCTGCCAGCTCTAGTTTTAATGGTCGATGTTGTACCATTAACGGTGTTCTTCTTCTTCTTGTCACTATGTGACGGAACCAGTGATAATTCGCTCCCCCCAGACTCCGTGGAGCGTGCACCGGCCACCGAGGCTTTCACTCGATCGGAACCGGTGGTGGGATTTTCCTCCGCTGAGGTACCCACCTGGGGTATTAAGTTGACCTTATCACCCATATCCATGAATGGTTTATTTTCGGGGTTCCTTCCCCTATCTGATTTTGGTCCGCCCCGAGGAAATCCTCAGTACTCCCCATTGCTGGAGAGCGTCCCCCTATCCGCCACCTGGGGAGGCGCCCGGTAGTGGACCAGCAACCACCCCGAGTGTGTGTGTGTGCGTGTGTGTGTGTGTGTTTTATCCGAAGAGGGGGAAATACATTGCGTACTTAGCTAACACATGCTGGCCGTCGTGCGGGACTCCCGATGCAATGACTTCAAAGCAAGAGTAAGTCGTTGCATTGAAACCAGTATACCGTATATCCGCTAAAACCCTAACCTCTTTCTCCTACAACCATGGTCCCCTGCGGCACTCTTAGTCAATACTACTTCGCAAGGGTGGTTCATTGCAGATGTTTACTGCTCTTACATGAAAGCCTCTAAAGCCTACTCCTCGAACGTATTGCGGAGTTCTTTGAGGATAGTCTCCGCGTAATCTGATACCAGGCCCTTCAGCATGGCTTCTACTAATTGTTCTGGAACGATATTAGTCTCCAGAATCCTCTCCACTTCAGCACGTTGATCCTGAAACCGGGGACAGGAGAAGAACACGTGTTCCGCGTCCTCTATCACGTCCGTACACTGTGGGCAGTTTGGGGAGTTTGCCCTCCCGAACCTGTGCAGGTATGCTCGAAAGCATCCATGTCCAGTCAGGAGTTGAGTGATGTAGAACCCAACCTCCCCATGCTGGCGGTTGACCCAACGACTGATGTTAGGTATCAATCGATATGTCCACCGGCCTTTAGTAGAGCTGTCCCACTTCTCTAGCCATTGCCCTAGACTCATGGCTCTTTCATCGTTGTTTCCTGTCGGTTGGTCTTTCTCTAACTTTCTGCGATAAAGCCGTCCCCTTTCTGCGCCAGGATGTCGATTGGTAGGGTAGAGGCAATTACACTCACCGCCTCGTAAGACACAGTGCGGTAGGATGATGCCACTCGAATCGCTGAGAGCCGCTGGACTGATTTCATTTTCCGGCGGTACGATGGTAGCTCGAGCGATTTCTCCCATACCGGTGCCCGTACAACAAAACAGAAGTAGTTACTGTTGCCAGTAGCTGTCTTCTTATCTGTCTAGGGCCTCCGACATTCGGCATTATTCTAGATAATGCCCCTTTACCCCAGCTGCTTTCTTGCTGGTGGCGATTATGTGCTCTTTGAAGTTGAGCCGTGTGTCCAGGAGCACCCCCAAATAGCTGATGAAGGGCTGCGACTGTATGTAGGTGTCGCCTATTTTGAGGGTGATGGTTTCCCTTGCCTTTCGACTGCTAACAAGAAGTGTTTCGGTCTTTTGCTCTGCTAAACTCAAGTCCGCTGAGAGCATCCAATGCTGAATTGTGGCTATAGCGAATGAGAAGGTTGTTTGTATCTCCTCTATGTGCTTGCGCACTATGATCAATGCCACATCATCGGCGAATGCCACTAGCCTGACGCCCTCAGGCAGACCGAGCAGGAGCAGGTCGTTGTACATTACGTTCCATAAGAGGGGGCCAAGAACAGAGCCCTGAGGTACACCTCCTGTGATCTTATAGTCTACTTGCCCATTTTCAGTTTGGTACAATAAGATGCGGTCCTTGAAATACGCTGAAACCATTCTGCGCAAGTACTGAGGAAATTCCATCCTGGCAAGAGCCTCCAAAATGCGGTCCCAGCGGGCCGAGTTAAAGGCGTTCTTGATATCCAGGGTGGCTATTAGACAGTACTTTTTTCCACCTCTTCTCCATCTCTTTCCCGAGATAGCCTTTCTGGCAATGTTGGTAACGAGTGTCACGGCATCGATGGTTGATTTCCCCTTTCTGAACCCGAATTGGTTGGTGGAAAGTTTTGGCTCAACGTAGGGCTCCAGCCTATCTGCTATTATTCTTTCAAGGAGTTTTCCCGCAGAGTCCAACATACAGAGGGGACGATATGATGACGGTTCGTCTGGAGGTTTCTTTCCCCCTTTAGGTAGGAGCACAAGCCTCTGCTTTTTCCACTTAGTCGGGAAAACCCCCTGCTTTAGGCAGGTCTCATACATGTGTAGAAACATGTCAGGCCTATTGGCTATGGCGCATTTTAGCGCGATGTTGGGTATGCCATCTGAACCGGGAGCCTTACCGTTTTGGAACAGGTTGCACGCGCCCATCAGCTCATTCATAGTCACTGATGGTATATCTTCGTCCCTCACCTGTCACGAAGGATAAGCGGGTAGCTCAGGCTTCGCAGGAAAAAAGTGAGTGACAATGCGGTGCAATGATGCGGGGCAGTTCGTTGATGTCATGCATCACGATTTTATACGGTTTTCCCCATGGATCTTGGTCAACTTCGTCACACAACTCCTTCCAGTAGGATCTCTTGCTTGAGAAAATGGCTCTTCGTAGTTGTTGTCTTTTGATCTCATAGTCGAGCCTTAGTTCTTCTGTTGTGACCCTGTCGCGTCTCCGTGCTCGTTGATGCAGCCTTCGTGCTTCGAGATACTCTCGTCGGTGTTGTGAGGTGTACCATAGCATCGCAAGACTACAACGCTTGTCAGGCATGGCTGCGCTTGTTGCTATTGACAATGGTTCCTGCTCCATAACCAAGGCGAATGAATTAGCATCGAAAGCATTTTGTTCCAACCGACTGGCTGTGACCTCGCACGACTGACACACAATCTTCGTTTGGGAGTGGTGTTGATTTCCCAAATAATAGCTTGGTGGTCGCTATTAGTAAACTCCTCATCGACCCGCCACTCACAGCCCCCTTTAATTAGGTTGCTGCTAACGAATGTCACGTCGATAATAGAGCTGGTAGTGCCTTTGCGATATGTGCTTACGGCTCCTGTGTTGAGGAGTACCAGGTTGAGCGAAGACATGGTCTCAAGGAGAGCTCGTCCTCTCGCGCTCGTTTCCCGGCATCCCCAATCAATTGCCCAGGCGTTGAAATCACCTGCGATGGCGACCGATTCACGCTTCCGTACATCCTCCGCCAAGGTGTCCAAGAATAACTCGAACTCCTCGAGCTGTGCACTAGGAGGTGCATAGCAGCTATAGATGTGAACCCCTCCCACTTTGGTTCGGGGGTATTTGGGAGTTGTTGGACCGGGAGTTTACCGCAAGCCCATATCGCTGCTCTGTCCGTTGTGTCATTTACCCAGGACAGGGTGTCGAAGTTTTTGTACTGCTCGCAGATTATGGCTACGTCGCAATCCAATTCCCGCACCCGCTGTACCAGTAGGTCTTGGGCTGCTTCGCAATGGTTGAGGCTGAGTTGCAGTACTTTCATTTACGGGCTTGTGCTGCTCTCATCGCCTGTTGGTAGATCGGACATTTCCAACTACCCGCAACGTGCCGGCAGTCTGACCTACTATCTTTCTCCTTGCAGAGTAAGCACTTGGCAGGTTGTTGACAAGTCGAGGCATTGTGACCAGCGCCTCCGCATCTGTGACAACAACTGCTTCGGTCAGTCTTGCCTCTGCACTCCTGGGCGTTGTGCCCAAAGTGCCAGCATTTGAAGCACCGTCGAAGGCTGATCCTCTCGCGAACACGTACTGTGCCTCACGCAAGTTTCAGCTTTCCAAGTGCGATGGATTTCTTGGCCTGGACCTCTGGGAGACAAACAACTGCCGTTTGTGTTGATCTGTATGCCCGTCGAAGTGATTTCACTGCCTCCTCAGTGATCTCTGCCAGGCCGTCGATATTATCTTTGAGCAGCTTTACCACGTCTTCCTTGGTACTGATCTCATCCAGGTCTTTAATTTCAATCTCGATTTGCGGTATTCGAGATTGTACAGTGGATCCGCTTGGGAGCTTATTCTTGATGGCGTTACAATAGCGCTCCATCTCCTGAGCGTCTGCCTTCGCGAATAACAAAAGGAGATCTCCCTTAGCTGTTCGTCGGATCTTATTGACTTTTTTGCCTATATCCTGCAAGGTGGGATCATTTTTGATACCTCGCAAGATATCTGCATGGGAGCTCTTCTCGCCTTTCTTTATAAGCAGCGTACAATGTGGCGCTGGTTTTTGCTTATTGGTCCTCGGGGCCTTTTTCCTCTTTACCAGTTGCCAGTCAGTCAACTGGTTTGAAGGTTGGTTTGGTTTCTCTCCGCTTCTGAATTGACCACCCTACTTGTTGTTGCTTGGTGGTTTGCCCGATGTTCTGGCAACCTTCTTTACCGGGCTTTAGCTTGCTAGCTAGCACCGGTTTAAGAGTTTGTGTCTTACTTGATGAGGCTACTGAAGGCGAGGACTTCGGTGGCGAGGTCCTTGCTACAGAGTCTCCCGGCAGTGAGGCTACTTTTATTGAAGCCGCCTGCTTTGGGGCCGCCGGTGTTGATGCAGCCGGTTTTGAGTTAGCTGCTTTTGAGGCAGCCGCTTCTGGGACCTCCTTTTGCTTTTCACCTTGTGTCTGAGTGTTTGACACGTTTACTGGCGATGTCTGTGTTGTAGCAGGTTTCGCTACAGGAGATGGCCGCGTCGTTGACGTCAGATATTTGTCATATTCTGACTTAATGGCGTGTGCCAGTTTCTTGATCTCATGATGTACATTGTGCCTAGGCCCAATGAACCTCAAGAGCTCATCGATCTTTGCTCCTAATTTGTTTGGAGTGCCACTCTCATCTGTTGCCCTTTGGGGGACGTCAACTCCACTATTCGCCTTTTGGAGGACTTGGCTGAGTAGTGTCTTGCTGCCAGCTCTAGTTTTAATGGTCGATGTTGTACCATTAACGGTGTTCTTCTTCTTCTTGTCACTATGTGACGGAACCAGTGATAATTCGCTCCCCCCAGACTCCGTGGAGCGTGCACCGGCCACCGAGGCTTTCACTCGATCGGAACCGGTGGTGGGATTTTCCTCCGCTGAGGTACCCACCTGGGGTATTAAGTTGACCTTATCACCCATATCCATGAATGGTTTATTTTCGGGGTTCCTTCCCCTATCTGATTTTGGTCCGCCCCGAGGAAATCCTCAGTACTCCCCATTGCTGGAGAGCGTCCCCCTATCCGCCCCCTGGGGAGGCGCCCGGTAGTGGACCAGCAACCACCCCGAGTGTGTGTGTGTGCGTTTTGAAGTTTTGGCGGGCACTAAATGTGTAAGGTGGTTTCCGGGGATTCATCCGCGTAGTTGATAACTGATCCCTGCCGAGATCGATGGTAAAATGACGATGTTTCGGCAGAGTCACATCTGCCCTCTTCAAGTGGGTTCGCATAATTTCCGTAGTCTTCTGCTTTCGCTTCTAGTATTGGAGTAACTGCTTCCTATATTGGATAAAGTCAAGAAATTTGAAACACCGAATGACCTTACACAAGAGTGATATAAAACTGAAAAAGGAAAGTAGTGCTTTAGCCACCCACTGTTTAGAAAATCCACAAGTTCTGGCCATTGAACATAACAGTTTTAAACGTAGCTTCTTGGAGATAGTCTTCATTAACGGTTACTCTAATACCATCAATAAAACGACAGATTTACAAAATTTAAATATAATTTACTTACTTTTTCTTCTTAGGACGCCGTCTCCCTACGAAGGTTGGCGATCCAAATGGCTATTGTTGTGCGGGAAACCGCAGCTCGGAAAATTTCTATGGATGTCTGTCCGAACCATTTGCGTAAGTCTCTCATCCATGAATTTTGTCTACGTCCGACTGACCGTTTTCCTTCGATCTTTCCTTCAATTATCAGGTTGAGAATCTCATATCGTTCACCTCTCATGATATGTCCTAGGTACTGCAGTTTTCTCTCTTTGATTGTCGCTAGGAGTTCTTTATGTTTACCCATTTGCTGCATAACCTCTATGTTTGTCTTATGTGCCGTCCAAGATATTCGCAGCATTCGCCTGTAGGCGTACATTTCGAACGCATCGATTCTCTTTTCTGTGGTTGCATCGATGGTCCAGCTCTCACATCCGTATAGAAGAACAGGGAAGATGTAGCAACGAAGTAATCTGATCCGGAGTTCTAGGCTGAAGTTTCGATTTGCCAGAAGTGTCTTCATGTGATTCAGAATTTTCCGTGCTTGCGCGATTCTTGATCTAATTTCGGCCTTTGGGTCGCATTGCTGGTTGACGAGTATACCCAAGTATTTTATAGATGGCACTTATGCAATGTTCTCTCCGTTGATCACTATAGTAGCGGGTCTTGGTGATTTTGAGAATACCATTAGTTTGGTCTTGGATATATTCATATAAAGCCCGAAGTTCTCGCTATGCTCCAAGGTTAAGGTCCATAAGGGATTGAAGTTCTGTTATGCTGCTGGCTAACACGACGGTGTCATCTGCGTATCGAAGGTTACTTATATTGATTCCATTGATCTTTATGCCTGCAGTTTTTGCAATTTTCGAGGGCTTCGATGAATATTGCTTCTGAGTAGAGATTAAACAACAGTGGGGATATTACACATCCTTGTCGGACGCCTCTTCTTATTGCTATTTCTTCTGATGTGGACCCTTTGATTTTGACTGTTGCTGTTTGGTGCCAGTAGAGTTCGGTAATGATCTTTAGATCTTGAGCATCGATCCCGGTTGATTTTAGGACGTTGATCATTTTTTGATGTGACACACAGTCAAATGCTTTTTTATAGTCAATAAAGCATGCGAATACATCGACATTCATGTCCCTACATCTCTGAGTTAGCACATTCAGAGAGAAAAGGGCTTCTCGGGTACCCGTTCCGTTCCTAAAGGCAAATAGCGAACGATCAATTACGGACTCACATTTTCTGTATATACGGGTATGAATGATCCGCAAGAATATCTTCAAGGCGTGGGAGATCAAACTGATCATGCGGTATTCGTCACATTGTGATGCCCTGTTCTTCTTTGGCAAGGTAATAAAAGTGGATCTCAGCCACTCTGTGGGTATTTTTCCGACTTTGTACATTCGGTTAAATACAGTAGTAATGAGATTTAGGCCATCCCCGTCCTCGGCAGCTGCGAGTTTAAAGATTTCCGCATGCACATTGTCAGGCCCAACTGCCCTTCTGTTCTTTTGTAGTTTAATTGCATGTTTGACCTCTTCTTTTGTAATTTCAGGAGCCCTTTCGTTGATTTCGTGTATAACCGGGGGTGAGTCTGGTCTTATGTCATTAAAGAGATTTTCGGTATATTCTTTCCATCTTTTTAGTTTCTCGTCTACTCCTATAAGAATTTCATTATTGGAACCCCTTAATATTCCACTGTAACATTTTTGATGCCTGCCTGTAAGCTCTTTGATATTCTTGTGTAAGTTAAAGAGGTCGTGCTTCGCCTGAAGCATTTCTATTTCCGTGCATTTGTTCGCCAGCTAAGATTCTTTGGCTTGTCTGCATTTCGCACGAATGAGCCTGTTAATTTCGTCATATTTATCTGATTTTGGTGTTTTTGTTCTCTTCATTCGTTCATAAGTGTGAGTATTTCATCGGTCATCCACTCCTGTTTTTTTATGTTGTTTGCAAATCCAATCTCGGTCTCCTGGGTCGTAGTCAACGCTTTCTTCAGAACTTCCCATGAGGACTCAATGTCTTCATCTGATTCGTTGTTTATAGATCCCTCAGCTTCTTTTAACCTGTGCTCGAGTTTTTGACTGATTTGTGTTCTTTCTGCAGGATTCTCTAGTTTCCTTATATCAATACGTTTCTGTCGTGGGACCGGTTTAGGTTTGACAATGCGGCGTATTTTAATGTCCATCACCACTGGGTTATGATCGCTGTTGATGTCCGTTCCAGGGTATGTTTTGACTGATTTAATAAACTTTTTATATTCGTGTCTTGCGACAATGTAATCTATTTGATTTCTTATGATGTGTCCATCTCGATCAGCAGGTGAACGCCAAGTGTATAAACGTCGTTTGTTGAGCTTGAAAAAAGTGTTGGCAATGCTTAGTCGTTGTTCTGAGCAAAACTGTGCAAGTCGATCGCCTTTTTCATTCCTTTCTCCCAGACCATATTTTAAAATCTCCAAGAATTATTGTAATCTCGCCATTTTTTGTTAGTTTCAAGGCTTCTTCGAGATCGGCATAAAAGTCTTCAACCATGTCATCAGTTTTATCATTGGTTGGTGCATATGCCTGTATAATGTTCAGAACACGGTGTGAGGTTTTTAGCTTTAGTAGCATGACTCGCTCTCCTAATGGGATGAAATCCACAACAGATTTTTCAAATTCGCTAAGGCCCAATATTTTGATTTGTAACTTACTGGAAATGGAAAATAAGTTTTCAACCACTCATAATCAATCTGAATATAATACAGATTTCTCAGATTGATTAAATAAAAAGTCAACATTTTTGATACCCTATGAATTTTTGTTTGTTTAATGTTTCAATTCATCAGTAAGTTACAAAGAATAAAAATAGTTTACCACTACTTTAAAAAATATATATCACATGTCTTCAAATCAAATAACGTGAGAATTTTGTTAGTTGAATTGCCAAACACCTGGCCCAAAAGAAAACAGTTACTCAAAAACTTAAGCTAACACGACTTATTACAAAACAACAACCCGCTGTTACCTCACCTCCTCAGACGACCGTCCATAACTTTTCTGACTTCCCCTTAGACTCTACCAGTTTACACGTCCTATCTAAAGGTTTCAATTTCGCAGTGACGCCGAAAACTATCCCAACTGAAAGAATGATTTCTCAAGTTGAGGTAGCTTTGGTTGAACTAACAGATATTGAGGCTGAAGATACTCGTCAAGACATTGCCAGAGTACTCCGCACATCAAAGACACCAAAATCAAACCTAACTAACGAAAGACATGCGCTAAAACAACTACGTAACAACGATGACAAAGGAAACGCGACTGTTCTTCTCAATACTATGTTTACAAGATGAATTCCCTACTCCACACTGCAGACTACGAAATAATTAACAATAATCCTACTACTTACTTAGAGAAAAAGACTAAGAAAATCATCAACAGGACACAAGTTCCTCTTGACGTCAAAAAGATAATCATTCCTCGTGAAGTCTTCTAAAATTCCGAAAATTTATGGACTACCCAAAATTCATAAACCGGACATTCCTCTTAGGCCCATTGTCAGTTCGGTACAATCCCCGACCCAGGAATTAGCCAGGTACTTAGCCAAAACCCTTCAACCTCTAGCCGAGCACGCATCCTCGTACGTAAAGAACTCTTCTTCCTTCCTAGATTTGTTAAGTGCTTATAGAATTTCAGAAAATGATATCCTACTTAGCTTCGATGTTGTATCTCTTTTCACCAATGTCCCCATTTCAGAAACGTTAGATATTCTAAAAGAAAACACAATATCTCTTCCGACATCATCAAACTTGTACAACACTGTTCTTCTAACACGTATTTTTCATTTCAAGACACTCTGTTCAAACAAGTCCGTGGGGCCCCCATGGGTTCACCTCTTTCTCCAGTGCTTGCTTACACTTTCATGGAACAAATCGAAACCCAGGCCCTAAACTCGTTTAATTTGAAACCTTCCTGTTGGCTTAGATATGTAGATGACACTTTTGTCATTTGGCCTCATGGCAGAGATTCATTAGACTTCTTCCTACAACACCTCAATGGTATACATTCTAATATACAATTTACAATGGAAATCGAGTCCGATTCTTCTCTCCCGTTTCTTGATGTCCTCATAACAAAAACCAACAATGACAGATTCTCACATACCGTCTATAGGAAACCAACCCATACCAATCGATACTTACATGCCCAATCACACCACCACTCTGCCCAATTGAGTTCTGTAATGAAATCTCTGAGTCTTAGATCTATTCATTTAACAGATATTGACAATAGACAAAACGAACTTAATAATCTTCAACAAATCCTTCGACAAAACGGTTATCATCCGGACCACAATGCTCGTATAATTCACCAATCTCAACAACCCCCAATCACACCAACCCCGTCAGAAACAGACCAACAACATCGAAAAGCCGTCCTCCCGTACATTCGAGGAGTCACTGACAAAATAGCACTGATTTTACACCGACATCAAATAAAAACTGCCTTCAACACCACTCAAACTATAGGCAACTTAACCGGTAACCCCAAAGACAAAGTACCTAACGAGGATCGAGGAGTTTACGAAATTTCATGTCATGATTGCCCACAAAGCTACATCGGTCGTACTAATAGGCGCATTAACCATCGAGTATATGAACACTCTGTCAGTTCGTAAAAAAGATCGGACTTCAGCTCTCGCGCATCACCATATCCAAACAGGGCATTCTATCAAACTTCGAGGACAGTAGGACTATCATATCTCTCAATTCTCTTAGGGCATCCACTATTCGCGAAGCCATCGAAATAGAGAAAAGACCTCTCCGTCTAAATAGACGCGATGACAGCACTCGCCTTCCCACAGCTCCCCTGGATAACTATAAATAAAAGAAGCAGTGCAGATTTACCTTCAGAGTATAGTAACTCTTTGGGAATAGGCCCGAATTAGACTCTTGAAATTCTTTTTCATTTTTTGACTCCAAAGTGGTTCAATCAGACCGGTTCTCACCCGGAACCCAGCTTAGTTCATAATAATGAGCGCGGAAGCCTCAGAACATATATATATATATATATATATATATATATATATATATATATTGTTTTTAAGTTTTCGCGGTCACTAAATTTTGCAGGTGGTTTCCGGGAATTCATCCGCGTAGTTGATAACTGCAGTCACATCTGCCCTCTTCAGGTCAGTTCGCATAATTCTGACCCTCTTCCCCAAAAATTCTTCAAATATGAATTGAAATTACATTGTAGTTAAGTTGTGGTGTCGGAAGTGATGTGCGGTATTTTTTAGAAGGAGCCTGATTAACTTTTGTCTTCTGATCTTTTTTACGGCAGGTTAGAAAGCATTTAGGATTATTTTGCTGATGTCTTACTTTCAGATAAAAAAATTACACCATTAAAATTAAAATTGATTTAACGAATCATTTTATTCACAATAATAACAAAAATATTATTATCAGGAAACTTTTGCTTTTAATGCTGCATATGCTTCTTTTAAAATCCTTTCCTTCCATGCTTCATATTCTTCCTGTACTGATGATGATTTCATTTCGACATCATTTCCTTTAAAAGATAAAAATTATTAAAGAGTAAAATAGTAACAAGATAAATACATTTTGTTGGGTATAATTTTGAGCTACTTATAATGTTGGAAATAATAGGTATTAAGTAGCAAACGACCTAAGGTCAATATCAAAGAGAATAAATTGAATTTATTTGTTTTTGTAACATCTATACAAAGCGAGATTGAAAAACCTCTCTTTATCGCGGAATGACCTATTTTAAGCAATCTGCAAGCTATTATTTGAAAAACTAGTAAGTAATGGTTGGGAATGTAATCACTGTGGTTCAAGTAAATGAAATTTTTATAACTATTTTAGAAACTAATGTTCTATAATCTTTACTAAGAATAAATGCTTACCAAAAACAGATAAGAAATTTGTCACTTACGATGGCTCATCTGACTATCTATTGCTCGGTTAACCGATCTGTATTTTCGTGATTCTACTACCTAGACATGACTAAAATTATGGCAGCCAGATCGCTAATAATCGACTATTGTGATTACTAACTTAAAATCAGGCTGAAGTATGTTGTCATTTATTGAGAAGGCTCAATTATACATACACAATGACCATGAAAATATTCGAAAAACATAACTATTGTTATTGTATACATATTTTACAAACTTACTACAGAAATTATGTCATACCAGGTTTTCTAACAAATTGGAATTAAGTTTCAAATACTAGTGTGTTGAATATGCATCTAAAAATTGTACTGTGACACCGAATTCGATGGCCCTGGTAATAATAAGTTCTTTTGATATTTTTTTGTATTAATGTATATTTTGTTACTCAAAACGATTAGTTTTTTAGTCGTATTGAAACATTGTTTTCGTTTATATTTGATTAGAAAAACACGGTGAAAGCAAATAGAGTTTTTTGCTTCAGTGTACAAACTTCCATAAATTAAGCAAGTCTAATAGAGGGTGAATAAAAGTGCCCCCGAAGTAAGCCGGTTTTTCATTTAGGGAAGCTGGCATAGTTTTAGGAATGCCGAGCACGAAGAACAAGGGACACAGGACGTCATACTGGCTTCAGTTTCACATACATAAGGGCGAATGCACATGAGTGGTTTTTCTTTCAGAATATGGAAGTCTTATTGGAATGTGTACCGTTTATCGACGCATAAGAAGTTTGGTCCCAAACCATGGTTTTAACAAGACAATGTACAACCATACATGTAGCCAGAGTTTCATAGGACTATTTTTAGGATGAATGGATTTGTTGCCTAGGCAATGAGGATATCGTGATCTATAGGCCACTGAACATGTGTGAAATATTATGGACGATTTCAGAATTTACTAATTCCTTCAAAAACTCTAGTAGTAGTTTGTCACCAGGTGTAGGTAGCATAAGATGAAGTTTCTCTGAAGGAAATTGACCACCTCATTAGAAATTGCCCAGTTGAGCTAGTGAGGAGGTACAAGTAATTATTAATTTTTGCAGGATTGTAACCGTTCCAATTTCCTACAAATCACTGACTTATTTTAATGTGCTTAGTACATATGTATACAAAAATTTATAGATCTAATGTTATCGGATTTTCTGATTTTTATGTTATTTAGTATATTTGAAACACATTTCCTGGCAATATAATACAACATAATTAAACATAAACAAGAGAATTATTCATACTTACTGTTGGTTAGGGGTAGGTCTTCAATAACTTCATCAGAAATCTGCTGTTTTTTTCTATTTTTTACTTGGGTAACTATCAACTGAAAATCTGGGATTAAAACCTTCCATTGAGAAGGTTTTATTCTACTTATTCTAATAAATTCTGACTGATCAGTTTTAATTCCTACTGATCTGAAATTAGTGTAATACAGGGTTCTTAGGTATTATATATATATATATATATATATATATATATATATATATATATATATATGAATACAGATGTGTGGAACATACTCTGTATGAAAAATATGGAATCATTTACAGATACCTTAGTCACTAGAATAAAATGCATAATTAAATGTTTAATACAAATATGTCAAAACTAGATGGAAGAGGAAGCACGCATACGAATAAATACATAAAATTGTTAGTTTTCAGTCATTTATAAATATTGTCTTAAGTTATAAAAGTCAGTTTTTTCTATAAATTTTTCCACTTGCATTTTAGGAGATAATGTTTCAAATGTGTATGTATGGACAATGGCTTGCAGCAAAATTTGCTGAAGCTCTAGCATGTTATTCTTTTTGATATTTAACAGAAAAGTTCTCATAATCAGCAAATTGGGCCGTTCTTAAGATATGAGGGATTACAGTGATACTATCTGACTAACTCTTGACAATACATAAAGGCCGCTCAAAGGTTGAAGAGAAATAAATGTTAATAAAGACAAATTAGTTTGCAAAATATAAGGATAATGAAATTTTATTTAGTTAAATCTATAAAGGACGCTAAGCTCATTTTGCAAGTAAGCAGACCCACCTTCGGAGCGATAGACTCTAATTTCAATTCTTTACCCTGTAATTGCCAAATGACTTCCAAAATGGCCGAGCGACACTACAGCATTCCGTTAATTCTGACTAAGTCCAACAACAATTTAGGTAAAGCACTTTATTAGAACTAGTAGTCACCCAATGGTCGGAATTGGACCGTAATAGTTTTAACTACGGCATAGATATCATTCAGTGTTGAAATGAGAAATATTGGTAATTTGGTATTGTGAATAAAGTTTAAATCAATAGACATTTATTAAAAACTGACAAGGCAGTTCTAGATTACACAAACAATTAAGCTGCTTGACATTTTACATTACCTTTTCATGGTATAAACCATTTTCAATAACCATAAATAAGTCCCCAACATAACCCAGTTTGGTAATGTTTATTATGATTTCACTTTTGAGTAAAATAAACTCAAAATAAACGAGTAAATTAGCGCTGAAATGTTTTATTGCAGTCTATTTTGAAATTTTATTGATTTATATGTGTAATTGTCAGTTTAATTGTAGATCACTTTGTAACTTTATTTATGTGTCAGTTTAATTTAATTGTGATTAAGTATTTTCAAATTGATTCTTGGGGAGGTTCGTGATTATTCTTTCTGTTTATTGGGGGTGTTCTCTTCTCACTACTTTTCTGTAACAGAGATTTGAAATGTATAATGGGAACAAAGTGTAGAACAGGTGATTTAAAAAGATTCACAGAAAGTCTCTCTACAATATGATTAACCAGTCTTACTGTTTATAAATAGATGTATTGTATGTTGTGAATATTATTATGGACTCTGTGGGTTCAACACAAATTTTTACCCCATATGCAATCACCTTTGTTTTCCCTTAAATAATTCACAATAAATTACACTACAAAATACTTACTTTCCCATAGTTATTTTGCCCTGATAACATAATTTCTTTTCCAGAACGGGACTGAAATTCTCTACTTTTTTATCCTTACTTGTGCATTCTGATAATTGTTTTTAACTAAAGTTTGTTTAATCACATAAATAGTTTTTACTTAGTTAGGATGATTAATTTCTAGAAGGGTTCCTATTTTGGCAGCATAAAATAAAATGTTTTAGCAATATTTACCAGATGTTTCAACTCCAACTATGTTGTCACTGCCAATCACTGTATGTATTATTAATGATTCATTTCCTGAATATTCACAGCATTATATTATTTTGAGTTTGCGAAATTTATCTCAGAATTAAGACCTTCTTCTAGTGATTGGAATTTTATCAGAAGTAGTACAGTTAGTATTGAAGAGATGGTGCAATCATCAAAATCAGATATAATACTTTTTGAATATTAATTCGAAATCTATAAATTTTGTTATAAAACTTGCCAATAGCTACTAAAAAGAGAAAAACAGTAGATAATGAACTGAATATATATAATATGTATATATATTTTATATCACTTCTTTTCAAAATGACTTTTTAAAAAAAATTATTTATTATTTAACAAACTTTAATACTTGATAACTTGAGTACAATAATATTAAGACTATGAGTAAGGAAAATCATCTGCCGGACTGAAGGTCGTGAATAACAATTTATAATAAATAATGTGCTGACTCTATATAAACTTAAACAATGAAAAGGAAAGAAATTCTGTGAAGTTAAAACAGCAGATGAGCATATTTTAGCTATACGAGACGAAAGTAATTAATATGAAAGATTAAAATATGAAATGAGATATAGTACGTGACAAATTGAAGGAAAAGTATAATGTTACATTATGAGAAAAAGGTGTTATGTGTTATGTATTACAATGTTATAAATATAATATTAGAATTTATTATTTTAAAGAGTCTATTAAATTCCTATATAACAACTCCATTTATCCCGAAAAAGTTGATGCTATGCTTCAACTTTTCAGACCATTGGTTTGAGTTCATCTTCTTCTATGGGTTCTTGGAGTTGGAGGCTTGGGCGTCTTCTGGGGAAGAATCTGAAGCGTCTGGTTTCGCTTCGACTTCGCATTGGTGGAGGTGATGGCGGGTCATCACTCGTGGTGGCTATGGCTAGTAGTCTGGACTTCCTTCTGCTTTTGCACTTGTAGAAAATGTACAAAAGTATTAATGCGATGATGGAAGTAATGGTTAGAATTGTGAACCAAGATGTATGTTTTTTAATAAACGGTTGGTTTATTAATTTGTCTAATTCGTCGGAATATTGGTTGAGCTTGTGTTGCGCTATGTTGAGGTCGTCGGCGTCGATCTTGTTTAATCTGAGGGGTTTCAGATCTGGAACGTACTTCTTTGGTGGGATGGATTCACAGCAGTTGTAGGGTATTTGAACTGGATGGCTCTTGTATGTAATATTTTGGGAATCATCAATAACCTTTTTGAATGGATTCGAGTATTGCCGATGAATGCATTGCAGTCTGATTGCAATTGGAGGATTGAATTGGTTGCAATGGTTTTGGTTACAACGTTGTTGCCGCTACACTTTATGGTGATTGGTAGAAGATCGGAAACAGAAATTAGCCATACATTTGAACTGATTTCGTAAACATTGTAGTCTTTGGCATACAGTATCGAAGTTTGGCAAACTTTTTGGAAGAAAGGTGACTGTTTCAAAAGCTGGGCCTCACAGATGGAATCGCTGTCAATAGGATACGGAAGAACATCTGAACATATCCATTGAACTCGGCTTAAGGGTTGCAATTGTCCAAGTTCCGAAATGTGGTATACAACAATGAATCATCATTCTTCGCGATATATTTAGTTATGGTTGGTAAAATATGATGGAATCCTGTTCGGTCGTCCAGAATGGGGATTGGGTATAAACGATAAAGGATAAATGTTTCAGGATTCAATAAAGGAATTTTCAAAACGAAAATTATTTTTGTATCTAACTGAAATGCTTCTAACTCTATAATGTCAATATATTGTGCAATATTATGGGCGTGAATTGATAAAGGTAAATTATTTTTATGCAAAGATTGAGAAACAAGTTGAAGAGATTCGACTAAATCGGCGGGGTTTATTATTGAACTGTGTAACATTTTAATACGAGCGAAAGATATTGCTGACAATACATCATTTAGGGCGTCTTGGATAAAGACATAGCTTTCCATTAATGATTCGCATAGATCTAATGTTTTGACTAGTGCTTCGAAAAATGCAAGATCGTCTGAAATGTACATGATAGATTGTTTGATTTTGGCAATGTCCTTATTAAACGTTTCTTCGTCTATTTGAAGTTTCTGAACTGTTGCATTGAAGTTTTTGATTACGGAAGTCGTTACTGAAATTTGGTTCTTTAGTAAATTTTCAATTTGCTGTTCGTCATGTGTTATCTTGTTGATACAGTCGTTAAAGTATTCACCATCACTAGCGTCTAAAGTTCCAGTTATTGATTTCCAAATTGTTCCTATACCATTAATAAGTCCTCGTTTCTGCCTCTTGGAGTTGTAAAGTTTAGTGTCTGCGAATATCTCTTGATATTTTAAGTTTACTGTGTCAGATATTTGTTTTAGGAGGCTAATATGAGTTTGTACTTGAGGTTTAAATATTGTCATACGGGTAGTTAAGTTTGAATGGATAGTATCGATTAAAGTGTTCAAAATGTTGTCATTGTTGGCAATTGCGTCAACGAAAGGGTGAAGATCTTTGTAGACAAGTAGGGTCCATTTATCATTTGATATTTTGACAGTTCCTTCTTCATGAAAGAAGAGTCCTACTGTGTTGTTTATAGGAGTTATTGAAAATTGGGACGTCACGATTGTGAAGAGTCCAAGTAGTCTGAAATAAAGTAATTTCTATTCAAAATACGGTTTCAATCTGTCAAAATTTACTTTTGTAGATTGATTCGTTTCGGGGTTTAGAAGAGTTGCAGAATTTTGGAAAAGTTCAGTTATCTGGAAAGGACCATTAAATTTGTTTTGTGACTTACTTGAAATTTGGGATTCTTTTAAATATACCTTATCGCCTATGTTATAAGTGGGTCGATTTTCGGGTACATGTTGGTCGAAACGTGCTTTGGCTTTTTCTTTTTGTTGTTCGGTTTTGGCTCGCGCTAATTTGTAAAAATATTCCATACGGTTATTAAGATCTCTAACGTACTTGGAAATGAGGTTCTTTTGGTTGTAAAGCGTTTCCGGTGGTCTACTCGAGGTGTGACCAAAATCAACTCGTAAGGAGTGAAACCATGAGTCTTATTTTTGGTGTTGTTATAGCATATGACTGCGTATGGCAGAACATTAAATGGGTGTTCGTTTGGATTTTCGGCGATATTTGCCCGGATCATTTCCGATAGTGTCGCATGGAAGCGTTCAAGGGAACCATTTGATTGTGGGTGACTTACACTAGAGAAAGTTAACTTTATTTCGTAGAGTTCACAGAGGTCTTTTACTAATACGTTATCGAACTCACGACCGTAGTCACAGTGAATTCTCAACGGAGTGCCGTAGTGTTGAAAATAAAGGATGAGTGTGTTAACGACAGTTTTTCCCGTTTTATCCTTTATAGGATATGCCTGTGTAAATTTCGTTAACTCGTCTCTAATTGTTAGAGCATAATTTCGAGTGGGATATTCAAAGATGTCGATATTGACTCGCTCGAAAGGTGTTTTCGGCGTTTCTGTGATGACTAGAGGGGAACTCAAATTTTTTCGGCATATTTTAACTTTTTGACAAATTTCGCATGACTTGATGAAATTTTCAACGCTTTTTGTCAAACCGGTCCAGTTATACTTCTCTTTTATTCGCCTTACTGTTTCATTAATTCCGCGATGCAAATTGTTTTTGCCTTGGTGGTAATGTTCTAAAATCTGAGGTATTTCATCCTCTGAGGGTGTAGTTATGACGTTTTGGCATATTTTAATTTAATGTCTTTGTCTGCAAAGACATAAGAAAAGGTTTCAAGGATTGGGAGTTCTAAGTTGTTTTCGACGTAATATGTGGTTTCAAGATCGAATTTATCTCGTGATTTGTAAATAATGTAGAACAGAAATTGTACGACTATTTCAGGGTCAAATGGCAAGGGGATTATAAAGTATTTGCGGTCTTTGACTGATTTACTTGCGAAGGTGTTGATGGAATTGTTTTCGAATGTGATATCTTCTTCGAAAATATCGTCCATGATTCGTTCGTGTAGATCAGTTAACTTGTTTTGCCAGAAAAATGAAATAATTTGTTTATGGGATTTGTCCAGAAGTTGGGAATTAGTGGTTTCGATCTTTGAATAGTCAATTATTGATCTTGTTTTATATAAGTCAACAAATTTATTAAATTCGTTAGTAAGGTGTTCGTCAGTAAGTTCAGGTTCTGGTTCGGGTTCGTCTTCTGAGTCGGTGTCATTGAAGGCATGGATTTTTGACTGAAAATTCGCGATTTGTTGGAAGTGGTTGACTTTAATTCGCGAGAGAGCATCGGCGTTTCTGTTTATCTTGCCTGGTTTATGTTCAATTTTATAATTGTACTCTTCCAGCTTCAGTCGCCATCTGGCAAGTCTACTGCCTGGATCCTTGATCGAGAAAAGCCACGTAAGCGGGCGGTGATCGGTAATTAAAGTAAACTTACGACCAAATAAATAAGGGCGGAAGGCTTTGACTGCCCACACAATGGCAAGCAATTCCCTTTCAATGGTGGAATATCTGGTTTCGGCGGCACACAAAGTGCGGGAGGCATAAGCAATCGGAAGGTCTTTTCCAACTGGGCCTTGTGAAAGGACTGCACCAATCGCGAAAGCGCTGGCGTCTGTGGTGAGAAGAAAAGGTTCTTCAAAATTTGGGTAAATAAGGATGGGGTCTGAGATGAGAGCTTTCTTTAAATCATTGAATGCTGCCTTACAATCGGAATCAAAGAAGAATTTAGTGTCTTTTTGAAGCAGTTTTGTTAAAGGTTTGGACACTTTAGCGAAATTGGGAATAAATCTTCTATAGTATCCGGCCAATCCTAAGAAAGATTTGATGTCTTTCGGGTTCTTTGGCTCTGGGAAGTTTTGGATACAACTGATTTTTTCGGGGTTCGGTTTTACACCTTGTTGCGTAATTAGATGACCAAGATACGCTACCTCTTTTCTTAAGAACTCACATTTGTCGGGTTGAATCTTAAGATTTGATGTGCGAAGACGTTTGAAGACTTCGGTCAACCGGAAATGTGTTCGTGAATCGTTGGGGAGTATACAATGATATCGTCCATGTATACCAGACAACGTTCATTTTGTATTCCAAGGAGGATATTGTCCATGACACGTTGGAATGTGGACGGGGCGTTCTTTAAACCGAACGGCATACGAACAAACTCGTAATGGCCGTTTTCGACTGAAAATGCTGTCTTGGGAATGTCTTTAGAATCGATCTCTATCTGATGAAAACCGGAGGCGAGATCTAAAGTCGAGAAATATTGGCATTTGCCAAGTTGATCTAAAAGATCGGAGATGTTTGACTGTGACTTCATTCAGTTTCCTGTAGTCAATGACGACACGCCATTTTTGTTTGCCTGAGGCGTCTAATTTTTTGGGAACAACCCAAACTGGGGAAGACCAAGGGGAGATAGAATGACGAATGATGCCTTGATCAAGCATTTTACTGACTTGTTCTTTAACCTCTTCTTTATGGACCTGCGGGTACCGATAAGATTTGGTATAGATGGGTCTGGAGTTATTTGTCTCGATCGAATGTTTGATTTCGTTCGTAAAAGATAATGCGTCGCCTTCTAAGAAAAATATGTCTTGAAAGTCTAGACAAAGGCTCGTAATCATATCTTCTTCTTCAACGTTTAAGTGATCTGTCCTGAGTTGTTGTCGAATTAATAAGTTTCTGTCAATTGGTTCAGAGTCATAAGAGTTGTTAAAATTGAAGCAGGGTTGTGTTTGAGTAAGGGGTTCTATAGTGAAGTTGTCGAAATTAATTGTTTTTGGGATGGCGTTGGCGTTTATAACTGAAGTGAGGAATTCGCCATTTTGGTTTACATATACCAAGGAATTGGGTAATCTGACTTTTTCTTTTTCTATAGTATGTAGAACAGCGTCGGTATTAGCAAGGTGACATCGCAGTTTACATACTTTTTCGGTGCGGGGTTCTATAGAAATATAGTTCGGAAAATTATTGGTTTTTTGTGTGTTGGGAATTGTTGGAGATGCGATATCTGAAGAAGGCAAGGTAGGGACCTTGTGAAGAGCGATATCTTTAAATTTGTTCTAAGTTGCTTAGATTTTAAGTCTATTACGCATTCGTAATGTTCCAAAAAATCTAAACCTAAAATGCCATCAAAGTCGATGTCAAGATTACAAATAAAAACTTTGTGGGGGTTACCAGGAGCAAATGGTATAAGGGTTGACTGGGAAATTGAAATTTTTTGATCAGTGATGCCCTGAATAATTACATGTTCTTGGAATCTTTGAGGAAAGTTTTTGACAGTTTGCTCTTTGAAAATTGAAATTCCTGCGCCTGTATCTATAAGCAATTTGTATTGACCAGTAGCGTCGTTTATGTAGTATAAGTTTTTGGGGTTGACAGTGTGAAGAGTCGTTACAGGAACGTTTGTTCCGGAAGTTTACGTTCGGATTCATGTCGTCTAAATTCATTGTTTGTATTTGTGATGTGATGTTGGTTGTTATGTCCGGTGGATGAACTGGATTTGGGAGAGAAAGAAAATCCTGATAGTTTTGATTTTCTAGTGGGTCTAAATCATCAGTTTGTTCGCCGAAGTTATCAGCAGTATGATAACTATTATTTCCTGTGTCGTATGAATAACTATTATCTGTATAATAGTCATAATTTCTTTGATTATCAGCTGTATGATAATCCTCATATGGGTGATTATTAGCTGTATAATAATCGTTGTAATCATCGAAAGAATTTGTGCAACTTAAATGATGTGCCCTGTTTGGATTCTGGTGGAAATTAGGGTTCTTTTGAATCACTGACTGACGAGGTTGTTGCATATTTTGTTGGAATTGTCTTGATTGATTAGGAGGATATTGATTTGGTCTAAAAGGTGACTGATTTGCCTGAAAGTTGGCTGATTCTGCCGAAATTGTGGGGTCTGATTTTGCCGAAATTGTGGAGGTTGATTTTGCCGAAATTGAGGCTGATTTTGGGAACCGTTATTAGCGAAAGGGTTTGGTCTCATGTAATTGTTGTTACCGTTATTGTTATTGTAAACGGGTGCTTGGTAATTTTGGGAGCGACATTCGGAGGTGATGTGTCCGAATCTACCGCAAGATAAGCACTTATTGTTTGGAGGATTAGGCCTTCGGAACGATTGGTTGGCCTCGGGGGATTTGTTTTGTAGTTTTCTGATTCTCAAAGTACGATAACTGGAGTTCGCGTCTGATTCTTACATTGGCTTCTAAAGGTCTTTTGGATTGCCGGCACGGATGATTTGTCCGAGACGCGGTTCTAACCCGGTTAGAAGGGTGTTAAGCGCCATAGTGTCTATTAGACTTGTTTGTGCGACCTTTTGGTCTGCGTTTAAATTGGATGCCTTTTGAATATTGGCGTGCATTTTTGCTGTTAGGACTTGTAGTCGGTTGTAGAAAGTAAGTGGTGACTCGTTAGATAGTTGCTGAAGTCGTTGTAGATCTTGTATCAGGGACGTCAAATCCCTGGAATCTCCGAAATGAAGATTCAACAGTTGTTTTAATTCTAAATAAGACGCGGGGCTACGCGAATTTATTAGTTGGGCCGCTCTGCCTTTTAATTTATTTTTGATGTGGATAAGTAAAAGGTATCTTTGATCGCCCGTCGACATGTTGTAAGCACAGTCGCACGCATTAATGAATGTTCCCAAGGAGATCTGATCTCCTTCGAACTCTGGGACGATAGAGAATATTTCGGATAGCCGATAGGGCTCGGGTTCAGAGCCGTCTCTGGGAGATTGTTGTGCCATTTTTAAATTTATTAAATGGGAGAATTGAAAAATTTCAAAAGCAAAAAAAAATAAAATTTGTTCAAAATAAATGTATAAATCGGTTAATATGCAATAAATTTTCAAATCGTTACAAAAACAATAAAACAGAATGGAGGAAAATAGTTAGTGTGCACTGTTTGCAAACAAAATATGGTAAATGGTAAAAATAAAATAAATCAAGAAATTCAAAAATATAAGGTACAAAAATAAAATTGGTATGGTTAAAAATATGGTTCGGGTTTTTGGTCGTCCGAACAGAAAAATAAAATCAAAAATTATTGGTAAAATTAAAATTGCGAGATGATTCCTGTTTGTACTCACATTAAATGAAACATCGATGCTGCCGTGTTCTGCAGTTGTAGTTAGTTGCCTTGTTCTACGGTTACAGTTGGGACGTCTCGAGAGGTTCTTTCTTCCTTCAAGGGATTAGGATCCGCCGCTACCAGTTAAGCTCGTTCGCCGGTTCTAGTAACGTTCTGGAATCCTACTGACTGCGCCACTTTTTATATCACTTCTTTTCAAAATGACTTTTTAAAAAAATTATTTATTATTTAACAAACTTAATACTTGATAACTTGAGTACAATAATATTAAGACTATGAGTAAGGAAAATCATCTGCCGGACTGAAGGTCGTGAATAACAATTTATAATAAATAATGTGCTGACTCTATATAAACTTAAACAATGAAAAGGAAAGAAATTCTGTGAAGTTAAAACAGCAGATGAGCATATTTTAGCTATACGAGACGAAAGTAATTTAATATGAAAGATTAAAATATGAAATGAGATATAGTACGTGACAAATTGAAGGAAAAGTATAATGTTACATTATGAGAAAAAGGTGTTATGTGTTATGTATTACAATGTTATAAATATAATATTAGAATTTATTATTTTAAAGAGTCTATTAAATTCCTATATAACATATATATATATATATATATATATATATATATATATATATATATATATATGTATATATATATATATATATATATATATATATATATATATATATATATATATATGTTTTAGGTGGTTTCCGGGAATTCATCCGCGTAGTCGATAACTGATCCCTGCCGGGATCGATGGTAAAATGACGACGTTTCGGCAGAGTCACATTTGCCCTCTTCAGGTCGGTTCGCATAATTCTCGTAGCCTTCTGCTTTCGCTTCTAGTTACTCGAATACTAGTATTGAATTCCCGGAAACCACCTAAAACATTTAGTGCCCGCGAAAACTTAAAAACATATATATATATATATATATATATATATATATATATATATATATATATGTTTTAGGTGGTTTCCGGGATTCATCCGCGTAGTTGACTCTGCCGAAACGTCGCCATTTTACCATCGATCCCGGCAGGAAACCACCTAAAACATTTAGTGCCCGCGAAAACTTAAAAACAAATATATATATATATATATATATATATATATATATATATATATGTTATATAAGTTATTCCATCGACTTACATGAAAACACCAAACAACAAGTTCCCAGCTGACTCAGCATACACGTGTCGTCTCCAGTTACCGCAGAAGAACATCCGTGAGAATTGCAAGCGTTATGACAGCTTAGTCAGCATTCTTAGGTTATAAATTGTACATTTGCCTTGTATCATCATTCATTATTAGTTACAGATTTGTCTAGTTTAGTTTAACACTTATTTTTGTCTTTTTTAATTGTTATAAAGTTTTATTATTATTTTCATTATTTTCAAGTTTATATTAAAAGTTTAATTATTTGTGAAGTATAAATAAAATCTTTTTTAAAAAGAGAAATTTTGAAAATGTGATATAACATATATATACAGGGTGAGTTTTTTTGATGATTAGTATGGGGATCTCGGAAACTAGAGGAGATAGAGCAATGGTTAAATTGGGAAAGATTTGCAGTTTTACTGGCCCAATTTAATGACACTTTCGGATTCTTGTAAAAAGTCAAGGCTTACTAGATATTTTGAAAAAACGAAATTCTGTCAATTTAGT
Organism: Octodonta nipae; assembly: GCA_034190945.1. NCBI lineage: Eukaryota > Metazoa > Arthropoda > Insecta > Coleoptera > Chrysomelidae > Octodonta > Octodonta nipae. The sequence goes on along the minus strand of CM067219.1, from coordinate 88,823,956 downwards.
CAAATCCCTCTAGCTCCTTTGTTTTTAATTTTATAAAAAAAGTGTGAATATCAAAATTGAAGGGAATTGTATCCCGAATATGATTGTGATGTCCTCGTTTGCGTGACAACTCTCGTTTTCGAGATATGACACAAACTTATCTTTTTTAGAATGGAAACCATAGTCGGCTATGACCTCAAAAAATCGGACATTTTTCGAGCTTATCAACGATATAATTCTCGATATAGTTATATTCATAAAAATAACGGAGTTATGGATGCTTTTCTCTTATTTTCACTTTTAACATAGGTATCCATGAAATAGATTGTTTTTACTTTGACGTTTCCTGATTTGAGACTAATTCCATTAGTAGTGCTGAACTGACAGTCGATATTGACAAGTTTTCGTGATAAAATGGAATATTCTAACGAAGAAAAACTGAATATGGTGGAATGTTATATCATATGCTATAAAAATTCAGTTCGTGCAGCTGAGGAATACTTTCATAGATATTTTAATCGTCGTCAACCTGCACTATGTACATTTAAGATAGTTTACGCAGATATGGATCTTTTACTAAACCACCAAAGGAACGTAATTAAATTAACGAAGCAGCAAAAATAAATGTTTTGGCAATGGTAAATCAACATCATCTACATCAACTCGTGAGATTGCGGCAGAAGCTTGCACATCTCAACGAACTGTAGTTAAGGTACTGAAAGCGCACAAGTTCCACCCGTACAAACTTTCAGTTTCTCAAACTTTGCATGCTGGTGACGAACATCGACGTATTTACGTATTTTGTTTTGTACATGGTTTTGTACAGTTTCCATTAAAGGTGTTATGGTCAGATGAAACTAGATTTACAAACTGCGGTATTTTCAATAGACACAATGCGCATATATGGACTAAAGAAAACCATTTCCATGTGGAACAAAGACGACCCCAGATAAAATTTGGTTTTAATGTTTGGTGTGGTATCATAGGGTCTACTATTCTGGGGCCTTTTATCTATGACGAATCACTTACTGGGGAGCGCTACTCGCATTTCTTGCAATACACTTTCAAGACATATTGCACAATTTGAATTTGAGAACCCGTTTAGAAATTGAGTGGTTCCAACATGATGGAGCACCTGCTCATAACTCGTTATTAGTAAGACAACACTTAGATAATATCTATCCAAACTCTTGGATAGGAAGAAATGGCCCACGCGAATGGCCAACCCGGTCTCCCGATTTGGCAGTTATAGACTTCTATTTATGGCGTGCGCTAAAAAACAAAGTATACAAAAGAAATTATGAGACAGTTGGTGACCTAAGGGAGGCGGTATTACAAGCAATTGAAGAAATTGATAGGCGGTCCGGGAGGAAAGCGGTAATTTCAATCTTAAAAAGATGCAATTTTTGTCTAAATAACAATGGTGGACTTTTCGAACATAAATTGTAACCATTATTATGTACTTTAATTTCTTAAGTTTTTAGTAAGTACCCACTTATTTAGTTTTTTCGTTATATCTCATATACCTAATAAAAAAATCGTTCAATGTTTTTTGGAATAGTTATTAATAAATCAATCTATTTCATGGCTAACTATGTTAAAAATGAAAATAAGAGAGAAAAGCATCCATAACTCCGTTATTTTTATGAATAACTATATCGAGTATTATATCGTTGAAAAGCTCTAAAACTGTCCCATTTTTTGAGGTCATAGCAAACTATGGTTTCCATTCAAAAAAAGATAAGTTTGTGTCATATCTCGAAAACGAGAGCTGTCACGCAAACGAGGACATGACAATCATATTCGGGATACAATTCCCTTCAATTTTGATATTTACACTTTTTTTTATAAAATCAAAAACAAAGGAGCTAGAGGGATTTGACTAAATCGACAGAATTTAGTTTTTTTCAAAATATCTAGTAAGCCATGACTTTTTACAAAAATCCGAAAGTGTCATTAAATTTAACCATTGCTCTATCTCCTCTAGTTTCCGAGATCCCCATACTGATCATCAAAAAAACTCACCCTGTATGTATGTATATATATATATAATACATAAAATGCAAATTTTATTAATTTTTAGACAGAATATGTCATGTTTGTGGGTTGTTTATGTATGTCAGGAGCATTTGGACCTTTTATATTGTAAGAACATGCAGCCCTGTTTCTTCAAATTTTTTTAGGTGGGACAAAAACTGAAAAATGCCGCCCCCGCCAACTTATATTTATTTTTACCTATATCATCTATAGATATAATTTCAGCTATCTGATGCCCACTAATTGATTGAAATTTTGGTCATAGCCTACATTTGACGTTGTAATTTTTCTATTTTTTCGTTCGAAGCGCAACATTGCCGATCCAGGACCGGGGTAGACCCGAGCAGGCTCTCAGTCGGTTTATCAAAATGTGGGGGGGGTATCAGAACCAAACTCAATATATTAAAGAAATCAATGATGGTGAGTCCATATGATGTTTTAGCTTTGTCTGAGAGTTGGCTGCTGAACAAAGACTTTAACGATACAGAACTGGGTATGTATGATTATGATATATTTCGATGCGATCGAGAGGATATTAGGGATGACAAGGTTCGCGGTGGTGGTGTGCTAATTTCTGTAAAGAAGTTTTTGGGTGCAATAAGGCTAACAGTCCCAGAAACTCATGTTGAACAAGTTTATATCCATTTTAAGGTCTACAAAAGGGACTATGTGCTGGGCTGTGTGTATATCCCTCCATCATCTGGTAGTGATATTATGTTGAACACTGTAATACAGTAGAGTTTATTTTTAATAAGTTTAAGTATTGTAAAATGTTTATTGTAGGAGATTATAATCTACCAAACGTTTCTTGGAATAATGTAAATTTAGGACTGACAGCCACCTACCCAGAGGGTAGTCCTGCTCTGGCCCTAGTGAATAGTTTTAGTTTTTTACATTTAAATTCAATTACAAATAGTAGATCTGCTCAATTAGATCTCCTGTTCTCTAACACAAGTGACACAATTGTCTCAAAAGCAGTTGATCTACCATTCGCAGATAGCATTCACCATAACTCTATTGAATTTAATATATCTTTGACAAAAAGGTAAGTTACAAAGAATATTTCTTTGATTTTAAAAATGGCAACTACTTAGAAGCCAACTACTTCCTGGCAAATATAGATTGGTATTCATTATTTCTGGGGAGAGAAATAAACGAATCTGTTGAAATTTTTATGGGCATCTTGTACAGCGTTTTGAACTTGTTCATACCTATTTAAAAAAATAAGACATCAACCTTTCCGTTGTGGTTCAGTGTAGAACTTCGATCTCAAATTATAAAAAAATTGCTCATAAACAATATAAATGCACAGGTAATCCTATGCTTTATAATATCTTTGCTGAATTACGGGATAGATGTGCGATATTAGAGTTAAAATGTCATACAGAACATATTTAAAGGATTGAGGGTAATTTAAGAAATAATCCGAGGTCATTCTGGTCATATATTAATAATATTAAAAAATCACATGGTCTCCCACTATGTATGACATACACTGGATCAGAGAGTCAGAACACTGACCAACTCTGTCAACTCTTTGCCTCATACTTTTTCACAGTTTACTCTGACAATCGTTCTGAAAATGTAAACTATGACGATTTTCCAGTATCAATTGATGTCCAAAATTACAGTTTTTCAGTTAGGGACGCTTATGAAGGTATAAAAAACTTGCCTTCAAAATTTACCACAGGTCCAGACAGTATACCGTCATTTTTCCTGAAGAAATGTATTTGTACAGTATCAATACCTATTACAATAATCTTTAACTTATCCCCAAACACAGGTCAATTTCCTGATTTCTGGAAGCTAAGCCATCTTAAACCAATTTATAAAACTGGCCCTAAAACAGAAGTCAAAAACTACCGGGCAGTCTGCAATCAATCTGAGATCCATAAACTTTTGGACAAGCTTGTATGCCAATGGTTTGCATGGGATGTCAATCAAATAATCAACCTAGAACAGTTTGGATTCGTCAAGGGAAGGTCGACTGAAACCAATCTAGTGTTATATCAAAATTTTATACTGAGTCAGGTGGAAAAGGGAAGATAGGTTGAGCCTGTCTATACTGACCTTTCTAAGGCATTTGACAGGGTTGACCATGATCTCCTCATCCTAAAATTGAAAGCCTTGGGTATTAGGTAACCGCTGCTATCTTGGTTTAAAACTTTTATTAAAGGCAGATCTCACATGGTGAAGATTGGTTGCTAAGTCTCAAGAGAAATACTTGCCCTGTCTGGAGTACCAAAGGGGTCCCATTGTGGCCCTATCCTTTTCAGCCTCTTTATGGTTGACCTTAAAACCTGTCTACCAAATAAGAGCCCTTTCCTGATGTTCGCTAACGACGTAAAGTTGTTCAGATCGGTTGATACTTTAGAAGATGCTTTACTTCTCCAACAAGATATAAATCACTTTTCTTATTGGTACAAGGTTAATAAAATGGACCTAAACATAAAAAAAAATTGCCAAATATCATTTGGTAGACGACTAAACCCCATCACCTTTCAATTCCAAATAGAAAACAATAATCTTAATAATTCTTCAGAAATCAAGGATCTGGGAATCACTTTTGATCGTAAGCTATCTTTTCGATCACATATAGAAAATATAACATCCCGTGCCCTAAAGATTCTGGGATTCATTCATAGGTCCTCCTCTGAATTTTCTATAACAACATTTAAATTATTGTACTGCACTTTAGTGAGAGCAGGTACAAAACAAGTTTCTACATATTACTGCATATAAAATGGGACTTCGTAAAGATGATTACTCTTATGATCTCATTAGAACAGAGTTAGGCTTGTTATCATTGGAGAGCAGGAGAATTTGCGCAGATTTATGCTTTTTGCATAAACTAGTTAACTCATGTATAATATGCACAGATCTACTGAATTTGATTCATTTAAATGTGCCGGATAGGCGCAGTAGGCATACTGAGCTGTTTAAAGTGCCATTTCATATGACTAACCATGGGTCAAACGAATCACTAACTAGAATCAAAAGAACTTTTAACTTATTTCAGGACCGTATTGGTTTTTTGGAATCTCTTTTCATAAATTTAAATGTGATATTAAAAAGCTGTTTTAACTTTGAGAAGATAATTGGGATGATTGGTTTGTAATTAATTTGGTGTCATAGAGAGGGCAGATGTGACTCTGCCGAAACGTCGTCATTTAACCATCGATCCCGGCAGGGATCAGTTATCAACTACGCGGGTGAATTCCCGGAAACCATCTAATACATACATATTATATATATATATATATATATATATATATATATATATATACAGGGTTAAACGGTTTGAGTGCAAAGATTTTGAAGAACAATACATCAGGCAAAAACAAATCAAAAAGCTTTATAACATTTTCTAAAATAAACTATAGTTTTGCCAAAAAGAACACATAAAGTTAGATTTTATGTAGCCCTTGCTACAGTGAATAATACAATAATTTCGCTTTCAAAATGTCGGTAAATCTAAACATGTAAATACTCAATACCTTATACATCTTTAATAGCCACATTAAAAATGAAAATTGATTATTTAAACTCGAAATATGCTTTTATAATTTAGTGTAAGTTTCTCCGAATAGATATGGCAACGTGGCATACAGACCAACTTATTTACTACATTTTTTACTTTAACGACGACTGAGAGTTACGATTGTTTTTTGCGATTTCGATTCTTGTAAATAAGAATAGATAAACGGTAAAGTGATTTAAATGATATCTATTTGATGTAGACTTCGTGGTTTGCTTTCCATTTAATATATTTTTTAAATAAATAAAATCGGTTGTGATTAGTGTGCAAGTTCGAAAATTAAGAATAGTGCGACAGTATTTATTTGTGATAAATAATGGCCGATTATACAATTAGGGAAAGACATGACATGCTCTAAATTTATGGGAAAAGCAGACGTAATTGCAGAATAGCAAGAATGTTATACAGGGAAAGGTTTCCAAACACACGCCTGCCCAATGCTAGGACATTCGTAGCTGTTTCGCAGAGGCTTCTGGAAACAGGTAGTGTAATACCACAAATAAACAATCGCGGACCACAGCGACATAACCGTATCTCAGCTGCTGAGGATCAAATACTAGACCTTATCGACATCAACCCATATCGTAGCACACGGAGTATTGGAAGTGAGCTGCAAATTTCTCACACTGTTGTTCATAGAACATTACGGGAACAATTGCTCTATCCATATCACATGCAGCAGGTTCAAGGGCTTTCAATTGATGATTTTCAACCAAGACTCAATTTCTGTCGTTGGTTCCTCAGAAAACATCGACAATTTCCTAATTTTGTGAACAATATTTTAACAACAGATGAAGCAAGTTTTAATAGGAATGGTATAATAAATTTTCATAATACACATTCGTGGTCTGAGGTAAATCCGCACGAAATACGGTCAGTATTTCAACACCAATTCTCAGTTAACGTGTGGGCTGGAATAGTTGGTGAATACTTGGTTGGGCCATTTATACTGCCTGCACGTTTGACAGGTGAGAATTACCTTTATTTTTTGAACAACACGCTACCAGATTTGTTAGATGAAGTGAACCTACAAACACATTCCAATATGTGGTACTTACATGACGGAGCACCTGCCCACGCAAGTCATCTAGTTTTCGACTTCTTAAATAGAACATTTCCCCGTCGTTGGATTGGTCGAAACGGACATATACGTTGGCCAGCAAGATCTCCTGATCTCAATCCTTTAGATTTCTACTTATGGGAACACATGAAAAGTAAGGTTTACACGACTCCAATTATTGACGAGAATGACCTTAGACAACGCATTTTTGACGCTGCTGACGAAATCCGAAATATTCCAGGAATTTTTTCTCGCATACGTGAAAATTGGATTAAACGTTGTCGTGCTTGTGTCGATAGTAATGGTGGGCATGTTGAACATTTGCTGTGAATAATCCGTTGTAATAATGACTCTTCGAATAATTTAACTGGTAACAAACACACATACAGAACTCTTGAGTTGCATATCATATTTACCCAACTTTGTATAATTGCATAAAAGAAACCGCCAAATACAAATTCTAATTGCAATACCTTGTATTAAAAACGTAAATATTTTCAACAAAATATTTCATACATTTTTATTTAATTCTAAGGTCAATATCATGTCAATACAAAAACACAGGTGTTTATTTTTTTGTCGGCGTAGTCATTCCTTTATTATTCGCGTTAAGAGTGAATCTGCTTCGAACGCGAGCGACGTTGCCGGATTGACAATAATTTACTTAATATGTTTTAGGGATTTTCTTGGTTATTAAGGCCTACTGACCATAGTGGTATAAGAGTTTTTTGTTTAATTTGGTGTATACTACCTCCACCTAAAATATATGCACTCAAACTATTTACACCCTGTATATATATATATATATATATATATATATATATATATATATATATATATATATATATGTACTCTGTGGAAATGTTTTTAACCATAAATAAATAAATAAATCTATAAAAGTTCCTGTTTTCTTTTTTCTCTATAAATATGTTAAGACTATCTATTTACAGATAGATAAATATAAATGTGTAGGATATATATTTCATACACCCAGCACATGATAGGATTTAAAATAAAAATATGTATGTATAGTAAAAATAAAAATCAAATATATTTGTGAATTGAAATTACAATTTTACTCTTCAAGCTTTTTGTTCAGCAAATAAATCTATGACCTTGTCATAATTTAACTCATGTGCAATTCAATTTTCTATTGGTAAGATTGCAAGACTCAATAAGCGTTCCTGGCTCATAGAAGATTTCAAATAATTTTTAATTAGTTTTAGTTTGTTAAAACTTCACTCACAGCTTGCAGATGTAGTAGGATTCAAAAAGACTCTACTACGAAAAATAGTTAAATTTCAAAATTCAAAGAACTATGATTATTAGTTCAAAAAACTAATATTTTAACTAAGATTAATAGTCCATTTTACTATGTTAGTAGAACTAAAGAAATCCCAAAATTAAATAAATATATTTATTACATGAATTGAATAAATATATTTATTATTGTTATTTGTATTTTTTATTCAAGAATTATTAATAATCATTATAAGAATTAAATAGATGCTGAAATATTATGTTGTTGAAATACGTTCAGAGGGGATTCAAACCTACGCCTGGTCAAGCTCGCGCGATTTGAAGAATGATGCCTTAACTGCTCGGCTATCTGCCAATTAATTTTATTTTTGTATTATGAACATCATAATATGCAATTTTTTTAATAGAGGAGCTGATCAGTCTTTTAGGAATGAGAAAATGTATACATTTACTTTGATTCTCAACCAATACTTAATCATTAATATTAATTATTTTAATGATTTACATATATTATAAAATTCTAAAAATTAATTTAAGAGGAAAAACATGTCTTAAATTATAAAAATATAATATAACCTATTTATATAATCCTTGGGCAAAGTCAAGTACCTATATGATGAGTTGTCCATTCATCTGTAAAGTGTGAATTTTGCCGCCCTCTAAACTTGCAGCACGAGGCATAGGCCCCATCTGGCCCCCCCCCCCTAGATCTGGCTCTGAGAACATGGTAATGTGAAACTTGGCGAGTAAGAGAAGTTATTCTAAATACCAAAAAGAACCTCATACTAGAGATTTAGCACAATTAGCTGAAATTTTTCTACAAGAAAATAGCATCTTATTCCTTAAAAGTTAATATTTAATAACCTTAAATATAGAAATGACATGTTACATTCTACTTACTTGCATGCTACATATACAGCTGCTGCTACATATTGGGGATGAATTTCATGTTGGCTGTCTTTAATATATTTATTGAGAATATCCTCTGCTAATTCTTTTATATCAGTACAATTTAGTTGCACACATAAATTTGGTACAGTTATTGGTTTATTGAGTTCCAAAATTTTTTCAATATTATGAAGATTTGTTAAATATGCAGATCTTTTAAGGCCTGATAACTTTAACGCACTTTCCTAAACAGTAATGAAATAAATCTTAAGTATATTTATATATCTTAATCTTACTTTATCAAACTGTTGTCCCAAATGAGTTGATGACAGATCTAAACATATGACAGTCTTAGCAATATCACTTAAAGTTTTAATTGTACCTTTAGCTTGGTATGCTCTTATGAACTCTTCAGCTTTCCTAAAATGGTACAATAAAACATTTTAGAGGAGGAACATTTACTTCTACTTACTGTAATACTGCTTTGTCCTGTATTCCTAGTCTCTGAGCTGTTTTAAGTACAATACTTTCTTTAGGCATTTTTACTGAATTAAATATTATTTAATATTTTTTATTCTCTATACTTCTCCAAAGGGCTCACAATGGATGAAATTAATCTTGAAATTCACTTATTGTGAAAAACAAAAAAAAACTAAAAACATAATTAACAAATACCACAATTAAATTTGAAAGATGCATGGAAATTGGAAATATGAAATATAAGTTATGAATTGTATGATCTGTGGTTACCATATTACCATCACAAGTTACCATCAAGGATAATTTACACAGGATTGCTCGATAGATGTAAATTTTTTTGAAAGCATACGTCACAAAGTGGCTGGTAATGTTCCCTGTTTTCCAATTAGCGCACATTGAGCACAGTGCGGCACAGTGCTAGCACTGAGTGTTCCAATTACAGCACTAGCTCGCACAAATGAGCACAAGAAATAACTGTGCCTTTGGGATGTTTAATGTAGGTTTACCAAGTAAACATAAAACTTTATCATAAAACATGAAGTATGTTCCAATTAACGCCCGAAAATTACGGTACAGGGCGTCACAAAAAAACTTTGGGCTCTTATAATTGGAATTGAATTATTCTGTAAATAATTTACGTACACATAAACGTCAATTGATAACCTATGAGTAATACACTTTTAACCTTATGGTGATCAGTGTACTCTACCGGTTGGTTTTAAAAAAACCATGTTCCAATTAACTTCCTAAAAATTGCCGCACGGTGCGGTACAAAATCACTTGTGCTCTTCTAACGAAAACAGCCATTTGCACCCTAAGCTTTTCTAATAGGCCTTTTCATATTCGAAAAAAAATTATGTGCATGCGTCAACTGTGTCAATTTTGTTTCGAGCACTTCACAAATTATTCACTGCAGTTTATGTTTGCTTATAACGTGAATACAATATTTTCAATGTAATTTACTAATTTAGTATTAGTATTTATCAGTAAAAAATGAAGCAAAAAGCATTAATGTCATGGAATATGTGAGAGCCATATGTACAGTAAATCATTTTTGGAGAATTTATTTGACTTTATTAGTTTTCCAAAGCCTTATATCGAATCTCGTCGAAAGCTTATTAGATCAACGAAAAGAATAAACAGTTCAAAGTTTATCTAAAATGTGCTAAATGTGATATATTAGTTAAAGATATGAACTAAGTGATGGTCGATTACAAGTAATTGATTATGTAAATAAAGATACATATATGTGTTTATGTGTATGTGTTTTTAAGACAATAACTTGCTAAAAGATATAACATTAAATAAGACTAGTGATAACTTTTTCAAAATCAGTTGTACATAATGTATCGTGACCAGACATAAGGATGTAAACTGAGTTTAAATAAATCTTTGTATACTGAATTTTATATTTTATTTGGACCAACTGTACAGCCTTCAGTAATATTACATACAATTTTTGTACAAATTTCATGAAAATCTCATAAATTAACTTTCATATATCTGTCAGTCGAAAGATAAATAGCCAACATAATTTAGATCACAAATTGTAGTAAAAAAGAAAATGACTGATAAAACCATAGTCATAATAAATTGATTAAATTTGTATTACTCATATTTATTTTATTAATTATGAGTATATTAATTACTTTAAATCTAATATGAGTATCATTTTTGTCCTAACCTATCAAATAGATCAGCCTTATTTTCGCCTTGTGGATGAAAATATCACTTTAACCACCATTAAAATTTAAAAAAGTTATTTGCATTAATTGAAAGATGTACAAATAAAGCTCCACTAATTAATATTTTAGTTAACTTCATTCATATGAATAAGCGTATTAATACTAGTTCTCTATGCATATTTGTGAAAGTGCACGAAACTTTCATATTCCTGCCTTTTTACCATGCCAAACACGCCTGCGCAATACAAAGGGTGAAAAGATCTATTAAGTTGTTATCAATATCACATTAAACAGATGAAACAAAACCAGAAAAACTCTTCAACTATCAACAGGCAAAGCACCACAAAAACTCGAGAGCGGGCCCAACGCCCGGTGATACGTCACAAGGTGGCTGTTTTTTCCAAAAATTTTAACATTTACCAAACAATTCTTAGAAAATATCCTTCAGTTACCATCACCATCACAGATCATACAAAGAGAAGTTACCATTGTTCCATGACATACATAAAAAGATCATACTATTCCCTTAGTGCCTTACTCAGAGTGGTTTCATGGACCACCGTAAAGGTGACGCCACTCTGGTCTAATGTGTGGATCTAATGTTCAAAAGGTTCAAGTAATGATTTCAATGTGATTCCTAGGGTAGAAATCACCACGAAAAAAATTAGTTGCGCTTCCCTCAACTAAATGAAATCTCGAATAGCTATGAATTTAGCACTGTTATAACATTTCTTTTTACTCTACCAAAATGATCCTAAATAAAAACCAAAAATGTAAATAACGATGAAAACCAGTGAACTGACAAGAAAGGGATTACTGAAAATTGGATTGCGAGTTTATTCCTTAATTGGAAACCAAACATGTTTGCATATTGGAAGTAACATCAAAACATATCGATCTGGTGAGGATATATAAACACGATTGTCCGATGGGACAGATAGAAGTGTAGTGAATGGCGATTGGTTGTCGGTGATGCGGCAGTAGCTCAAGAAGATGTCTCTAAACATTTCCAATTTGGACGCTGGGCTCGCTGATTATATTCTCATCAAAGATTGTGTATGCCGTTTCGATCAATTTTCTTTCATACCAGTGCTCTTCCTTGTGAATTACCCTTGACTGGTCCCAGTTGATGTTATGGTGTTCGGTCCACGCGTGATTAGCTAATCCAGATTTTGTTAGCTCTCCCCTTTAAGAAGCTATGCGGCATTCCTTAACCCTGGTGTCCAGTGGTCGCTTAGTCTCCCCAATGTAGAGATTGTCACATTCACAAGGTATGCTGTATATACAGTTTTTTGGTACTGCAGGATTATCCGGCCTTGTGATCATGCTCCTCAAGGTGTTGCTGCTCTTGAAAATCATTTTGATTCCATAGCCGTGTCCAATACATCTAAGTTTTCCCGACAGCCTCTTTTGTATGGTAGTAATACGGTTGCTATCATGGTTTCCTTCTCCTGCCTAGTTGGTTTCTCCAGTTGTTCAAATGCATTGTTAATGATGGTTTCCGGGTATCCATTCGTCAACAGGTTTTCCCTAAGTTTCATTTGTTCTCCTTAGAAGGCCTCTGGTGTACTGCAAATATTTTTGGCTCTATGTACTACTGTTTTAATGATGCCAGTTTTCGTTGTTAATTGGTGGTTAGAATTGTAGTATAAGTATAAACCTGTATGTGTAGCCTTCCTGTATACTGTTGTTTCGATTCCGATCCTAGTTCTTTGACACTTCACATCAAGGAATGGTAGGCACCCACTCTCTTCTCTCTCTGGTGAATCTGATGGATGGTTGTGATCGGTTTAGATGCTCCAGAAATGCATGCAGTTCTCTCTCTTCATAATATTACCAAATAATGAAGGTGTCGTCGACATACCTTTGTTTTGTTTGAGTTTTGGTTGCTTCTCGTACCCCGTCTTCGAACCATTCCATGTAGATGTTGGCAATGGTTGGCGATAACGGGGAGCCCATAGGCAATCCATATTTTTGCAAGAAGAGCCGGTCCTTCCCCCTGAAAGTAGTTGTTCTTGAGGCAACATTGTAGTAAATCCATGATTGAATCTATTAGCGGTTCCGTCCTCTCCATCAGGGTTTTGTTGTCGGTAAGTTTTTTTCTCACTATTTCAGAGATTGGTGAAGAGGTTTTCAAGGTCGAAACTTAAGCGATGTTTTGGCTTAAGTTTCATGGATTCGATGATTTGGATAAAATGCTTTGAATCCTTGACATGTGATCATGTTTTGCCCTTCAAAAGTTGGATGATTGGTAGGAGAAATTTTGATAATTCTGCTGTACTCCGGCCTCTGGTCTCAGCGGTAGTTCGGCCTTGTTTATCTTGGATAGTCCATAAAGATGTGATGGCGTCAATTTTCTCCTTGTCTCTGATGGAATGTATTCAGCATGAGTGTTTATAAGATTTCCTTTCTATTTTGGCTGTTGGGTCAGTTGGCAATAACTTGTATTTTCCCTTTGAGAGTACCGCGTCGATTTTTCTGTTATATTCCGTTCTGTCCATCAGGATGGTGGCATTTCCTTTGTCAGCTGGTAGAATGATGATGGATTTGTCGCCCTTAAGTGTTTTTATGATCTTCCTTTCGGATTCGTTGATGTTTTGTTTTCGCAACCGCCATGAGAGTTCTGGATGACAGGATTGTTTGTTTCTACGGTACACATGAAATTGTACATTTTTTACACTTTTGTGACAGATACAAAAATAACACAAGATTGCAAATTCATAAGAGATTCATTTACAATTTTTATCAATTGCCAGGGGGGTACTGAAAAAAGTTGTAGGGACAGAAGCAATTCGAGACCCCAGAAAAAGTACCACCCTGTAAATTTTCATGACGTTTCTGTGATCTTGTTATGAAGACTTTATAGAGGCAGTAATGCTCTAAAATTGAACTAAAAATCTCGGAAACTGTAGTAGACAGAAGAAAAAAAACTGGAAAAATCTGAAGATTTCAACACCTTGTACATCGGTAACGAAACGTTTGCGGACATATGTTCTTAGGAACCTTTCGTCATAAAATGACTCGAGGAAAAACATCTTGAAATCTTTTCCACTTATTTATTTACACCCTGTGTAATAGACAAATACCGCTAGAGATTATTAAGGCAACTGAAAATATATAGAAGAATACCATAATATAGGCCAGAATGATGTACAACTCACAGATTGGTTCACGAGGTCAACATAGTAGCAAAAAAGTTCAGTTATAAGATGTTGACATCAGCATAAAACACATTCTGGAAGGCAACTATCTCGGAATCCTATCCAGATTTCGAAGCAGAATTAAAAAAAAACAAAATCAGAAACCCCATAGAGGAGCTGGTTTCCTAAATAACACAATATGGAGAAACAAACTTATTAGAATAGAAACTAAGACAATAATTTACAAAGAATAACATCAATAATAATATAACACGGCAGAAACATCTAACATTTCCAAACCACCAAGGCTGCTAAAGACGACAGAGATGGAAATACTAAACACTAAAAGATCGAGTAAGAAGTGACAAAATCAGAGCACGCAATCTGGAAAGAATAAACGATTGGAAAGGAATGACAGATGATTGGATAGTAAGAATTGGAAGGCGTAGACGATGCTGTGATAATATAAGAGAAAGAGACAACCCAAGAAAGGAATCTGTAACACTCCCTAAAAAAGTTTTGCAGCAAATTTCATTCTAAATAGCTTTATAAGAATTTTTTTTGAAACCTACTGGAACGAAGTTATAATGTAAACTCAAGTTTTTCAGTTTTTATCTGTTTATAAAAAATTTCCAGAATTTTCTGACATGGTGCACTTACATTCACTTTGTATACATATTGTACACAACAGATACATGTATTGGTTTAGTCTTTATTTTGCTAATTTCTTCGGACTATGTTATCAGAGCCCTATCTGGGAAAATTACATAAATCGAAGTTGAACGCATAGCGCGCATCAAATATGAAAGGAAAAATCATACCTGTTACTGGAAAATGGGAAAATAGACCTTTTCAACACTGATTGTTTTTATTAAAATTTGTCACATGTCATGCATTAACAGCACATGTACTTCATTCAAAATTATATATATATATATATATATATATATATATATATATATATATATATATACAATTAACCGGTGAACCACGTATTTCTCTCGAAGATTAAATATTGTTATAAAATGTATCTACGCCGTCTCTCACCTAAGCAACGTACAGCATTATTCATTTTGATAAAACATCAATCGCTGGAATAAGAAAAAAAACTGGAATCTTCGAATGGGGCCAAAACTGCTGATCTCGACGCTAAGCGTCCATCCGGAACGACGAGTAAATTCGATGCAATATGGATTTCATAACTTAGTTAATATTGCTTATATAGTGGTGTTGATATTCCGATGTAAATTGTGTAGTGAAATCAGCTGTTAGACTGAATTTTTATGTGTAAATAAAGTTTCGAGAAAGTGAAAATTAAGATCAGTTTTTAAAATTACATTTGAGTACATTGCAATATGTTTAACTTTACTTCCAAAAAGTATTGGTTTAAAATGTTTGACTCACCAAACAATATAGTGTAGGGAATTTTGCATTATTTTAATACCAATGTTGCAAAAAAAAATCCACAGGTGTATGAATGGTTTTTCTTGAATAAGGTACGCCGCGTAACACAAAAAAGTTTTGTTAACAAATTTTTACTTCTTTGTTAATTATACTAGGTGTTTAAAATAGCAAAAACCTTAATTTTGGCACTTCTTGTGACTTCTCAGCAACAGAGTAAAAATTTAAAGAATAAAAGGTAAGTGTGTTGTATGAGCATTTTTAGAACTTACTAAATGAGATGTTGATCGATAGGATTCGTTAATTAAAAAATGAGTTATTCGCGAAAAATGTGAAAAAAGGCGCAGTTTTCAATCACTCGTAACTCTTATCTAAAAAAATGTATAACGATAAAAATTGGCAAAAAGTTTCATTTGTCTATCGAAAATAACTCCAATAATTCCAACTTCACAGCTTTGAAGGTTTTCTCACAAATGTAATTTTTTATCGAGAGCTCTTTATTTTTGGTGATGTTTACAACGCTCCCATTTTGCATCAAATTACTTTTTGATAAATCTGAGTGGAACATGTTAATTATCAAATCTTTCGGTATAACTCATCATATATTAATATTCTGTTGGGTTTGTTCCATTGTCTGTAAATTTAATTTGAAATTCTGCATTTTGGTATTCGCCAACGCATACATATTAGTAGAGGGGGATCCTAATTTCCCCTCACGGTAGAATAAAAAGAGCATGTCATCGAATTGACATGAGTTTAAAATGCTTTTTTCCAAGGAAATTACGTTATATATGAGGGTAAATCAAATATAAACGGTAATTTTTCTATTCTGCTTAGAATGCATTTTCGAGCTAGATTATGTTGTTTGGAGTGGAGGTTTGGTTTATGGACACTGGGGAACCAGCCGGGTACGCGCGTATGCTTGGCTTTGTCCTTAATATCTACCTATTATATGATGTGTGGTCAGTACAGAATACAGCCATGACTAAGCAAGAGTTAGATTCGTCTGTTATGCAACAGGTTATCATAAAGTTTTAAACCAGTAAAAGCGTTAAAGCCTCAGAACTTCTAACTCATTTGAAGGCACAGTTTGGGTATAGCACACTGTCTCATAATCGTGTGTAAGGGTAAGAAAATTTAAGAGTGTACGAGAATGATAACCATGATCGACGCACAAGGACAAGCCTTACAGCTGACAATGCCAATAGTGATGGACAGCTTATTGAACGTGGGCGCCGATTAACAGTGGAGGAATTTCCTCAGAATTGGGTGTCAGCTATGGAAGTGTTCAATCAATTATCATTGATCAACTTGGTTTCAGAAAAATTTGTGCTCGATGGGTTCCGAGGTTTTTGACTGTAAACTAAAGATCGTTGAAAGACTTCTAAATAGATTTCAGCGAGAAGGGAAGGCCTTTTTGAAGCGCATCTTCTTAAGTGGCGAAAAAAGAATAAAATTCAAAACTCGCCTCTAATCTGGAAAAGTCCTTGCCACGATTTTTTTTACTCTTGATTGAATTTCTACGTGCCCAACGTACAGTGAATGTGGATTACTACTGCCAGTTGTTAAGGTTGGCAAAAGTCGCGTATTTGAAACAAAAAACAAGGAATACTGCAAGAAATGGGCTGAAAGGCCATCCACTTTCGGTATAGCCCTGAAAGAATCACCGGGAGGAAAACGATTTATAATATATGAAGAAGTTGAGGAGCACATGCGCAGCTGGCTTGCAACTCGCCCTCAAACATTCTATGAGCAGAGAATACTGAAACTCCCAACTCTCGGTGGAAAAAGTTTGTAGATCACGCTGGAAGGTATATTGAAAAATGCTAATCAATCATTTCTGTATAATGCTATTCAATAAATGTATGAAAAAAATTCCGATGATATATGATTTAACCTCGTAATTGTTTTGCTGACTTTAATTCTCAAAGTTTTGAATCAAAGTCGATCGCAGTATCACAATTAATTTATTCGACAAATTTAAAAGGAAAAAACTGTAGAAAGGAAATACTGAGTCAGAAAATAGAAAATCAAAGTCAACAATATAGTTATAGCAAATCATTCATATTAATGTATAGTTACGAACTATGAAGTTAGTTAACTAATGAATAAATTTGAAAAGTTTATAATGAAAATTATTCCTTAAAACACTAAAAATGGTATGATGTCATTTTTTTCTAAAATTATTAGAAAAAAATTATATCAAAAAATAGAAATGTAACATTTCAATGAACAAATTATGATGTCACCATTTCTCGTCCCTGGGCTATCAGCAAACAGTTTGACAGTTGGCATGTCATTTGTATTAGGGAAAGAATAAAAGCGATTGGAAATGAATGTCAGTTCGAACGCAGTAGTAAAATGAGGGGAATGTGCTTCTCCCACCAGTGCATTTTATTTAATTCCGAATACCAAAATGCAGGCTTTCAAACTGAATTTACATACAATAAAATAAAACTAAAATAAAATAATTTATGAGAGATGGTACTCAAAGAACTAATAATTAATATGTTCCTTTCAGATGGTTAAAATATTAATGTAGCTCAAAATGGGAGCATTGTAAACTTCACGGAAAATCAAAAGCCCTGGAAAAAAAATCAGATTTGCAAGAAAACCGTCCGCGCTGTAAATTTGAGATTCTTACCAGCTATTTACCTCGTAGAAATGAAAGATTCTGCCGAGTTTCAAAATTTCAACGTATCTTGTACAACAACTATGGACGATTGAAAATTGCGTATGTTTTACAGTTTTTTCCAAATAACTCAATTAATTATAAAACAAACTTAGTTTCGCCCCTAGAATTTTTTATTCAGTTGCTGAAAAATTACAAAAACTGCTAAAATTGCGATTTTTTGCAACTTTAAACAGTCCGTATAATTAATTAAGGAATAAAAATTTGTTAACAACAGTTTTTATGTGTTATGCTAAATACATTCTTCAAGAAAAGCCAATCAAATATCTGTGAATTTTTTTGCAATTGAAAATACTAACTTCCCTAGAGTAATAGCCAAAATTCTCGCTCTATACTGGAACATTTAGTTTCAACTTTATGGAGAGTTCCAGATTCTTATCCAAAGAATTACTCCTTGTAAACACATTACTGATTCTGATTGGGAAGTACGCAATTTTGTAGGAGGTTTAGTTGATTTGAAGCTTCTCTTCAGGAGACATTGGAAATGATCAGCGAACTATACTTGAATTGTAACAGAGTATTTTGCCTGTTCATTGGGTTTTCTCTCCTCTTTTTTTTCCTGCAACAGATAGATATTTGAAAATTGTATATGAAGAACAAAGTGTAGTAAGGCAATTTCGTAAAATTGCCCGAGTTCCTGGCTGTCTGTTCAGAGATTCTTCTTCACAGTTACCTATTCTGAGAGAAAGAGATGTCTACAAAATGATCAACCTGTATTCCTGTATATAAGTAATGTATTGTACATTGTGTTGTACTTATCTGTGTTTGTATTTCGAGGGTTTTTCTAAAAACATTCGCTTTGATATTGATTTTGTTGTTTGTCAAAAAAATTTGATAGTGACAATTTGTCATTTCGCGATTACCTACTTGATACTGAGAGTACCGTTTTTCTGCTCTGTTGGTAATAGA
The DNA here is from genome assembly GCA_034190945.1 of Octodonta nipae. NCBI lineage: Eukaryota > Metazoa > Arthropoda > Insecta > Coleoptera > Chrysomelidae > Octodonta > Octodonta nipae. The sequence continues at coordinate 88,804,887 of CM067219.1, read as the reverse complement.
TTATTCCAGTCCAAATGAAGGTCGATTGAAGGTGCTCCGATTTCCGTGTTGTTTATCATCATACAGCTGGCTTTTTTAAATTTTCCTCTTGCAACAAAATCTTTGTTTTCTGTAAGAGAGTACTTTTGAAAATATTATCCATTTCGTTTTGGAACGTTGTCGATGTATTATTTTAGATAAAAGGCAATCCTAACGAATTGTCCATTGTCGACTGAAAATGATGTTTGTTTATGTCAAATATTACTTTTTTAAAAACTGTATCGGCCCCTAAATTTAAATTCAAACGTTTAACATCCTGTATATATGTACAAATCTAAGGTCTAATTGAGAACAAAGGCTTTGAAATTTTGTAGTGTTTCTATTCATTAACACATCTAGTCTTCTATAGTCAGTATTAGTAGGAGAGATAGAGCGAGATTTTGCTCGTCATCCTGAAAATGGACAGAATGTATCGTATTAAGTTCAATTCTTGAACTACAGCACGTTTTTAGGCAGGCGCCAGTGGAAGTGATAACCGAGGATAGTTACAGGGCGTGAAAATGGTAATTTTTTTGGTCATGCTCATGATTCGTTAACGTTCCAAAATTGGCTGAATACAAGATTGTGATATATTTAAGCAAATTCCCGAGAGGCATCTGTCTAGAGCGTTACCATCAAGCTGGCGGACAGGGGTAAACTTGCTATAGATACAATGTTGCGGTCAGTGGCGAATTCAGGATTGATGGTTAGGAAGGGCCGAAATAAACACTAAAATAGAACTCGTTTTATGAAGACAATTGTAGTGTAGGTAAGGTAATGCTGACCTAAAAAATGGCTAAAATACTAAATATAGCTTTTGGGTGGGCTTAAGTGGCTTAGCCCCCCCCCCCCCTTGACTTAAGTCATTGGTTGAGGTAGTGAAGAAGTATCCGGTTTTGTTGTTAATACCATAATAGTATAATGTTTTTATTTTCACATTCGGGTTCAGTTCAGTTTTTGGATTTATTTAAAAACACAGTCCAACTCACAATAATTTATTTCCACTACTTTAATTTATATTCTCAGAACTATTTACAATTTATCTTGAACACTACACGGCAATCGAATACTGAATGAATGTTTCCGTCAGCTCCCCGTATTTATATATTTCTTCTCGGAATTCTCCAGAACTTCAAAATGCTCCCGAGAGATTTCCTTCATGGACTAGAATTCTTCGAGAACTTCATCAAAGCAAACCGCCGACCTCGATGTGCTTGACGAACAACATTTTGGATTCCCCGAAATATCGGATCAATGCCGCTTCCACGAATTATCAGATGAAGTCCCGTCACAGTAGTGAAAGTGTTGCCGCTCTTCACATCTTGAATTCATATCCGTGTCAAATTTGGTTCGGTTTTTCAGCATTTGATATAGAATAACAAGGTAAAGTAGCCGTCGAGGTTTCTTTTGCCTGTCCAGCTGGTTTGTTCAGCTTTACAACGGCCTTCTTGATGTCCGGGATATGTGTTCGTCAATAGGTCCTCCTATAATTTCAGTTTTGAAGATGTTAATTGCTGTGGTATGGTAGGAGTGTTGTAGAAATGTTTGCAACTGTTGGTCAATAGTAGTGCGTCTTACATGAGAACCGGTCCTTCTCTTGAAAATAACCGTTCCTGAGGCAATATGGTAATAAACTCCTAATTATGTCTATTGGTATCTCTGTCCTCTCCTGGCGACCTTCGTTTTACATAAGTTTCTTTCTCACTATGTTGGGACATTCGTCTAATGGCATGTTGGTGAAGGGGTGAAAATTCCCTCGGTGATGTTTTAATTTAAGTTTTATAGATTTGACGATTTGCACAAATTTTCTTGACTTTCGTTCTTCCAAACGTTGGAGTATTGATAGAACGAATTTCATATGTTGGTGAGTTATATAGTGCCAGTCAAAAGTCCCCTCCCCCTCGTATCTTCTTAACGGTTATACTTACACTAATGAAATTTGGAGGGTGAAAATAAATGGTTGTAAACTTTTCTACTAGTGGTAACAGTAATAGATGACGTCACAGGGCTACTGTTGGCAAAATTTTTAAATAGGACCTTATGGCAGGTGATAGCTTATTTGAAGGGTATTGACGATACCTAGTCAGCCATATTAATATTGTTTGGGTTTAGTCCAATTTTGAAAGATACTAAAATTACTAAAATTATTATTTCACATTTATGCTGTATTAATGAAACGAATTTTTACAGCAAATGTTTAGAATTTGGTCTGTCTACTAGCTGACACAAATGCAAATCATCAAAAATTCTTGTATTCGTTCGAATGTGTCAGCTGAAACAACCCTGCATTGTTCAATAATTCGTTGTTTTAAAACGTTAATTTTGTCGGGTTTCGTACCGTAGATCTTGGATTTCAATTACCCCTACAGAAAAAATGTGTCAGGTCGAGTGATCGATCTGGCAATTCTATGGAACCTTGTGTTCCAATCCATCTATCACGATATTTTTCATCTAGGTAACGTCTTTCTGCACCATCCTAATTCACAGAAACACCTTCTTGTTGCAAATTTGTCGAAAAATTGCCGAATTCATATGTATTATCTTTCAAAATTTATAAATTACAGGCTCAGTTGCATTTTCTCCAGACGCACCTCAACGGAAGTTTGTATTGAGAAAAACAGGTCCAACTATGTGGTTTCCCAGAATGACTGCCAACTTTTTGTGGAAATTGAGTATGTTTTTACGAAAAATGCACGAATATGTCACTCCAATACCGTACATTTTGTGTGCTCACGTTTCCATTGAGGGAAAAAGTACTTTCATCACTAAAACAAATGGTTTTTGTGTAGTGTTGGTTTCGATTAATTTTCCATTCTTCTGTCTGGGTCGTGATCTGAAACTTGGTGCACCATTTTTAGTTTGTATGGATGAAATTTATTTTTGTAACTACACCCTATATACTGTACTTTGACTAACTACACAGATAGAAGCAACTTTAGATGCAGAGGAAGTAAGGTTTACTACCGTTTGTACAATTATCATTTTTTTGTAATCACTAACTGCTGGTTAAGCAGATCGTTTAGCAACTTTATCTCTACCTGTTGTTTCATATTCAAGTAACTGCTCTCCATAAATAAATAAACGTTTCGCTTCATTCATCAATTATTTAGAGACCTGCTACTTTATCGGCTTGAGTACATACCATTTTGCCTATATAAACTCCTAAACTTCACAGATAGGCACAACTTCAGTTATAGAGGAAGTAGGGTTTACCACCATTTCTGCAATTATGTACATTTTTTGTCATCACTACTTGTTGGTCGACGAAATTGTTTCGTATCTTTAATACTACCTATTGCTTCAAACTTCTGAAAAGCTCCCTCAAGGAAGTCTTTGATATAGTACGATCTGGGTCTCATTAAATAAACGCTCCGCTTCATAAAGATTAGTTCTACATTCACCAATTATTAAGCCAACTTCTAGTTTGCCGGCTTGAGTACGCATTTTGCCTATGTAAACTCCTATACGTCTCGTTAAACAATAACGTAACTAAATATTTAACGTATATATTTTTTTACAAAACTTTGCAAAGTAGCAATTACTAAAAATATAAAAAACGTCAACTTTTTTAACAACTAACCAGAGGCAGGCTGAATAATTTTCATTAATTAAATGAGAAATAAGATTAATATGGCTGAGTAGGTATTGTCAATACTCTTCAAATGAGCTATCACTTGCCTTAAGGCATTTGTGCCCACAGCGGCTCTGTGACGTCATCTATTACTGTTACGTCATCTGTTTCCACTAGTAGAGAAGTATACAACCGTTTATTTTCATCCTCGGAAATTTCATTAGGGTAAGTAGAACAATTCAAAAGATATAAAGGGGGAGAAAACATTTGACTGACATATATGAGTTGGTGCTGAGCCTGGAGGGATTCCATCCTTCTGTATCTTGGGTATATAGTATATATAGTCCATAATGATGTGTTGGATTTTTTGGTGGTTAGATTCCGGTCAGTTCCTGTGTGATGTTATCTGCATTATTCTTGAGAGTGTTGTAAGTTTTACGATCTATTTTGGTAGTCAGATCAGTAGACAATAGCTGTGTAAGTGTCCAATCTCTTCATTCAATAAATCTTGCTAACAAGTCGCCTTTTCCCAAAACATTTATTAGCTCAATCCCTCCATGTACATTCCGTTCGTTGAGGCTTGATTATACCCAATATTTATGCTTCTGTTTCTTTACTAAAATAATACAGATGCGACTCCAATTATATTATTCGTTCTTCGACTATATTTTGTCAACTAAATAGTCGTGGGAAAGACAGCAGTTGTCTACTAAAAGGTTCCTCAAAGTGTTGATGCCTGATTTGAATTCGATGTGGATAAAATGCGAACAGAAGTTGGCGACTCCTGAAGAGTTGAAACAATTGCCAACTACTGTTCTTTTTTGTCGGGTCTCGTTTGTGTAGCTTGTTTACTTGTTCTTTAATTAGATTTTATACTACAAATTTGCATCAGACACCTTCTTTTGCGATGACAATTGCTTCATTGAAATTTTTGGTACATTTATCCGTCATTTATCTCCTTTATATCTGATTCTACAATCTGCATTTTCTGATAAACTACTTCCTTCCTTTGCGTGACGAATGAATATCATTCATCAAATTTTTCATACTGAATTTTCAATTTATTATGTTCCTTTCTTCCATGGAAAATAACTCCTCAATGAGGCTTTTCTTTTATTTTTCTCAATAAATTTTTATACTGCCCTTTGTTGAATTTCTTATATAATTTATATGTCCTATCTCGTTTCTCAATGTTTTATTTAATTTTTTGTTCGCGGTCGTTTGGGTCACATAGCCAGTCGTCAGTTCCGCTCTGTGCATTGCTGTTTGGCTTCATATTTACTGATTACTGATTTCCAAGATGGAGAGATGCAGGGCGTCATATTCCTAATTTAGCTGTGCGGTTTCTCTATTTGAATTGCCTCTCGTACCATCTATGTTTTATAATTTGTTATTCGCTGTGGTTTTGTGACTTGTTGGTAATTGGTCTTGAAATAAGGTAGACGTTGTTTGTTTCTTTCTGGGAGCTACTTTGTGCTCTTCTAATCTGGCAGATATTGTCCTGTTCTATTGGAATGAGGGGATAGGGTATAAAGGTATATACCTATACAATATTCTGTTCTTCTTACCCCTTCCCCCCCAAAAGGTCGTAGGTTTCACATGCAATGCTATTGTATATATCCTGATCCTTCAGTTTGATTTTGGGTGTTGGATTTCTCAAAGTTGAACCTATAGTTTGATGTGGTTTATACGCGGTTAGAATTTTAGGTTTTCCAGTAACATCTTCCTTTTGTTTGTGTTGTGTATCCTGTCTTATGTTGTGTTACATTACTTATTTGATTGCGTGGTGTGTGTAGGTATCTATCTTGTTGAAGAGCAGCATTAATCTGTTTTAGTTCTTGTGCTTTGTGGTTGTTGTTGGTGAGTCTTAGTGGTCTGGAAATTAGTGTATTGGAAACTCCCCTGTATTTGTGAGGGCTGGTGATGGGAGTCTGCATTCAGATACCTATTAGTGTGTGTTGGTTTTCTATAAATGGTGTGTTTTAGGAGTCCAGTTTCAGTTCTTGATACGTGGAGGTCAAGGATTGACAGCTGCTTGTTATGTAGCACACTTCTTGGCCAAAAGGGAATATCCATAAATTACGTAAGGGGCCATTCATAAAATACGTTACCCTACATTTAGCCTTTCCGGACCCCTACCTCCCCATTCATCACGTTGCGTCACACTTTCTGCGATCCCCCTATAAATTTTACGTTGCACAAGCCAGAAAGATATCGTCACACTAACAGAGATCCCCCCTCCCCCCTGTGTGCAACGTATTTATGAACGACCCCTAAGATATATAGGATGGGTAGGTGTCTGCTAATATCTTATGATATCTTATATAGGGGTAAGTGGGTGTTTAAAATGGATTTTATGTAAATTAAATTAAATGTATCAAAATCTATAGAAAAATTTAAAATGTAATTTGATAAGCATTTTGAAATATTATCATAATAACTTTTACTTATTTGCTTATTTATTTATCTTATTTATTATATGCATTTACGTACAATAACGTAAAAATATTTTAAGGTGTAATATTTGCAAAAATTTTAATATGCTAGTAGATATACATAAATATTTTAGTCGTAAACATGTAAACTGAAATTCTACGAAAACTATCGAAGTTAATTTTTTTGGAAACCCTTTCCAAAATAAAAATATCGATATATATATATATATATATATATATATATATATATATATATATAGGTTTTTATAATTTTAACATGCTTTAATAATTAATAATAAAAAATATTAATAGAAGAATCTTAATGCATTAATATTATGAGATAGAGAGCTTATTTTATATTGTATATATAACATTGTATAATATATATACTTTTGTCCTAAAAATGAAGAATTTTTGAAAAAATGAATATCTCACGGCAGAAATGCGGGGGTGGCTGGGAGATGAAATTGACCGAAAAACGACAAAATTCGTCTTATGTAATTTATGGATGTTCCCAAAGACCATACGACAAGTACGGCATCTATGTATCTATTCAACAGATTTCGTACTGCTGCTGCCCCATCTGCAAATGTAAAGTAAGCGCTTTTAAGGAAGCACTTTGAGAGCTCTATTATATGGCGTGGGAAGTTTTCATTCTCTGAGATTTGTTGCAGTGCTTCTTCAATTGCTATGCTTGGATAAAAGGACTTGACATGAAAACTGGCTTCATAGCCAGATATCATATCTTCTGTGAAGGCTGTGATATGATATGTGTAAATTCTTATATATTAATCCTCTGTTTAATCGACTTCAAAAAAAAAGAGGTTCTCAATTCGTCTGTATCTGTTGAAGCGAAAGCTTCTTAACGGGGGGCCCACATTCACACATATGAAATTAGATGAGCAAGGGAATGAACTGGATAAATTCAAATTTCATTTGTTTCGGCACCGACACTGTCACCGACATCGGCACCACACACTATCTTGATATTGAAATGCGCATACAATTCAGTTCACTGTGTAAGAAACAGTAAACCAGGTAAAATACATTATGAGTTTCTTCTTTTATAGAATATCAATAATATACAGGAAATAAATTAATATAACATCCATAATATAGAAAACCTACACAAAATTTGCTTTTCTAATAAAAACTCCAATTCTCTCTTTGCGATATATTGCATTAAATTGGATTAGTTCCGGGGAATCCCATATTGGTCCCATATATTTTTTCAATAACATAGCTTGTTACGTTTTTTAAAATCGGGAAAAACTGTTTTAACGACTTTCTTATAAGTAAGTTTTGGTGGAGTTGCTAGTATTAAAAATATGAAAATGTTTCTGTTCGGAACTTTGAATTGTACAAAATAAAAAGTGAAGATTTTCGATTAGTCTGTATATACAGCGTATATTCATAAATCAAACGATTTCTTTTTTATTAATAATTTTAAAAGAAAAAGTTATTCTTTATACACAGATTTGCTTGGTCTAAAACGTACACTGTAATCAATCCATGTCACTTTTTTAACTGTAGATGAGGTTTGTCATCAAAGAGGAATTTTGATTAAAAGGGAAGTATCTTTACTTTTGTTAATATCTAAAATTGTTTTCCAACTATACACTAAATTTCAAAAAATATGTCAATTTTGTTTAAAAGTGAGGTACCTTTATTTTTTACAATATTTCAAATTGTAATCAAAGTTTATTAGAATTGAAAACTCCTTCCAATTATTAAACATTGTAATAAATTGAAAGTTGATTGGAAATAAATCGAAATAAATGTCAGTTAATCAACTTCAAAATGGAGGTTCTGAATTGGTTTCTATATACAGTGTGTCTTCATAAGTTGGATAATATTTAGAGAAAAAGTTATTGTTCATAAAAATATTTGCATGGTCAGAAACGTATACTGTAATCATTACATGTCACTTTTTCAACTGTATACGGGGTTTGTCAGCAAAAATGAATTTTGCTTAAAAGTAAAATACCTTTATTTTTCATAATATAAAAAAATCTTATCAAACAGGCGTATTAAGAATATTTTACAATTCTTATCTAATTATGCCACATCACTAAAAATTGTATAATAAATATTGGTGTCACATTTCCAAATTGTGTACTAGATTTGATAAAGAATATAAATTTTGTATTTTTATTTTTAATATTAACTCAAATTGTTTTCAGAAAAAGTTTATTAGAATTTAAAACTACATATTATTATGCTATCTCACTTAAAACTGTATAACGATTTATTGTAAGATTCCTGGGAGAGGACACTATTAAATGAATGACACATCTATTTTCTATCAGTTTTTCCTAGGAATTGGAGCTTTGAAAGTCTCTTCCCCGTAGACGCGAATAGTTTCTAGGCGGAAGTACATTCTTTCGTTATTTTGATTCATGTTTGAATCTGTTTCCAAAGATGTCCATGTAACAATTGCTTAGCCAAACTAATAAGTAATAATTATTTAGTTGAAGTACATTTCGAATATGGAAATATTATATATAGCCTAAGTTAGTGTATTCACTACAATTATTTGTTAGCTGGCTTAAGTTAAATTTTCTGTGTATTATACTTGACATTGAGCATTACCTAGCAGTAAATAAAACCGAGTTATTATCATTTCTATTCAACTTATAGCAGCAACAGCAACAATATCAACAATAACCCATCAGCTGTCGCCGGTCAGATTTATGAAACTGTTGGACTGGATTTGGATGTCGCTTCTACAATTTGCATATAATTTTTTTACGAAAACCCAACATAATTTTATAGGTTCTGAATCGTGAAAAACGTTTTAATGGTCTGTTTTAATGAAATAGTTAAAATCTCTGCTATTTAATTTCACTTTCAGTAGTACATTTTCGTATGACCCGTTTTTAAGCTGAGAAATGTTCTATTATTGAATGACTGCTTTGACCAACTTTCGCATCAATCAACTGAAATGGTCCTTCTAACACTAAACCGCAGATAACTATGACAAACGGTAAAATGTGGTACTGCACCAAATGAGAAACACATCTTCGGAAAGAACTATTTTACGAATGAGTAAATACGCACCTTGATAAATCATTTGAATTTAAATAGGATGTTCGAGCGATCGGTTGCAGGATTTTCTCACACTCTTGAACAAAATAGTCACGTAATCGGTGTATCTCTCACAAAGATTCGATTCTCTCTTCAAGATGTACCAGTGAGGTTTAATTTGGAAAACAAATCACGTGTGGGCAGTCCGATAATGAATAAGAATGATTTTCACCTCAAAAACTCATAAAGTACCCGCTACTTTTGATGGATTTATTTTGATTTGTTTTTTTTTTGAAAGTTGAATCTTCCTTTTTGCAATTCAGATGTTCATAAACGTAAACATTGTCAAAATGTTTTGTTATGGTTATAAATATACAATGATAAAAATCTGAAAGAGGGTGGTGGGATCATAAGCGAGTCGTTCTATTTACAAACTTCGTTTCATTCGGAAACGAAGAAGAATCAATAGATCTTTGTACTTTATATACATATTATGGTAAACTGAATGTTTTTTCATGTAAACTTTTTTTAAACAATTAATATTGTAGTCGTTTTTGCATTTTTAAAAATTTACCAAAAAACAACTGTTTGATGGGATGCAAAATCAGCGATGTTTAGTAATGTTAAAATGCCTAGGGTACGGGTACGCCGAATGTATCGCCAGCTAAGTGAATTTGAAAGAGGTCAAATTATTGGTTCACGGGAGGTTTTTTCATTTGGAGAAATCGCTAACCGCACAAACAGAAATCCAAATACTGTAATGAGATGTTTTCAAGCGTGGTTTGATAATACCCAAAACCGGAGAAGAGTAGCCACCGGACGTCGAAGGGGTACAAATGAAGTTCAAGATCGACGTCTAATACTTATGGCCTTTAGAAACCGATTTGTGGCAACACTAAATTTGGTTAATGATTGGTTAGGAGAAGGCCATCTTGTAAGTGTCCGAACGGCTTACCACCGTATAAGGTCCTTTGGACTCCAGCATTCTCGATCCCATCTTGAGCTACCTCTGACCACTGAGCATCGAGGGCAACGACTACACTGGTGCAGAAAATGACAAAATTGGAATGTAGAATGGCATCAGGTCGTCTTCTCTGATGTATCTCAATTCTGCTTGGGTGGAAATGATGGCCGAAGAAGGGTTAGATGATGTCGAGGAGAAAGACGTCAACCTCAAATTGATGTCGAACGACATGTGCACCGAACAGTAGGCGTTATGGCATGGGGTACAATTGCACATTAGCTCAGGTCATTTACGAAATTACGTGACAAAATTAATAGTAGAACAAAACCGACATCAACGTGTTCTAATGATAAAACTTGACTAATTGACATAAAATTTAACATTTTTCATCGATGCGTTTTTGTTTTTTAACAAAAAAACAGCGAAAAATCGGTAACAATTTAGTTTTTCCTTATATACAAAATCCACCGATAAAACCGTGTTTGCTACTATGGGCAATGTTAAAGACAAATGAAAAAAACCTACAAAATGAGCTGATATACGTTCAACTTTGTTAATTGGTTTCTTAGATAATGGAATATTTACCCAAAATTCCAAAAAAATAAAAAATTGTATATATATATTTTTTATTTTATAGCTAAAACATTCTTATTAACTGAAACGATAGATCTTCTCATACCCAATTTATGTTGTAAAAATACATACTGTAGACCCTGTAGTTTTTGCAAAATTTCAGGCAAGCCTATGGAAGACATATTTATTTGAAAGGCCATATTATCTCACCGGATAACCCTATCATTATGAATAAACTACCGTTGGAAAGTAGAAGAGTTGATCTAGTGATCCGTCATCTCACTGTTCTAAAATTTACAGTATAAATACACAAAAGTATTGAAAATATTTGGCCATTCCGGAAAAAAATATTTGGGCGAGTCCATTCAAAAAATTGCTAAGAGGTGATAGTATATTCTTATAATATATAATTTTAATGCAAATTTTAATTTTAAGCAAACACATACTTATAATATATCTTGCATAAGATGATAATGATATAATATTATAAATGCGAAGGCTATTGCGAGCGATTTTTCCATTTGTAAAGGTTTCAATAATATCTATCTAAAGAAATTTGGCTTTTAGCCGCGAGATGTAAGATCGACATCTAGGATTTTCGAGCAATTTGGCTTGTCATTAATTAGTATTTATTAACAAAAAAATAGCAGGAATTTGAATTGCAACATAAACATTGCATTGTTAAGTATATGAAGAATAACATCTTTTGTCTTCTATTATTAACAATTATTAATTTGTATCGGCGTTTCAGTTTCATATAATAAAAAAATATGAAATGTACTGAAAGTGTAAACAAAGCAACCTACTATTATTTATTTATGTTTTAAAAAATCAGTGAATAGAGAAGGCATATTTTCGTTTTTTATTTAAATTTAAAATAAGTAGGTCTTTTGCATATTAAAATTGATTGCTCCATCATTATCATCAGTCTCTGTGTAAATGGAGTTTAGGTATTCCATTTTGCAAAATATATTACATAAATACATATTATGCAAGAAATATAAATATGTGTCACCTTAAAATTTAAATTTGCATTAAGATTATCACCTTGAATAACTGTAACTCTACTTCACCCTAAATTGCAACCATCCAGTATATGGTGCTGTTTATTTGTCACCCAATATAACTTTTTGAACACCTGACTATAACTCTACTCCACCCTATATTACAGCTATGCAACTGCTTATGGTCTACGCTGTATAATAATTACTAGTGGTCGCCCAGTGGTCGAAATTCGACCCTATTTCATGAAATTTTAAAATGTATATTTTTATAAGAAACAGAGTTGTGGATAAATCGGAGAAGTAGATGTAATGACCAAAATTGTTCACTCATATTGACAAATCTATTGAAATAAAAAGAAAATAAAAATATAATCAAATATCGGTATTCGAAATATTTTTGACAAATGAATGACTCCAAATTTTTGGCTGGAACCGCTCCTTGCAAAATATTCGATATAATAATTGGAAGATTGTTCTTTGCAACCTAAAATTTTCTTCATTTGCGGTTTCAATCAAGTTCAAGAATATTAAAGAAATGAGAGGACCAACAATACTAGGAGATCTTAAATATTTAATACATTCTCTATTGTCCGCTGCCTGACAATTTTTTACAGAACACCTTCGGGAAGGTTGTGATAATAATATATTAATCAAATAATTAAATTCACATTAAAAACGGAATATTTAATATGAAAGTTCGAAAAATCAATACTGATCTACTACATTGACTATTTTACCACTAAATAATAACAACGCTTGCATGCCACTTAAAGAAGTACATGCTCTAAGAATATATCTAATGATCGCTCCATATATAATTACGAAATGTTTTGAGTTTTGACCGTCTGGTGGCGGCGGCTCTGTCAGTTGTTTGTCGTTGACAGTATGGACATAAATAATGATTTTTTATTAGATCTTATTTAATAAATTAACCAATTTTATAAATTCCGTACTGAAGGTCGTCAGTTGCTACTAAACAAAACAAAAATGAAGAAAACCGGTTGAGAGACAGAGGTGAAAATGATACCTAATCGTTTTGTCTTTGCCTATTTATATATAGATTTCTGATATTTTTTGAACCACCTTTTAAAGTAAAATTTCTCTTTACTCCATATTTTAATCAACCTATATATGGTGTTTTTTCTAAAATGTGTTAAACATACTCTAAAACTATAATCTTGCTTCTCCCCATATTTCAGATATTCCATATAGTAGAATGCAACTGTTCATGGCCTACCTTATATAACTTTTTTTTAAATTTTTTTGATCCATCCTAATAGAACCCTTCATGTGTCACAAATATAACAACACAGTATTGCACCCTAACACCAAACTTTTATTTAAACCCTCACCCAAACTGCAACTGTTTATTGACCACCCTATATAACAATTTTATTCAACATTTTTTTAACCGCTTTGTATAACTAAATCTACTTCCATCTACATTAAATTCATCCTGTATACACCTTTTTCAATTTGTCAGATATTACAACTTATTTTTGAAGCACCCTGTATAACCATAATTTTACTCTACACAATATTTCAATCACAATGAATGTGCATCTGCTTAGGGGCCACCAAATAAAACATTTGTTAAACACTTAACTACAACTCTGATCCATTCACTATCTTATACATGCAAATGCTTATGGACTACGCTATGTAATCATTTTTGAACCACCCTGGAAAGTATAATTTGTCTCCACCTTGTATTTCAACCACCCCTTATATGCAGCTTTTTCTAACATTGTTTTAATCACACTGTATGAACTATAATTTTACTTTGATCCATGTTTCGGATATTGCATATATGCAACAGCTCATGTTCTAACCTACAAAAAAAATTATCCAACCAATTTAACTATAACTATAACCACATTGCATTTCCAACTACTTCTCGGCCACCCAGTATAACATTTTTGTACCACACTGTATAACTATAAATCCATCAATGTTCAATAAATTTCACCAAAACCGCAACTGGTTATTGGGCACCGAATATAACAATTTTGTTCAACATGTTTTTGAATCACCTTATATGTATTATAACTACCCTGTATACGCTACTGCTTATTGGTCAACCAATATAACATTTTTTAAATAATTATCATGACAATTCATCACCCTATATTTCAACTATCCTATCTTTTCAACTTATTATGAACTGCGCTATTTCACAATTTTTCCTCATATTTTTCAAGACATTTACAACTTTTTCTAACCTTGTTTAAATGACGCTGTATAACTATAACTTTACTTCGCACCATATTTCAGGTACTCCATATATGCAACTGCTATATATATTTTTAAACCCACCTGTATAGCTGTAATTATACTCCGTTACATATTTCAACCATCCTATATATGCAACTACTTGTGGATATAAAACAAGTTTTTAACCACAACAAATTATAATTCCACTACATCTTATATTTCAAACACCCTATATAAACGACTGCTTCTAACATGTCTTCAAGCCATTTCATAACTATAATATCTTAAGAACATAATTCAAAGATCCTAAATGCTTACCTAACACATTTTTAAAGAGTTTTATTCAAACTGTATAAATATTCTACCCTTTTTCAACCAATTGGTATAGGGAACTGTTTATGGCCCACTCAATATAACTTTTTTAGACCACCCCGTATAACTAATTCCACTCCCTCTGATTTCCCCCACATTGTATATATGCAGCTGCTTACAGGACACCAAATATAACTTTTTTAAAATTTTTTAAATCCATTTAATTCTACTCCTCAGTTGATTTTTCTTAAATTAATAAAGGCTAAGCTGATGCCAGTATCTAATATTATGTTCGTGCGGTGGAACCAATTGAGTAATTTCATTACCCAACATGGTATAGGTTTTTTCGCTATATCTACCGTTTCTGTTAATTTAGAGAGATAAAATGTCTACCAGATTTTAAGTCAAACTATAGGCTTTGCAACAAAAAAAGATTCAGCAAAATCACTTCAGTAGTTCTTACGTGATGCCCGAACAAACAAACAAACAAACAAACAAATAAACAAACAAATAGACAATCTTACAATTTTATAATAGTAATAGCCGTTACCCGCGGTTTCATGGAAAGTAGAATTCTTTGCAAAAACAAATAGCTTATGAAACATATGGGCTATCCAATATAACAAATTCTCGTAACTTTGTTGAACCACTTAACATAACTATAAATCTACCAATCCCGAATACATTTCACCCAAACTGCAAGTGCTTATATAACAATTTTATTCAACATTTTTTTGGAACCTCCTTGAATAGTTGTAACTCTGCTTCACCCTATACTGCAACTATCCTGTATATGCTATTGTTTATTTGTCACCCAATATAACATTGTTTAATTAACTAATTATAGTTCTACTCCACCCTATACGCTATATAACAATTATTACTGATAATTTTTAAGGCTCTTCGTAAATTTTAAGTTTAACCAGCCTTTATATGCAACTATTTTTAAAATTGTGTTAAATACAATATATAAATAAATTTTTGCTTCGTTCCGTATTTCAGGTATTTAATATAGTAAAATGCAACTGTTCCTGGTCTACCTTATATAACAATTTTTTTTAAATATTTTTTAATCCACCCAGTAAAACTATAATTCTAATAAGCCCCCATCTTAACCACCATTTTTGTACCACTCTGTATAACTAAATTCACCAATCCCAACCCATTTCACCCAAACCGCAACTATTGATGGCCACCTTATATAACAATTTTATTCAATATTTTTAAGAACTGCCTTCTATAGCTATAACTTCCATCTAAATTTAAAATATCTTGTATATACTGCTGCCAATTAGTCACCCATTATAACTTACTGGTCTATCGGTTTTTGAACCATCCTGTATAACTACGCTAAATAACCATTTTTGAGATATTTTTTAACCATCCTGGAAAATATAATTTGTTTCCACCTCATATGTCTACTACCCCGTATATGCAACTTTTTAATCACACTGTATAACTATAATTTTATTTCGCCCCATGTTTCAATATTGCATATATGCAACAGCTCATGTTCTATCTTAAAAAAAATAGCATAATTTTTTATCCAAACTATTTAACTATAATTCAACTTCACCCTCTATTTCAACCACCTTGTATGTGCAACTACTTAACGGCCACCCAGTGTGACATTTTTTGTACCACCCTGTGTAAATATAAATCCATCAATTCCTAATTTATTTCACCAAAACTGCAACTGGTTATGGAGCACCCTATGTAACATTTTTAGAGATTAAACTACTTAACTCTACTCCTCCCTATATTTCAAATATCATATCTGTGCAACTGATTATAAGCTACCCTATTTCACATTATTTCCACATATTTTTTTAAGCACAGTATGAAATATAATTACCCTTCATTTAATCCATCCTTCATTTGCAATTGTTTCTAACCTTGTTTGAATCACACTGTGTAACGATAACTTGACTTCGCCTTATATTTCAGGTACTCCATATATACAACAGCTCTACCCTATATATAACAAAATTCTTCCAACTTTTATACCCACACTGTATAATTACTGTTATACTCCATGCTATATTTCAACTACCTTGTATATGCAACTGCTTATGGGCCACCCAATATAAAATTTTTTCACCACTCTGTATACTTAGAATTCTAGTCCACCCTATATTTCATCTATCTGGTATATGAAACAGCTTGTGGATCATAACATTCCTTTATAATATTTTTAAACCTTCCTGTATAGCTGTAATCATACTTTGCTACATATTTAAAGCATCCTATAATATGCTACTTGAAAACTTGAGAACTACTTGTGGATATAAAACAATTTTTTAACCACCCTATAAACTATAATTCCACTCCATCTTATATTTCAACCAACCAGAATAAACTACTGTTTCTAACATTTTTTCCAACTTATTTCATCACTTTAATAATAGCTCAAGAACATTCAAATATCCTACCTGCTTACATAACATATTTTTTTATACACTCTATATAAATATAATTCTATTTTATCCTTATTTCCCCACATTGTATACGCAACTACTTATGACCCTAACAATATAACATTTTGTTATCCAACCTGCATAAATATAATTCAACTCCACTCGTTTTTCAACTACCTGGTATATACAACTGTTTCGGTCCACTCCATATATCGTTTTCGAATCACCCCGGATAACTTCCCCCTTATTTCAACCACATTGTATATATGCAGCTACTTACAGGCCACTTAATATACCTTTTTTTTAAGAATTCTTAAATACTTAATTCTACCCCGCTGTAAGTTTTACCTATCCTATATATGGAACCCACTGTAAAATTACATTTAATATATCAGTTGAATTTTTTTTAAAGCCAAACATGTTAGATTGGCAAATTCCGAATTATGAATAAAAGATAAGCTGATTCAAGTATCTAATATTTGGTGCATGCGCTGGAACCAATTGTCTAATTGTGTATTACCGAACATGGTATTAGTTTTTTGGCTATACCTACCGTTTCTTTCAATGTAGGGAGATAAAATGTTTACCAGATTTTAAGTCAAACTATAAGCTTTGCAACAAAAAACGATTCAGCAAAAACAGTTCAGTAGTTATTACGTGATGAGGTAACAAACAAACAGACAGACAACTACAATTTTATAATAGTATAGATAAAGATATAATTTTTTCCTTAATGACCAGATATTTTCAATACTTATATGTATTTATACTTTAAATTTTGGAAAAGGGATCTCTAGGTCAACTCTTCTACTTTCCAACGGTGGTTTACTCATAATGATAGGGTGATCCGGTGAGGTAATGTCATTCAAAAAAATATGTCTTCCATAGGATTGACTGAAATTTTGCAAAAACTATCAGGGCTACAGTATTTTTTTCAGAACATAAATTGTGTATGAGAAGATCTATCGGTATAGTTAATAAGAATGTTTTTGCTGTAAAATAAAAAAATATATAAACGATTATTTATTTTTTTGGAAATTTGGGTATATGTTCCATTATCTAAGACACCAATTGACAAAGTTGAGCGTATAGTAGTTCATTTTGTAGGTTTTTTAGTTCTCTTCAACATTGCCCATAGTAGCAAACACGGTTTTGTCGGTGGATTTTGTGCAAAACGTAAAAAACTAAATTCTAACAGATTTTTCGCTGTTTTTTTGTTAAAAAACAAAAAAGCATCGATAAAAAATGTTGAATTTTATTTCGATTAGTCAAGTTTTATCATTAGAACACGTTGATGTCGGTTTTGTTCTACTATTAATTTTGTCACCAAAAGGTCTTTTTCTCCGTAAATGACCTGAGCTACATAGAATATCTTTGTTCGAGGCAACATGACAGCACAACGTTATCTTTTGAAAGTACTGGAGTTATTTGTACTCCCTTTATTTAATCGGCTCATAGATCCCATATTTCAACAAGATAATGGTCGGCCTCATATTGCTCGAGTTAGTTTAAACTTTTTTGATGAAACCCATGTGAATCTGTTGGCATGGCCGTCCGAATCCCCCGATCTTTCGCCCATAGAACATGTTTGGTATATGATGCGTAGAAGGCTCGGACTTTTGAGGTTTTATGACATGAAATACAGGTAGCTTGGGATAGTATTCCTTAAGAAGAAATATAGACCACCTTGTTGAATTAACGCCACGCCTGGGCGATTCTTTGTCAGTTGCTTCGAGGTCCTTTCAAATTAAATCACAATGTTATTTAAAATCTATTGTTCTAATGATTTTCTCTCAATACACGGTCTTTTAGTATTTGATTTATAAAATAATTTTTTTAATTTTTAGATTTTTGGGCATTCAATATTTTCGATATTTTACACTTCTTTGTCAGTATAAATTTTGATATTTTGTACACTTTGACTCCTTTGCTGTTTTAGCACTTTAAATACTTTTGATACCTAATATTTCCTGCATTTTTTAGAGTATTCTGTGAACTTTGGCTATTTTTGGCATTTTAAAATTTTTACGTTTGAGACTTTTTATGTTTGGCATTTTTGATATTTCCTGCATATTTTAAATTCTCTCTATGAAAGAAATATCTCATGTACGAAGTTTCTATAGTCAAGAGTAATTACAGATTAATTAGGCAGTGTATTATTTTAAAAAATTTAATAAATGGAATTTTCAGGCCTATATTACATTAGTTTCTCGAAAAAGAATTATTTTTTCAGAAAATCACTTACCCCATATTGTATATTAAATTTTCCTCAAATTATTAAATTCATTATTGGTTATTTGAGGAGAAGAGTTAAGAGTAGAAATACAACTTTTACGTATGTGTCACTTTCTTTGTCCGAGATTTTGAATTTCTATAAAAAATTCATATTCATTAGCTGAATTTTTTAGAAACGACGAATTTCGTCTGTATTCATTAAATAAGAATTGATTCCCATGCCTGTATTTCTTTCAGATCCCGTGAATTATTCTAAAACTATTCCCCATCTGCTCCCATCGAAACATTAAATTTATATAGAATGATTAAACTGTTGTGTATTGATATAATAATGATTTTCTTATGGAACAAACCACATGGGTCAGAATGTGTGGGGAGGATAGGAATAATAATCTGTTCTGGCCCACATATTCAGCAACAACAATCAAAATGATGGAGTAGTAGATATAGAAGCAATGCAGGATTTTAGGTTTGCTTAGCACCGATAGATATACTAGATAACTACGTAATTAATTTGTACAGGATAAGTGGGTACATTTATTACTATTATTTGGTGAAAGAACCCACTAACTATGAATGTGCTATTTATTGTATAGTGTTTTGTTTTGTTACTTATTTTCATCATTTTATTTCTCTTTTGAAGTCCGTTAATATTAAAGATATATATTTTGAATTTTTTTGAATTTATTTTTTTTAAATGATTTATTTCTGAAAATTTTTGCCATTTTCCTTGTGTGTCAAATAAATTGACGGTCAAGCTGTTCTTCTCTTACAAAAAATATGTGAATAGAGAAAATCCTAATTAAAACATAAACTTGAGCGTGTGAGCCTGTCAGTATGTTTGTGGAAAACATTAATCTGAAATATCAAATAAATATTGATCTATATATGATTAATTCTTTAGAATTAGTAATTTTTCTGATGCATTACAGATATCATAACTATATATAAGTTATTAAATAATTATAAAATTATTATTGAGATATCAATTCTTTCAAATACTTAGTTATATGTATATGTAAAATACTACAAATGATTTCGTCAGAGTTCTATACATTCGTATGCCATTAACTCACGTATGTATTGTTTCATCACGAACTTGAGTCGGTGAAAATGATCATTAATAAGCAATAAAGTTAACATCGTCACTCCTATTTAGACAAAGAGGATGTCGATTGTCGAGAGAATCGATTGTAATGAATACAAGAAGTCAACAGCCAATACCACTAGCACCAGGGAGGGCGATAATCTACTCCAAAATAAGAAATCGAGATCGTTATCAGTATTCAAGTGTTGTATTGTCATTTTTCAAGCTGCTGAGTAATGAAAATAACGATCGTTCGTCTCCTACAGGTCATAAAGAGATTTATGTTTATTTTATGTTCTGAGATAGGTACATCGAGCCATAAAAATATAAGGATTTCATTGTAAATGACTGAATGAAATTCTAATTAACCAACCATATATTGAAATATTGAGATATGTACATAGTTTTTAATACTTTTGAAAACCATAGCTGTTTTGTAATTTTTTTAGTAACAATACTGTATTTAAGCGGTTTTTATTTGTTGAAAAAAATACGAGAATGCGATATATATATATATATATATATATATATATATATATATTATATTGGAATGTTTTTTTTAAATGTGATTAGCTCTTTGTTGGCTAAGCCAATTTATAATAGAATGAATTTAAGTTAAGTTATTTGAATTAATTTATTTATGAACTTTATGATAAATAAATAAATAAATAAATTTCGCAGGGTCCTTTTTGCTTGGGTTCACGTTGTCAAATTTTTAATAAATAAACTTGTACTTATCTCTTTTGTCTTATGTTCATCAATCCTTCTTCTGCACCACATACACTATGAATATTGAAATTTTATCTTCACTTTAACTTTTTACTTGTGACTTTTACTTCTCTAACTACTTTTAAATCAAATTCCAAACCTTTAATCTACTTACAATTTATTTACTTAACCACAATATAATCTTTCATACAAATTTTCTTTAAACAAAATAAATTTCTTAATCTTTAATCTGCCCTTAATTTTATTAATCTAAACCATTCAATCATATTTTCATGAACCTTAAGTTGACATTGGTCACCTGTTAACCATCAGCTACAACAAGTCTTTTATTAAAATTTTGATTTAATTATAAATGAGATTTTATACCCTTTAAATTAGTTAATTATTCTATAATATGCTCTCTGCTCTGTCCACACTATGAATTTCTTTTACGTTCCATCTGTTTCTGAGGATTTCTAACGGTTTTTATAATTCGACATTTCTACCTTCTGTTTATGAAAGAATTTATTTACTTTAAAAGTGAATTTGATCTAAAATATGTGTAATTTGGTCTGTTTATGGCCTAATTTGTGATTCTACATGTATTTTAAAAACTCTCCTATCATTTTACGACTGAATTTATCCTTTTGATGTTTAACCTTTATCATGGGTCTTTGCAAATATTTTCTTTTATGTAAATATTAATCTTTATTAAAATTTGTATGATGCAATGACTAACTTTTATATGCCACTATTCATCCTTGCAACAATTTGTTTTTGAAACATTTTACATAGTTTAAAATTATTGGTTTATCTATTTGATATTATATCGTCCTTTATATTTATTTACAATCAGTTGCTATTTCATTTAACAATTTAGATTCTTGCAATTTCCTTTTATTTTTATGAATGCAAATTATCAATATTAACCCATTAATTAACAATAAAGTTAACTATATTTGAATTGGTAAGGTTTTCATATTATTTTCATGTATTTAAACCCATTACAATATATATATATATATATATATATATATATATATATATATATATATGTATGTATTTACGGGTTGTGATTAAATTGGCCAATTAAATATTTTTACTTACGAATTTTACCCTTCCGTTTATAAAAATTCCACACAACTTTTCTTCAACTGCTCCGGCTCTTGTGACTCGTTTCTGTAATGTAATTATAAATTCCAATTAACTGTTGTCAATAATAAAACACTAATATACTCATATATTTTGGAATTATAAATAACTCTTTTTGTTTTAAACAAATAAATAAACTTCAAAATATAACACAATTAAAATAATAAACAAAATCAAACGCAAACCAACAATAGAATCATGAACATCAAACAATACCTTATTTACTAAATATTAAATTAATCTAAAAAGATTTGATGTATACGAATGGTTATTTTATATTAGACAAATGAAATTTAAAACTTAATGATTAATCAATTTAAAAATTAAAAACAAACTAGCTACTAATAATTTTTTATTTAGTGGGTATTTCCCACTAAATAAAAACCTAACCTAACCTAACCTCTTTATTATACTGTTTTGAGCGCTAAATAAAAAATGTTTAATAGAACTGCAAAGTTGTAATACCTTGTTCACTTTTGATTGGCTTAGTGTTACCACTCAATCCTCTTGAACGTGTTTGTGAAGTAGACTGGCTGCTGTCATTCCTTTTGATGTATCTGGATGATACCTCAAACCTCTGCTTTCATTCATCTCTCGCTCCAATATCTGCTAACCTCTGCTCCCTTCTAGGGATCTGTCTCTGCACCTTTCCACTTTCTTTCTATATTTGCTACCAAGTTGAATAAAAACTGCTCCACCTCTACTGCTTGGCTCAACTGCTTCCTGCTTACTTTTTGTTTAGTATTTATGCACGACCATTCATTTGTGCACTCCAGCTTCCACACTTCTTCGGGATATGATTGCTTTTGGTTTACTTTGCAATCCCAAATTGAAAATTTGGAAATTTTTAAACTTTTTTTGTTTGACAAATTTTGACAACTTAAATGTCACTTAATAACCACAAACAAAGTTTACTGCTGCACTGCTAAATTTTGAATCATCATCTGGTCATGTCCTTTTTCGCTTTTATTGTATGATCTGTGTTTATAGTAGTTTTTTATTTTGACATAGAACCAATTGTTCTAACTTTTTAATTCCGCATTTTCCATTTCCCATTTTTCTATATTTTGATCCTATTGCCTATATTTCATTCCCCATATGCTCAATTTTTAAAAATACCTTTTCATTTTCATATAATCTGCAATTTTCTTTTTTATTGTTCTCTACTCGATTGGACACCCGCATTTCCAATAATAACCTGTTCCCAGATTTTATAAAATTTTTCTTTATTGACAACCAACAGTACCATGATTCGACTGCGCCTTCTGTCTTTGTCTTGCTGTATGAATTTCAACTAGTTTCGTTCGCAGATTATGTCACAATTTCGCTCCAAATATTGTTGGACATTTCAAATATAAATTTATTCTTTTTGAATGGAAATACTAAGTTTTCAGAAATTATTTTCCTTAAAATGTGTTAATAAGAACTTAAAATTGTGATTTGTGATGGATTATTGAAATTATGAAATGTCACTTCCCATGTTTGTGAATCAAAACCAAGGTAAAATTTTAAATTTTCTATTTGTTAAATGTTTTCATTGTGATATATAAAATCAATAGAATATTGCTATATACCTATTTAAATTCATACTCGGTTTTTAATGAATTTTGCTAGAACTGTCAAATCCGCTTGATTTCAAGATACATTTAACGTGTTATATTTATTGCATTTTGCATTATAGATCACCAGTTCACGGTCTGGCTTCATTATTTAACCATTTCCATACTATTAGTGAACCTTAACTCCATTTGATGTTTTCATTGTGCTTTTTACCTTTTATCTATAATGTAAAAATTAATCTCAAAATGTGTTGGTAAGCGCATAACTCAATAACGCCTGGACCAATTTGGCCAATTCTTTTTTTTAAATGTTCGTTGAAGTTTAAGTATGGTTTTTACGGTGAGAAAAATTCTAATAATTTCCGGAAAAACCCTAAAAACAACATTTTTCTTTTTTCCATACAAACGTTTTCTAACTAAAACGTAGAGTCAATTTTCTTTTGTTTTACTTTCGGCACGCGACATAAAAATACCTAAAACATTGGTATGGCGTAAAAGATTTGACTTCAAGTCATATCAAATTAAAGAAAAGTTGAAAATTGAAACAACAACAAACTGTCGAAGATTTATACGACGGAAACAAGGAAAACCAGTTCCAGGATACCCAGATGTATATTCCACCGATGCGATTGGTCGAATTTATTCAGTACATCTAAGCAATGATGAATGTTTTTATTTACGACTGCTATTAGTCAATGTTCGTGGCCAAACATCATTCCAACATTTACGAACTGTTGATGGTGAATTGTGTGGATCCTACAGAAAAGCCTGTCAACGTTTGCAATTGCTAAAAAATGATGCTCATTGGGATCAAACTCTCAATGATGCTGTAATATCATCACATGTTCATCAAATACGAACATTATTTTCTATAATCATATCTACATGGTTCCCATTAAACCCAATTGAATTGTGGATCAAGTACAAAGATTATATATGTGATATTTTGTATCAAATACGGAATAGAATGGTAAATCCAAATATACAAACAGTGAAGAAATTTACAACGAAGCACTGATTTCAATTGAGGACATGTGCTTGATGATGTCAAACAAACTATTAATTCAATCAGGCCTGGCCGCGCCAAATCGTCCAATGCATGATGATTTTAACCAAGAGTTGCACCGACAAAAATTGTATGATATCAACACTTTGAAAGAATTCAAACAAATCTTCTACTGCTGAATGAACAACAGAAGTATGTATTTGATACTCTTATGAAAGTAAGAAATGATGAAACTGGAGGGATTTACTTCTTAGATGCACCTGGTGGTACAGAAAAACTTTTTTGATTTCATTAATATTAGCAACAATTCGCTCCGAAATAAAATTGCACTTGCACTCGCTTCGTCGGGAATCGCAGCAACTTTGCTTGAAGGTGGTCGAACAGCCCACTCAGCACTAAAATTGCCATTAAATATGCAAAGCAAAGAAACTCCAACCTGCAACATTTCGAAGAACTTGCAATGGCAAATGTTTTGCAGCAATGCCAATTGATATGGGATGAATGCACGATGGCACTTAAAAAATCTTTGGAGGCTTTAGACAGAACCTTAAAAGATCTACGGAGCAATCATAACCGATTTGGTGGTGCAATGATTTTATTAGCAGATTTTCGTCAAACATTGCCAGTGATTGCATGATCAACGCCAGCTGATGAACTCAATACATGTCTAAAGTCCTCCAATTTGTGGAAACATGTCAAGGTACTTCATTTAAGCAAGAATATGCGTGTCATTGACATAATAATGGCAAATTTCCTATAGACATGTTGACTGGCTTCATTAACTTTCTTCCTCGATCAAAAGATGCACTTATTGAGAAGGTGTTTCCAGATGTTGCTCAAAATTACAGAAACCATGTTTGGTTGAGCGAACGAGCTATTTTGGCTGCAAAAACATAGATGTAAATGAATTAAATTTCAAAATTGAAGAATAAATTACAGGCGAATCGAGGATATATAAATCAGTTGATTCGGCAACTAACCAAGATAATGTCAACTATCTACCGGAATTTTTAAACTCGCTGGATTTGCCAGGATGCCTCCTCACAATCTTCAATTAAAGGTTGGATCGGTAGTTATAATGATGCGAAATATCAACCAATCGCGTCTTGCAACGGCACACGGTTAGCGATAAAAAATTACTAAACAACGTGATGGAAGCAACTATACTGAAAGGAAAGTATAAAGGAGAAGATGTTCTAATACCGCGCATCCCAATGATTCCGACTGATGTGCCATTTGAGTTTAAACGACTACAGTTTCCAGTGCGGCTAGCTTTTGCTATGACCATAAACAAGTCCCAGGGGCAATCATTAAGTGTTTGTGGTATTAATCTGGAAAACCCATGTTTCTCACATGGTTAATTGTATGTTGCCTGTTCCCGTGTTGAAAAACCAACAGATTTGTTTGTCTATGCGCCAAGAAACCAAACAAAGCACTACAATGAAAATAAAACTGATTTTTGTTAATAATTATGATTGACATGATTAACAATAAAGCGATTACTTACTATATCTATTAATATTATTATTATCAGTAGGGTGACGGTTCTGTTCAGGAGAATTTTTTGCCCCGACTATTAAATAGGTAGGAGCAAAAAGCTGCCAAATTACAAATCTTTGTGACAGGATGAAGTATGCCGGGTCCGCTATTATTTTATCGCTCTTTACATTATCGCGAATGATTTGTCTCTCACGAGAAATTGCTCGCAAGCCTGGCCGAACCCTTACTAAAGCTGAATTCAGCGAAAAGATGTTCACACGATTCGTTCTGACGTTTACATCGAAGTACCAGAAAGCTGTCAGCGTAATATGATACCGTTGCATCATACATGTGTGTACAATTAACACCTAACAGCTCCCCCTTAGAAAGAAAAGTTGTTGCAATAACATCAACTTTTAAATCAAATTGGGCTGACAATGTGGGATCCATCTTGAATCACAGACTTCAATTTTGGGACGAGCCTGGACAATAGTTTTGGGAAGGTCATTAGGTTGTCTGAAGTGGACTTGTCATCCTTTGGTGGCTTCTTGACGTGTTTTATGATTTTAGCTGAAACGTAAGCAACAACAATGATTATAATTGTTGTAACCGTAGCGTTTGGAAACAAGGATATGTACCGGTTTATGAATGGCTGGTTGATAAGGTCATCGAGATCCCTAGAGATCTAACTTATGGCTAGCTATGGAGAGTTCTTCCATATTTAAGTCTCCCAGCTTTAAGGGCATGAGTTCTGGGATATCTAGTTTTTCTGGGTGAGAACTGCAACAATTGCAAGGGATTACCACAGGGTACCAATTTTCGGAAATGTTTATACGTTTTTGAGGTTCTGCTTGAATTTTGTAATTGCCACGAAAGCACTGCAGTCTGATTGTAAACGAATAATGAAATTGTTTCTTAAAACTATTATCTTGCTGCCTATTCCCGCAGAATTAATTGTCATATGTAAGGTTCGGACACTATAACTATCCACGTATTAGTGTCTAGTCTCTGGACATTGTATCCTTTCCGGTACACTACGGATGTTCTTCAGAAGTTGCGCTTCACATGGTGCGTTGGAGTCAATGGGGTAGACATATAACTCAGAAGACAGTTTTTGTTGTGGTGTTAGTGGCTTGCATGCACTCAAGTCCTTAATGGGTATATACATAAGAGAATCATCGTTTCGCGCGATATATTTTTGTGTGAAAGAAAGAATATGATGAAAACCAGTTCTGTCATCTAAAATCGGGCTGGATATAAGTGGTAGGCGGTGTAAAGTTGTTGCTCTACAAGAGGAATTTTCAAAATAAAGACTAATTCTGAGTTCGTTTGAAACGCTTCTAATTCGATTACTTCCAAATATTAGGCAACACTTGAATATTTGACAGGTAACGGCAGATTGTTTTTGAAAAGATTTTGAGAAATGTCCTGTAGTGAGTTAATCAAATGAAAATTAACTTGCCATCAGTTTTTCGCTTATTCCCAAAAATGACTGTTTTACTTGGAGAAGGGCTATTCTGTGGTTTAGAGTATGTATTGCCAGATTGATTCCGTCACTGTTTTCGTTAAAGGTTGCTCGTCGATTTGGAGTTTCTGAATGGTTTCCTTAAAAGTTTTGATAACTGAAGTAGTTACACTTATTTGGTATTTAGGAGATTCTCTACTTTTAATTGTGCCTGGTTAGGTTTGTTAATACTACCTGTGAAGAATTCACCATCGGTTGCGTCAAGGTTTCCAGTGACGACTTTAAAGATAATTCCTACACCATTAATTAGTCCACCTTTGGATCTTCTAGTATTCATAAATATTTCTGAGAATTTAGTTTTGATTGACTCGGAAATTTGGGATAAGAGACTGATGTGAGTTTGTACATCAATTTGGAATACACTTGTATCATAATATTTGAAACTTGGGATAGGATCGACAGTGTTTTGTAAAGTTTTAGAAGATTCTGTTTTTCTTTTCGAAGAGTATCGTCGAGTTACGATGAACTAGTAATGTCCATTTATAGTTGGAGATTGGAGGTCGTGTATTGTAGGCGAGTAAATGATTATGTCTTCCATGTAAACCAGACGTCTTTCATTCTGGATTCCTATAAGAATGTTATCCATTACCCTGTGAAAGGTAGAAGAAGCATTCTTCGATCCGAAGGGCATGTGAACGAACTCAAAATGTCCGTTCTCTTGTGAATGCAGTTTTCGTTATGTCCTTTGGGTCTATTTCTATTTGATGGAAGCCAGAGGAGAGGTCAAAAGTCGTAAAGTACTGGCATTGGGACTTAACTTATTCATCAACTTGGGGATAACAGTTGGATTTAGTATAAACGGGTTTTGCGTTGTTGGTATCAATACTATGTTTGATTTCGTTTGTGAATGATAATCACCTTCAAGGTAGCATTTGTCTGAAAAGTCAAGGAATAATTGTAAGATAAGTCTGACTCTTCTTCGTTTAAGTGCTCTAGCCCGAGTTGTTTAACAATTTCTTCTTGTTTGTCGGGTTTGCTATTGTATAGTAATCCGTCCAACTCTATGTCGAGGTTGCAGATGTATACTTTATGTGAATCTTTTATGTTGAAAGGGACATTTATAAGAATTTTCTGGTTGGTCATTCACTGAATTACTACATTTTCCTGAAATCCTTCTCTGAAACGTATGCAGGTGTCTGGTTTGAAAATGGAAAGACCAGCACCGGTGTCTATTAAAAGTTTTTACATGTTAGAGGAATCTGTGATAAAGTATAGCTTTTAGAATTTACTTTTAAAGCGAGTTATTATTCTTTTAGAATCAGGATCTCTCAATTTTAGGGAAGTGTACAAATTACTGAAGTCACTTCTAATGAAAAATAATATATTTAATTGAATAATTAACACTAAATTAATAATTTTAGATATTGCGGTATATTTTAATATATATATAAGACAGTATCTAACAAACTAATATGTGCTATACGTGGTATCAGTAACTAAAACGTAATTATATCAAGTGATTAATCCTTTTTGTACAAATCGTTTACCCTCCAATAAATTAACAGCCAATTTCATTGAAACAAAGTAGTTACTTCAATTTCTCACACTTTGAATTAATTATGAAACATATTTTATATTATCGGGCTCCGGCAGCAACAAAACGCCAGTCGGGCTTCTTCATAATTACTACGAGTATATATTTTTTACTTTCTTTAAGTCTCTGTAAAAAGCAAAATCTTATTTCAGACGAGGTGTGAAGATATCGGAATCGGTGAAAGTACTAGTCACTGGTTACGATTAGGTACTTTTTTTCAACGTATAATGATTTAATTGAAAATTATTATGTCGCCAATATATCCGTGAGAGGTACGTAATTCTAAGTTCTGTTACAAATTAGCTTGACAATTTTAGAGAAATGAAAAAAATAAACTATTTAGTCGTGATTGGCTAAAAAATAGTTGACCTATTATTATGCTGTGGTCTAATTTTGCAAGTAGCGTAAACATAAGTAATCTGTCAGTCATTTGTTTATTTTAATTTTAATAGATGTAATAAATGATTACTGATAACAACAAATCACGTGTAAATCAGATATGCAATTAGGCAAATAGAAGCAATTTTACTCTTGGTAAAAAATGAAGAAAACGGTGTGTGTCTAATAATAAACATCGATTTGGCGTGAAATTTTTGTGTACCTATGTTTGTAAATCGACCAATATACCTAATATATTTATTGGCCGATTTCTCCAAATCCCCTTACCGATTTTATAGTTTTTTAAATTGTTTTGTATTAAGAAAGATTCCGGGGTTGTCTCATATAATTTGTGATCGTAGTATCTCAACCAGGGTCTTAACTGACATTTCTTTACAAATATTTAACTTTCAACGTAATAGTCCGGGAACTCTAAAAACTGAAACTTTTATTAGTAAATTTGAAAATTTAAAATGTAGGTATGTCAGAAGCAAATGGGTTGTAGTACAGTATAATCAATTTTATTTAACATATTTTCGACGCAATAAATCAACAAGTACCAAGCGCATTTTGTTTTTGTTTACATACATAGACAATTCAGTGACAACACATTTCAGGCTGCAAATTGCTTTTGGGTGCGATCATATAAAGTGTTTTAGAATAAAGTAAAGTGATAAAAGCAATAACCATAAAAATTTGTTTAACTAAACATATTTTTAGGTTATTAAGTAAGTAAGTTATGGGGCGTCAATTTTCTCCTTGTCTCCGGTGGAATGTATTCATCATGATCTCTGAGAGTGTTGTAAGTTTTCCGTTCTTTTCTGGCGGTTGGATTAGTTGGCAATGGCCTGCATTTCCCTTTCGAGAGTACCTCGTCTATTTTCCTGTTGTATTCCGTTCTGTCCATC
The DNA here is from genome assembly GCA_034190945.1 of Octodonta nipae. Lineage (NCBI taxonomy): Eukaryota > Metazoa > Arthropoda > Insecta > Coleoptera > Chrysomelidae > Octodonta > Octodonta nipae. The sequence goes on along the minus strand of CM067219.1, from coordinate 88,774,781 downwards.
AGGATAGTGGCATTTCCTTTGTCATGATCCTATTTTAGGATTCGTTGATATTTTGTTTAATGTGTCGCGTTTTCTCAACTGCGGTTCTGACTTTCCATCGAAATTCCTCTAGTTGTGGTGTCTCTTTGCTGCTTATTGCTGACTCCACTGAACTGATGATGTCTAGTACTGGCTTTTTTTTGGGAGCTAGAGCGTAGTTTAGACCCTGAGAGAGCACTGTTTTCTCAACTGCTGTGAGAGTTCTGAATTTTCTGCATGGTTTTCTCGTATCCTCTGAATTTCCCATTGATACCGGGTCTGTACCGGTGCTCAAATGTTAGTCTTAAGCTGGTACACATGTAACTCGTTCCTCGAACTTTCCTTGGACTTCCATTGTCTTGAAATGATTGATCACACAACGTTTCAATGGCTCTGGATCTGCTATAGTCATCAGGTGAATGATGGAAATTTCAAATTATCCGTTGTAGTTATACCCTTAACCGGTCGTGCTCATTGGTTCGTTTAATTCCGTATCTTGTCCAATCAGCGTCGTCATGGTGATTTGTTGTTCGTAATGCGTAGGGGCAGTGGCTCAAGAAAATGTCTCCAAACGTTATAATTTGAGCGCTGGGCTTGCTAATTATATTCTCATTCTAGATTATGTATGCCATCTCTATGAATTTTCTTTTATACTAGTGGTCTTCCTTGTGAATTACTATTGTCTGGTCCCAGTTGATGCTATGGTTGGAAAAACTTAAACGTATTAGACAAGAATATGGAATCAAAATGGTTTCCAAGAGCAACAACACCTTGAGGATCATGATCACAAAAACAAAGCCCGACAATCCTGCAGTACCAAAAAACTATATTTACAGCATACCTTGTGAATGTGGCAATCTCTACATTGGGGAGACTAAGCGACCACTGGACACTAGGCTTAAGGAGCTTCGCATAGCTACTCAAAGGGGAGAACTAACAAAGTCTGGATTAGCTAATCACGCATAGACCGAACACCATAGCATCAACTGGGGCCAGACAATAGTAATTCACAAGGAAGAGCACTGGTATAAAAGAAAATTCTAAGGGTGGCATACATAATCTAGAATGAGAATATAATTAGCAAGCCCAGCGTTCAAATTAAGACATCTTCTTAAGTCACTGCCCCTACACATTACCGACAACCAGTCGGCGATGTTGATTGGACGAGACAGGGGATTAAGCGACCCAATGACCATGATCGATTAAGGGTATAAATAAGACGGACAATCTGAATTTTCCATCATTCAACTGATGACGATAGGAGGTCCAAAGTTATTGAAACGTTGTGAGAGCAATCATTTCAAGAGAATCGAAGTAAAAATATTTTAACTTTTTTTAGTCATTTAATTGTATAATGAGGGTCCCAAAACTTAATATCAGGGTTTTTTTGTTATTGTTCTTGTAAATTTCAAGTCCCTATTTCTCTATTTTTTTTTCAAAGTTTTAGGTCGTATAGTTTCGTCGTATAAAGGGGGGAATAAGTCCATTCTTTTTAAATTTTTGTTAATATAACAAAATATTTTAAAAATAAGGAAATACTATGTTTGTATTCCCCATAATGGGCCCTATCATTTGATATATTACATGATGCGTTTGATAAAAGTTAAATTTTTTATTTTCCGTTTAATTCTAGAATTTGCCCTCCAAAAATATTGGGGTTTTCCCCTTACTATTCCTGCAAAGTTCAACTGGGGCCCTATTCTGCTATTTTTTAAAATTTTAGGTCTTAAAGTTTTGGAAATAAAGGGTAATAATTTTTTTCATATTTTTGTTAATATCTTTTGAACAATTTATTTTAAATATATGGAAAAAATATTTTCGTATTCCTCATAATGATTCCTTTGATTTGATATATTACATGATGCGTTTGAAACAAATTTAATTATATATTTTCCATTTAATTTGTGCACCAAAAGTAATATTAGGGGTTTTCCTAATTTTTTCTTGTAAAGCACAAGTCATATAATATATCTAGAATTTTGAAAAAAATTTAGGTCTTAAAGTTTTGGAGATTAAGGGAGGGGGGAAAGGGTCAATTTTGGTATATTTTTGTTAATATCATTTAAACAAATTATTTTTAAAATTAGAAATAAATATATCTGTGTTCCGCCTTTCCATTTGATATATTACAAGATGCGTTTAAAAAATATAGGTTTTTATTTTTCATTTAATTCTACAATTTGCCCCCAAGACTAATATTAGGAGTATCTCCTTATTAATACGCTTTTATTAGGTCGATGTGTACGTATGTATCTATCTATGTAACGAAAACTTAACGTAATTTTTACCAACTTAAAGAAGTCCAATTAAGTTGAAAATTGGCAAGTGCCAAGGACTGATGACATTACAATTCTTTAAGTTGAATTTTCCCGTTTGTCACTGTTGGTGACTAAATACAAATTCGTCTATTAACTACTGCCATTTAGTTGGCAGTAGAAGAACTTGCTGCAATGAAATGGAAAGGTTACGCAAACTTTTTAATTATAAACTTTTTAATTATAAATACATCGTTATGAGACTAAAAACTTATAATAATTATAGATTAAAAAAACTAAAATAGGAACCCGAACTAAAAAGCAGAAAATAATTCTTGATTATGAACAGTTTATATTACAGCAGTAGATACAAAAATCGTGGGGTACATTTCACTATATTTGCATAAATCTCCTCTTATAAATAGTTGCCAATAGAATATTGGAAAAATTTAATATTTTTTACTTTTAGTTTTTACTTTCTACTGCTGTAATATAAACTGTTCATAATTAAAAATTATTTTCTGCTTTTTAGTTCGCGTTGCTATTAAAGCGTCTTTTTTAGTTTTTTTAAACTATAATTATTTTTCCTGTAAACTTTTGGCAACTTCCTATATTCCCTATTTTCTTTTCAAAATTGTAGGCTCAATAGTCTAGGAGATACGGGGGGAGAATGGTTGATTTTTGGATAATTTTTTTGATTGGTGGTGGACTGATTGGTACTGCAAAATCTGTATTTGTATTCATATTTATCCAGGATATATAAAAATGTATAAATATAAAATTTATTCTCATGAAAAAGATGATTATTTGGTTAAAATTGAATCTTGAAACCCAATATTCCAAAATTTCGGGGGGGGGGTGAACCTCCAGAACCCCCCCTGGCTACGGTCTTGTACAATAGTCTGTGGGCTTAATGCTCAGTTATGCAGTGGTATAAAAAAATGGAATAATTTAATACAAAGAAGTAGTAGGTAATATTAAGATAATACAGAAATGTGTTTTACAAATTGCCAATAGCAAACGTTATAAGATTTCAATCAGGTTTCAACTTCAGATTTAAAGTGAAATGTTACAGTTTTTCAATTTGTGCCGTAATTATGGAATATGTACTGTTTCTATTTCTATGCATAAGGTTAGATATACTTGGCGCTCATAATATTTATTATCTTTTTGGCAGGTGGCAGGTCCATTAAAGTTAAAAGTATATCATTGTGACTAATCATTAATTATAAACAAACAAGAGCAACGTAGACGCTTTAATCGCTTTCATTTGAATGAGTAAGGATTTTGTTACTTTCCCTTTGTTTTGTGGGTTTGTCTCTTGAATTTTGAAAAGTATATTTCACGGACAATCTAACACCCAGTGTAAATGCGTTAGTTATAAAATGATCGGCAACAAGTTATTGAAGTTTAAGAGGAATATTGTACATATCCTAAAGAAGTAATAAGTTATTTAAAATTTATGCTCAATTTGCTGGTGGTGCACTTTACTGGTCAAATATTGGAATTCAAAGATGCAACAAAACAAACCATAGCTTTGCTAATACTGCATTTATTTTTTATTAATTAGAATATTCGTCGACTTTCTTCGAAAGCGAAATGTTCAATGACCTTTTTCTTAAAGTCTGGCATTGATAGAATATATTTTTTTCAATACTAAGCACAGAAAGAGCATTTAGCCAGTCCTGAGACATTGTATTTCTAAGAAATGTTTTAATTTTTAATCCTTCACTCCAGTTTCCGTCCAAATTGATTCCCCGCCATAAATAATGCAAGGAAAACAAAATAATGTATTGATGCAAACACATCCACACAACCATTTCTTTTTATTATAAATTTCACTTTTAAAACTTCCTGTAAATACTTTATTTTTCATTTTGCACTCTTGTTTTCAATTAAGATATGGACCAACCAATTTTATATATAATTTGTTTTGAAACAATTTATTATTGTTTTTAATATACTCATTTTCACAGTTATGTAAACACACACACTCTGTATGTTAAATATTCTTTCATAGACTAGGAGGATAAAATAAAGCAACCACTAATTAAATCACGTAAACAAAAATTTAAATTATTGAAACGTTGGTCAATATCAGCACAGCTCGATGTCTCCGTGCGGCGTACGAGAATCAGCCCATTACTTCATATAGTTTGCATTAACTATCCTCTATCACACGCGCTAAGCGTGTTATATCATATCTCATAGAAGCTATATAAGTTTCACCGTGCGCTAGCCGAAATGCACGGTGAAATATTCTTTCAAGCGAATATAAGTGTTAATACAAGTTTGAATTAGAGCTTAAATTGTTTTTTGATAAATTTGTTGGTATTGAAATGATGTTTATTAAACATGTTGTGTTGATTTTTAACCTTATTAAAAGCTTATTAAATTTGGTGGTTCAGCGCACGAGTGCACTTAAGGGACAGCCGCCCCTGCATATGATCCATACCTGGGCAGTGACAAGGACCTGTTCTTGAAGTAATATTTTTGCCTTATAGAACGGACATTAATTGTTGGGTTAGAGGTTAATGAAATGAATAATAGTGGAATAAGTTGTAATGATGAATGATATACTGCAGGATTCTCTTTTTTCCCATTTCCTGTAAAACATGCACTGTTATTGTATACAGTAATCGGTGGCATGTATCTTTCAGTTCCCGACGTCCAAAATAGGAATAATCAGCCTCTCGTAATGTTATCCTGATCGGCATACAATCATTAAACATTCATAATATGAACCTGGATCCTTCCTTCAATGTCATTATATTCCAGTTCACAAACAGTTAAAAAGCCATAGCGAAGTAAATCAAAAGGCAAATCTGGAAAAAGACTACGCTAAAACTGAGCCTGGTATGTTCAAATATAAACAAATTAAGCATAGATAGTCGTTACTAATACGAAAGAGTCAAGAATATACAGAAAGGGTAGCTTTTAACAGTCTGATTGTTAAATTTATTTCCAGTTATTTAATCCAACAAACAATAAATAGCAAAACCATACGGTGATCTAGACTTGGAGATTAAACGTCCCCACACCACAATATACAATACACATATTTATACACAAGAAGACTGGTTAATCATATTGGAAAGATTTTTTGCATCAGAACATCATTGAGGAAGACTTTCTGTACTGAACAATCAATAATCCGGGCAATTTTTAGAAAATACCTCCAGTACACTTTGTTCCATTACAGTTCCAAGTACCTACTTAATCAGAAACGAGGTGAGGAGAGAAAGTCGCAATGAGCTGTCAAAATAATGAAGGATCTGCTCAAGAATCATTCCGAAATTAGTTAAGGATTTAGATAGCTACAGACTATAATATACTAGAAATATTTTTAATAATTTGTATTTTTCAGTAGATATAATATAAACCACATTCCATACCGTAAAAATTCTTTTAATTAATTAATCTGCTGCAACACTATATTCTATATTATATGAAAAACGTAATATTAAATATTATATCTTAGTTGATACCTAGTATTTACCTAAGTCTTTTTTAAAAAGTTTTTTGTGATTTGACGTGTAAAACCCGATTAACCTTAAACGAAATGGGAATGAATAAATGAAGTATAGGTAATGCATGTTTTATTGTGAAACTAATACACAAAATAATTATAGTTTAAAAAAAAGAAAAAACACGATTTAATAGCAAACCGAACTAAAAAGTAGAATATAATATTTAATTATGAACGCTGTATATTACAGCAGTAGAAAGTGGAACAATCATTCATGATTAATTACCTCAAAATAAAAATATAATAAAATTTAAGTTATTAACAGAATAATTCGATTCATAGTAAAAAGCGTCAATAATATTGCGGAATAATATTATGCAATAATATTGAGTGTTGCCCTAGACTGTGGGGTTTGATTGCCTATAGCCAGTCAGTACTAACAAACATGCTAACTGATACTGAAGCAGGTTGTCTTATCATTGCATCGTCTGTGAGTTTATTTAACAATAAAAAGGGGAAGAAAAAGTGCAGACAGGTAAAAGGCGGGTGTAAAGAAATATGGAAATCAATACACTAACATTTATTTGTTAAATGTCCTGGGAATTTGTAAATCACTAAATTTACACAACTTTCCGAAAATGAACACTGCTCAAACTATTAAATAATTTGGTCAAGTGCGGGTTGGACTCGCATACTAAGGGTTCCGTACCACCTTCAAGATTCTAATATTCCAATTTCAGACAAGCAGGGAATGAGTGCATTTTCTTATATTTACCCTAATATCTTTTAAAGGAAGCGTTTTAAATTTCATTTTCCACACATAGACTTTTTATTTTATCTGGTTCAGGATTCGCTTGATTTTTATAAAAATACATATGTATTTAATTTTCTTATTTGGCCCCCAAAATTACATTAGAGTTTTATTTTACTAATAAACTTCCAGGGAAGCCTTTTATAATCTACTGTCTGAATTTTTAGGCCCTGTAGATTGGAAGATAAATAAGTCAAGTTTTAAATTATAAATTATGAAATCTGTTATTAATATTATTTAAAAATACAAATAAAATATATTTTTCAAAATTTAAATGTGTAGTTTCTAAAGTGGGAATTAAGTCGATGTTTAATATTTTTCTTAATATCTTTTAAACACATGTTTTAAAAATATGATATATTTGTAATTCACATAATGAGCCTTTTATCTGATATATTACATGATGCGTTTGAAAATTGAATTTTTATTTTCCATTTAATTGTATAATTTGTCCCTAAAATTACTATAGGGCTTTTCTAATAATTTTTCTTATAAATTTCAAGTGAGCCCAGTACCTATAATTTCGGTTTCGGAAATAAAGCGAGAAATGAGAATTTTTTATATCTTTTTGTTAATATCTTGTAAACAATTAATTTAAAATATATGAAAAATATATATTAGTTTTCCTAATAATGAGTCCTTTCATTTTATGTATTGCATGAAGCGTTAAAAAATATTTTTTATTTTCCGTTTAATTATATAATTTGGCCCCTTTATTAATACTAGGGATTTCTTCGTATTTTTCTTGTAAACAAAAAAAAAGGTCTTATAATTTGTTGAATAAAGGGGAGAATGGGTGATTTTTTTAAATATATATTTTTTTAAATATATTTTTAAATATTCATTTAAAAAAAAATAAAAAAATATATTTGTATTCGTATTCGTCATAATGAGCCCTGTGATTTGATATATTACTTGATCCGTTAGAAACAATTTTAATTTTTTATTTTTTATTTAATTCTGTCATTTGCCCCTCAAAATCAATATTAGGGGGTTTCTCCTTATTTTTCCAGTAAAGTTCAGGTGAGGCGCTATACCTCTATTTTTTTTCAAAATTTTTAAAAATATGAAAAAAATATATTTGTTTTCTTCATAATGAGCCCTTTCATTTGATATATAACATGATGCGTTAGAAACAATTTTAATTTTATATTTTCCATTTAATTCTGTAATTTGCCCCCCAAAATTAAAAGTAGAGGTTTCCTGTTATTTTTCCAGTAAACTTCAGGTCAGACCCTATACCTGTAATTTATATTTTATAGTTTCGGAGATAAGAGGCAGGAGGGTTAAATTGGGGTATATTTTCGTTAATATCTTTCTATCTATTTTTTTAATATGAAAAAAATATATATTTGTGTTGCTCAGAATGGGACCTTTCATTTGATTTTTTTGATTGGTGGTGGACTGATTGGTACTGCAAAATCTGTATTCATATATATCCAAGATATATAAAAATGTATAAATATAAAATTTATTCTCATGAAAAAGATGATTATTTGGGTAAAATTGAATCTTGAAACCAAATATTCCAAAATTGGGGGGGGGGCTAGTGCCTTGAAAACTTAAACTTCCACGGATTCTAAAATCAACCGGTATCCTGCATTTTTCGACTTCCGCACTCGCATGTTCTCCTACTGCCAACTAGATGGCAAACACAGAGTTTAATACACAAATTTGGCATTTAGGCAAGAACAGTGACAAAAAGACAACAAACCGGAAAATTCAACTTAAGAATATGTATTGTCATCGACCCTTGTCACGTGTGCAAATTTTCAAGTTAATCAGACTTCTTCAAGTTGGTGAAAATTACGTTGACAGTTTCCGTTCCATAGATACATAAATACATACAGGTCAACTTAATAAAAGCGTGTTAATAATGAAACTGGAATATTTATTTAGACTACGAGTACACTTAAAGTATATAATGTAAAAGTGCCATGCAATTATGTTACAATACATACATATATTTTAATAAACCTTAAATCGGAATATATCTTAATTGTGCAATATATGCATTTGCAAAGGATGTATTTTTGAAAATATCATAGCATTTCCTGAATAATGAATAACATAAAAACATAACCATAATAATATTTCAATTAACTTTTATTTTTCCTAATCGTTAATTTGATAAATTTGATAAACCAATCAGATTTATCAACTAAACATAAAATTAGTAAATTTATTTATTTATTAAACGTAAATTATCGCACGGTTCTTATAAAGTAATTTTAAATTACAAAAAAGTTTTTTTTCAATTTTTTTCAAAACGGATTTATTAACTATACTTATTATATAACGATTCTTATTAACTATTTCAATTTTTCAAAAAGTATTTTATTCGTTTTTGACATGAAGAATAAAAAGTTTTGGAAATCAAGTCTATATCAGAGTCCAAATAAATATGGAAATGGATGAAAAAATCGAAAATTCACCACTAGCGTAAATTTTTATTAAACATGAAATTTTGACATGTTGTGGGATAAGAAACCGATTTGTAGAAGAGACAAATTTTTACATTAGATGCAAGCTAATTTTTTTCGAAATTTTGTGCTCAGTAGTTCCTATATAAAGGAGGCGGGGATGGGTTGAATTTTGCATATGTTTCTTAATATCTTTGTTTAAAACATACAAGAATATATACTGTAAATTATGTTTTTTATTTTATTTTTTATTTGAGTTTTTGTTACCCCCATAAATAACATCATATGTTTGCCATATTTTTCTTGTAAATCTTGGGTGAGACCCTGCAGTTTCGTTGATGATGAGGGGGGGTCACCAAATTATGTAATGTCTTCGATGACACATTACATATTAATACCCAAAAAAATGTATGAATTAGATGTTGCGGTTTTAGTTCAATGCAAGTATATAATTGACGAAGGACCTTTAGCGGAACAATCAATAAAACACGTGGCGTCGCATAAATTAATTCACCAAATAAAGTTAATCACTAACCTTTTACGTCGAAGCTCTGCAGGTGGTGTTTTCTTGGTTCTTCTTTCTTCAAAGGCTAGCCCCGCAGCGGCAGGAACTGTTTTTAGAGCTTCGTCTTGACAACACGTTACACAAAAAATAGCGACGTAATGTTCATTGAGTGAGCAAACAAAAAATGCGGGTTTAACAACAAATGATGCGCTTTTGTAAACACAAATGAAACAAAATGAAAGCGGTTTAGCATAGCTTCGTTAATAACTCTTAAGCAAATAATTTTATAAATACAAAACCATAAATTTGTTCTTATATGGCATGGTGAGCTGTTTAATCTGAATATGTTACATGATGCACTTGAACTAAATTATCTAATATTAGGATTTATTACTTTTTTCCTGTATATTCTGGGCGACACTCTATATTACCTTTTTTAATTCTAGGTTCAGTCGTTTCAGAAATAATAATAACAAAGTGGGGAATTTAAAAACACAGTTTTGCACCCTAACACCAAACCTTTATTTTGAACACTCAACGCCGTTTCAACAACTCTAAGTTGTCATCTTCAAGGAGTAAACACAAACTAAATCGAAATTACAATTTTCTCTAATTTATACTTACCAATAAACTTAAGTAATTAGTACAAGGGGTAAATCCTAAGTACCTGAATTCTAAAAACATATTTCAAAGATAAAGCAGATTTTATATAATGCAAATGTGAATTAGGATAATCCTTAATCACCTACCTACTTTTATGCTACATTATTAAGTAATGACATTTTTAATACTTATTTTATGGATTCTTCAGTTTAAAGAGTGTTTAAAATAAAGGTTTGGTGTTAGGGTGCAAAACTGTTTCTTTACTTTACATTTGTGACACACCAAAGGTTCCACAGCTTTTCCAAAGTGGGGAATTGTTTCAATTTTACATATTTTTGTTAATTTAAAAAAATTGTATCTCTTTCATGTGTTGTAGGTCGTATCTACCAATTTTAATTTTTTATATTTTATTGCCGCTTTTTGCATCCTAAGCGTCATCAGTTCTTATTATTCAAGTCTCCTTCCTGTAATTCTCGCCTTCTTTTCTCCTTCTGTATATTTTGTAGCCACTAACCACCTCTTTTGTAGCCACTAACCACCTCTTTTGTAGTCTCCCTCGTTTATTTCTTTGCGGAGGCGTCCCCAGTTCCATAGATACTTTCCCCGGTATTCTTTCCTCACTCATACGGTGCGGCGCAGGTGGCCATACCATTTCATTCATTCCGTCTATAATCGTATTTGCAGCAAGCATTCTTTGTCTGACGCTCTCATTTCTAATGTGGTCAAATAGAGTCAAGATACAGTATCATCTTCAATATGCCATCTCAACTGAAAGTAGTTTCTGATCTATATTTTATCTATGATCCACTCTTAACGGAGACTCACAATTACACGTATGAAAATAGATGAGTATGGTAATGAAATGATAAAACTGAAATAGCATTTGTTTCGACACTTTGTCCTGACCGACACCACATTATCTTGGTATTGAAATACCCATACCATATAGGCGAATTTACGGGGGGCAACTTTATATAACTGTTTATTTGAAATGAAAGGTGAGTACTTACACAGTATTACATGTTTTGTGCCCCCCACCAAAGACAATGATAAAAAAATGTTGAAGATACGCCCCTGCCATAGTACTTAGTTGTCTGTTTAAGAAACGGACCAGTTTATATATTAAGAGTCTCTTCGTTTATAGAAAATCAATAAATTATAGTAAATAAACAAATATTAGCATCCAATAAATATACAATACCTGCACAAAATTTGTTTTTCGTTCTAATAAACATTCCAATTTTCTGTTTGCGATATTTTTATTTCAAGACTTGACATACATCATAAGTCAGATTCAGAACAGCACAAAAAAGGTCAGGTTTATGGATGCTTGAGATAAGGATGATATAGTAAAACTCCCCAAAAAAGTTTATAGATGGTAGAGACAAGGATTTAACTGAAAAAATGTCCAGCTGAAAGCATTAAATAAAAAAAATTCAAAGTGATCAGAATGGCGCTTTTGTAGAAAAAGGGTGTGATGTGAATTAGTAAATATAAAATAATATTAATTTTAAGCCACCGGTTTTGTGTTTTTTTCAACCAAGAATATGTATGTATGAAATATTCTAAAAATTTACCCGTCATATGTTTCTTTGCAATTATATTTAAATTTAAAACTAGAATCGTAACAAAATAGCAACAATTATTTTAATTTTCCTGAAATTATGTCAATTACCAAAAATGACACAAAGAAAGAGAAACAAGTCACAGGGAGATAACGAGAGACGTGAAGTATTTATTTTGTAAAATTTTTCGATTCCATCCTCTCTGGAATGACTGCCGCTCTCTTTTGTTTTGTCAAGTTATTATTCTACAAGGTTCGATGTGATATTTTTGCTATATTCTTTACCTATTTTCTTCATTATGTCTTTATCATATCATATCTTCTATCTTCACAGAATGTAAAACCAAGATATTCGTATTCCTTTACATTTTTTAACATTGCACTCTCCAATTCTAAATCTTTTATTCTCTCTCCTTTAATATAACCATATACTGTGTTTTTCTGTATTTACTGCTAATACTTATTCTTCTATGAATTTGGTAAGCAGGTATTTCATATATTATTGACTTTAGTAATTACTTAGTCGTTTTTTATTGTAAATACGGACCTTTAGAACAGCTTGATTGTCTCTGTAAAGGGTTTTTAATGCATTTATAAATACTGTATTAATGACCTGTTTTTCTAGTGTACCTCATAGTTTTTGAAGAGGTACTGAATCAAATGCCTTTCTATGAATGTTACCTGGAGTTCTCTATCTTTCTACTTTCAGTTATATTCTATTCTGCTAGATATCTTAAGGAATATGTTATATGTGCATGATCTTCCCTTGAACTCTTTCTCTTTTCTGGCTTTAAGGATTCTTCAATGCATGCAATCTTCTAATCGATGAAGTTACGCTTATACCTATATAGTTCCCATGTTATATTTGTCACCTTTTGTATATATTGAATTTATGTGGGGGATTGTCCAGTCGTGAGGTATGGTTTCGTTTATCAATTATTTTGCATATTACTTACAATGCTTTTGTTGTTGCATGTTTTATTTTTTATTTATTTTTATAATTTGCCTCCCAACATTAGATAAGTCCTATATTGTCTTTATTTTGATCCAACTTTTTTGCTCAATAGTTTTGAAGTGAGCAATGGTTGATTTTTATAAAATTAATCCTTCTCCCCAACAATAATACCTAAACTCGGGAGTCGTTAATTGCGTTCTCGAAACTATTTACTTGTTAACAAATTTCAACTATTTTCATCCAGCAGTTTCGGCGAAAATAGGCTGCGATTCACCGGTGGTTTCTGTTCATAGGAAAACACGCTATTCTTAACTCACTTTAGAATAGAATACTATTTAAAATAAAGACAATTATTTTGTCTATTTTATGTACTAGAACCTTTCCTGTATATAGGTTACACCAGTGAACGAATCTTAAAAAAGCTAGTCTAGTTTCTGAAAAACGGTGCCCTTACAAACATAAAACATACGATTGAAAAACAGAATCTTTCTTTTTTAATTCGGTTAATAGGTGCCTAAAAAAATGTAAGCTGTATTATTTGTTTCCTACTTTGATCATAAGATACTAAGTTTATTAAACTAATTTTTTAAAAAATATTTATTTGCACGACAAAAAGAACGTTGGAATGTGCTAAATATAACTTGTATGCATATCCGATTTTCAGTTTACTTGGCAGTTTTAATCTGCAAAGTTCGTCATCACGTAAACGTGCTGACATCATAGTAATGATAAATATGGTTCACGTATCAATTGATTCCTCTTAAATGATTTAACTTCCACTATTTACGTATTGAAGTATCACATGTCAATACGTTGATACCGACGTAGGATTCGAGAGCGTGCTTTTCCGTCGGGCTCTATACGAGGAAGAATCCTTGCAAGTTGAGAAGCCCGCGATGGAGGTGGACCTAACATCCTATTATCTACATCCTGGCTCATCCTCTTACTGCTACTCTGAACTGTGCTCGAGGTCATGATACATTTTCAATATTGTGCCGAGGATTAGGAACGAGGGGAGTCTCATTTCACTCATAGATTTTTTAGGTTCACTCATACAGGGTGGTTGACAATGAATTTCGTTACGTACCTACAAAAGAAACGAATGATTTATTTATGCTGATAAAAGTCTGATGATATATTCCCGGTAGAAATAAATACAAAGTAACTTGTTCGAATACCTTAAAACAAAAGGTGAATAATAAATTATAAGCCGGGCATTGTAGCTGTAATTTTGATTATGGAGGCAGTAGAGCGCTACTGTGATTTTACAGGTGCTTGGGTGAATATTTTTGTTATTGTTTGTCTAATATTTAGTAGAGTAGTCATTTTTAGAAATCGTTCAGTAACTTTTTGTCGCATGGTTCTTTATATATATACTGCTTTGTCTCTGCTCCTTGGCTTAACTGCTTTCTTTTTTAATTTTCTTCTGCATTAATGTACCGTAATAACTTTTGTGCACACGAGCTTTCTTCAATTCTTCAGGTTGGTGGTTGCTTTTCACTTACTTTGTAACACCAATTAAAATTTTGAGTTTTAAAATTTTTTTGTTTTGACAAACTTTTGACAATTTAAAACGTCATTTTAAAACCCCAAACAAGGTTTACTTTACCGCTGTTAAAATCTGAATCATCCTACTGTCATGTCGTTCCTCGTTTTTATAGTTTTTTATAATGACAGAACCAAATTTTTAATTACGTATTTTCCCATTCCCATTTTTCTATTTGTTGATCCACTTGCCTATATTTCACTTCCCAAATGTTTAATTTTATAAACTACCTTTCCATTTTCGTAAAATCTGTAATTCCCTGTCTTCCTGTTCCCTGCTCAATTGCCACCGGCAGTTCAAAAATATGACCTGCTTCTAAATGTAATAATTTTTTTCATTGTTGAGAACCAGCAATACGTTCAGTCGATTCCGCTAACTGTCTTTGTCTTACTGGATAAATTTCAAATAGATTCGTTCGTTGGTTATGTGATAATTTCGCTCCAAAGTTTGCTGTTATGTGAAATATAAATTTGTTATTTTTATATGGACATACTAAAATTTCAAACGTTATTTGCCCCAACATGTTCTAATAACGTCCTAAATACGTGATTTATCACCCCTATTATGCCGAAAATATGAAGTTGTTGGAAATCTCGACTAACGAAATTTTGGAACATCACTTACCAAGTTTGTGTATTGAAATCAAGGTAAATTTTTAACTTTTCTAATGCTTAAATGTTTTCAATGTGATGTGATGCTTGTTTGAACTACTCCTCGTTTTTTAAGAAATTTTGATAAAACTGTCAGGTTTGTTAGATTCCAAAAGATATGTTTTACTAGTTATGTTTATTGAAATTGGCGAAATTGGCATTAGAAGTTACCATTTCACGATCTGGCTTTACTATTTAACGATTTCTATATGATTACTGCATTTTATCTTCATTTGATGTTATAATTGTGCTTTTTACTTTTAAGAATAAATGTAACAAATTTTCTGATGTTTATTAATATTGGTATCTTTATACTATACTGAACTTTTTTAATTATATATATATATATATATATATATATATATATATATATATATATATGTATTATCATTATCATATGCAGCTATATTTACCCAATTTTTCGTGGTTTAGACTCCCTGAAGAATTGAAAGATGAAAGTTTGCTCAGGAACTGGAACAGCTGTGGAACTAGAGAACTTGAGGTCTTAAAAAAACGAAGAATAAGAGCTTAATATCTCTGAGAAGGACTGAAGGACACTATTGACAAACTGAAATGAAGAAGAAGAATAGGCCTTTGAATAACTAATCGCGTGAAGAAATGTATTAATGAAGAGAAAAGCTGAAGATCTGATCAAATACACTTAAGGTCTTGAAGGAACCGATGAAGAGGTTAAGTTTTTTTTGTGGGATGAATTGTCTCGGAGGATTGAGGAGATGGAGAATATTTTTAGAATTTTTACGGTGGATATGATGCATACCTTACCATTCTACCTCAGTACGTGTTGGTAAGGGCCAAATGTCGATTTCCCGGATTTTTGCCATTTTCAACAGGGACGACTGTACCCCCCGGAATAGTGTCAAAAGTTTTTATTAATTGAAAAAACGATGACTTGCCTGGGATTTGATTCCGAGTCTAGTTTTCTTCTTATCAAGCTCCAATTTTTATACCATTGTGTGAGCTGAGGGACTTTCCCATTAAGACACCGGGAGGCTATATATATATATATATATATATATATATATATATATATATATATATATATATATGTTCTGAGAGGCTTCCGCGGTCATTATTATGAACTAAGCTAGGTTCCGGGTGAGAACCGCGTCTGAATTTATTGAATACTCGACGTTTCGACTCCTGCTTTGGAGCCATTATCAAGAGACAAAAGTGAAAAAGAGTTTCAGAGTCTAGATCGAACTCGGGGCCTCAATCTGCCTACTCCCCAAGAGTCACTAGGTAACTGAACTGAATTTGAGTCTGCTCTGCTTCTTTTATTTATAGTTAGCGCTGGGGTAGAAGAAGATGTCACGTGATGAGGCTGTGTTGTGATTGGTTGGGTATTGGTGGGCGTGTCTGCTTTGTTTAATCTGGCAATTAAAGAGGTCCAAGCTGTGGGAAGGCGAGTGCTGTCATCGCGTCTATTTAGACAGAGAGGTCTTTTCTCTATCTCGATGGCTTCGCGAATAGTGGATGCCCTAAGAGAATTGAGAGATATGATAGTCCTACTGTCCTCGAAGTTGATAGAGTGTCCTGTTTGGATATGGTGATGCGCGAGAGCTGAAGTCGGATCTTTTTTACGAACTGACAGAGAGTGTTCATATACTCGATGGTTAACGCGCCTGTTGGTACGACCGATGTAGCTTTGTGGGCAATCGCGACATGAGATTTCGTAAACTCCTCGATCCTCGTACGATTGCCCACAAAGCTACATCGGTCGTACCAACAGGCGCGTTAACCATCGAGTATATGAACACTCTCTGTCAGTTCGTAAAAAAGATCCGACTTCAGCTCTCGCGCATCACCATATCCAAACAGGACACTCTATCAACTTCGAGGACAGTAGGACTATCATATCTCTCAATTCTCTTAGGGCATCCACTATTCGCGAAGCCATCGAGATAGAGAAAAGACCTCTCTGTCTAAATAGACGCGATGACAGCACTCGCCTTCCCACAGCTTGGACCTCCGTAATTGCCAGATTAAACAAAGCAGACACGCCCACCAATACCCAACCAATCACAACACAGCCTCATCACGTGACATCTTCTTCTACCCCAGCGCTAACTATAAATAAAAGAAGCAGAGCAGACTCAAATTCAGTTCAGTTACCTAGTGACTCTTGGGGAGTAGGCAGATTGAGGCCCCGAGTTCGATCTAGACTCTGAAACTCTTTTTCACTTTTGTCTCTTGATAATGGCTCCAAAGCAGGAGTCGAAACGTCGAGTATTCAATAAATTCAGACGCGGTTCTCACCCGGAACCTAGCTTAGTTCATATATATATATATATATATATATATATATATATATATATATATATATATTTGTCATGACAAGTATTAAAAATTACAGTTTATATACAATACTATTTCTAAATAAATAACATCCCAATACACTACATAATACAGGAACAAATTATAAAGAGTGTAAACACCCATCAAACAAAACAACTGAAAAATTTTGTACTCGTTTGTATTCATAACTCATGAGTTATGAGTACAAACTTTCTTCAGGGCCATGGCCAACTTCAGAATCTAATGCAATTTAAGCCTTCTTATTGTTGTAATTATTCATATTAATTAGTGTTCGCAAAAACCTGTGGACAATATTCAAAATTTATTGAAAATGTTCTTTGCTGTTTACAATGTAAAAATATAAGATACCTGCATTAATTTAAAAAAATTGTGAAATTATTGTTGGCAGCAGACATGTTAAAATTTTGTGATTGCAGTATGAATTGTTGGAGTGTAAATACAATAACTCGGGTTTGGCCAACTTATGTTTAACAAAATACTTTTTAGAATCTTTGCCATATCTAATTTAATTTAGCTCTTGGATACCTACCTACAATTACCTTCCGTAGCTGGTTTTTTCGTTTTGAGATGGGCATATTACACTGTTTATTGGTTAATGCGCCTTGATTTTTTTGTATAATGTATCCCATGTGTAAATTATTATTACATACTAGGTATTCTTTGTAGATTTCTGGTTTAATTATTATATTTCAAGAAATGGGAAAAATTAACATTCTGGAGCCAAGAAAATGGACGAAAGAAAATATGGTAAGAGCAGTAGAGTAAGTAACAAGTAAGAAAATGGCTTAGAATGAAACAAGTCGAGTTTATGAGGTAGTGTCACGAACTGTAGAAAATAATTCAATTCCTATTAAATATTTATTATAATTATGGTAATAAGTGTGTAAATTCACAAGATACTCAAACATTTTAGGTAATAAATAATAAGTTTGACACACAAACATACACAAACCTGTAAAGAAACTATGTTTTCGTTTGGTTTCAAACTCAAAGTATTTTTTGACAATACCTAATACTATCTTCGAGCGTGTTATTTCATTGTACACAAGACAATATATATGATATATATTGTTTCTGGTCGGGAACCTTCATCAGTTGCGCTTCCCACAATAGAATGTCCTCTCGAACTCTTATTTATGTATTTTATACATAACAGTAAATTGGTAGACGAGAGATGTAAGACCGACATCTAGGATTTTCGGGAAAATTTGCACACAGAGGTTACGAATCTGGAGCCGTTCCGTGTAATTGCTTTTCTCCCTTAACACCTAGGTTAGAAAGTCACGATAAAATTTATCAGGTTATTTCACCTGTCGGAGATATTGAATACTTACTAATAATAACAATAATAATTTAGATTTAAAAAAGAACCGACTTCAGTTCACTTATAATAAAAACTGTGTGCAATCAATCACTATTTTCAGACATCTGATTTAAGGTACAATTTTAGCGTATTCTTATCTCTCTCTTTCTACGTCTCTAATTTGTATTCTTTTTCTATATTTTCCATAATTATTTCACATTTATTATCATTATCACCCTGTACAACTTTAATTTAATTCCACACAATATTGCAAAGGTCCTAATATCTTTAAAAGTATAAGTAAATATCTTCGCCACACTATTGCATCTTTCTATTTTTCTATTGTTTAAATTATTCCTGTATACCTATGATTTTACTTCGCCCCATATGTCCAGTATTCCAATTATGCAACTGCTCATGGCCTACCCTATATAACAAAATCCAAATTTCTGAACCACATTTTATGAATATAATTTTACTCTACCATTTATTTCAAATACAATTTTTTTTAACCCATGTCTATAATTATATTATATCCCGTCCTATAATTCCATTATCCTAACTGCTTATGCTTATATAACAAGTTTTTGATACACCCTGAATAACAATAATTTTACTCCATCCTTACTTCAAACACATTGTATAAGCAACGACTTATGTTTTACACTATATAACTTTTTTAATCGCCCTATATAACTTTTAATTCTAGTCCACCTTATATTTCAATTAGCCTGTATTTTCAACTGCTTCTGACAATATTTAAAGCCTTTTGTATAACTCTTATTTCAACCACCTTGTATACGCACCTACTTATGTGCCACCGATTACAATAATTTTTGAACCTCCCTGTATAACTAATTCAATTCCAACTTATATTTCAACCATCCTTCTATACAACTGTTTATGTTTGACCTAATTTCACACGCACGCACGCACACACCTACAACCGTATACCATACAGAAGAGATAGCCGGCATAACAAATTTTCGTTTCAAGAAACTAATGGAATATTTTCTGCCATTTCACGCGACTATAAGGCCATTAACTTAACTTCGTCTCTAAAATAAACTGACTTTAAATGAATCAAAATGAAAACCAATACAAACACCCTGTACGATATACTTCCATGGCATATCTTGACATTTAAACAAGATATTTATGATGAAAATTTGACATTTACCAGGATGTTTACGGTTTTGTTGCATATGTTTTTCCAATTTTCACACAAATTGTATGTTTTACGGAATAGAAAAATATGCCGAATTAAGCTGGAACATCTCTTTGCAGAATACAATTTATAATATTTAAAATGCTTGAGCAGTTTTAGAGAAAAGAGTGAAGATTTATTGAAATTCACTGAAATGTAGTCCCTTAATTACTGTTTCATCTGATTTTCTGGAAAACTGTAAATCTCACGTTATAGAAAATTATATGCTACCTTTCTGTAATACAATACCGTTTAAATCATCAAATTTGCCCAATCCGTTTTTGAATAATAAGTGAGTATACATAAAAAAATTGTGACGACGAATTGATAACCTCCTCCTTTTTGGAAGTGGATGATAACCATCTAGACATTTGGTGGAAACCTTAGGTGAGATGTTTCCGTGAATTTTCATCGATCTTGTTCCTTATGACCTCTAAATTTATCCAGATATCCAGTCTCGATGGAATTTAAACTCGTCGATCCGCAGAGTGTGTTTCCACTGTTTTAAGCGTAATATTTTTTTCAGAAAACAACAAAAGTATTTTCTTCTTACCGATTGTCTCTTTTCAATGGCATACACTGCTGTGTGATGGAAACCGTAGGATTGTGACCTAAGTACAGTGAACCACACCTTCAATTGTGACAAATTAAGGGCTCTCGTCATAGCTCTCATGAGAATTGTACCGTCTCCTTTAAAATGACAATCATTGGCACTGCGCCAACCGTATGGTCTATCAGCAACATGAATTTGTCTCTATATCGACCCAAACATATTCACATTTGGTATCCAGCTACTAATGGAACGTCTTGGGTATTCCTTTTATTTTGCAGCCACGTTATCATTGCACAAAATCCTAAAGAATATACAATATCTGCCGTTCCACTGTTTCAAAAGCAGACATTTCAAAAGAATAGTGTTTTAGGGTGATAGTTAATTATTCAGTAACGTTACGTGGTTGCAATTAACCAGAACAGCATTTTTTGAAGAAGAAGAAATATGTTTAAGTAAGTTCTTCCGTCTTGATGGCGCAGTAATCAGCTTTTTATGTTGCGACTGTTTTTCTAGAAACATTTAAATTACCTTAAAATGTTAAAATTTTCAGTTTGTTTCCTTTTACTCAAATTATGATGAATTATAGGCAATGTTATTTGTAAAGTGTTAACTGTAAAGTGTAGAACTGACGGCCGGTCTCTCTCTGATACATCAGAAATTCTGTAAAGTTATTTAGGTATAGCATTCTTATCAAAGGAATATATCCCTGTTGTTGTACCAAATATCAATACCAGTTCAAATACTTTCCTTTGTTGCTAATGACCAAGGTAACTTCTTTAGGCAAGTAACTTATAAATAGCTTAAAAAACCTCTGTTCAATGCCCGGAGAGCCTGAGTAGTATGACTTGGTAAACAAAGGATGACATAATTTTCTTTAGCCAATTGTAGCATTTTACATGAATCTTAAATAAAAAACACCTACATATGTACATATCAAAGCCAGATGGTAGATCTTCAGAAAATGATGCATTCTTGTACTAACTCTTCAGTATTAAAACAGGTCGAAGAATAGTACCCTGAGCATTGCAACACGCAATCATAGATATATTTTTACATTTTTCGATGCAAGTTACAGACTTCATACATTTAGCACCGTTGTGTGTGTCCATGTTTACTTTTGCCTTTTGCCTCTCGTACATTGTAAATTATTTGCGGTTTACCAAGCAAATCATTCTCAATCTGTAATTTCAACAACATGTCAAAAAAATTGATGACCTTTCGATTCATACAATTAACTCATGCAAGTGGCAACCCTTTTGCTCTTCTTTTACTTAGATCTGAATCTCGCTTCATAAAAACTTTAAACCAGTTTCAGCTTACTTGCCCCTTCTCCTCATTGAATCAATGTTGTATTTGTAGTTTTTCTGCAGTTTCGTACTTCACTCTCGATTGATCCAAAGGAAATCCGATAGATTCCAGTTTTTTTATGCGAGCCACTGCCTCAACCCGTCCAGGTATCTTCCCTAATCATAAGGTTAATACAAAAATACGTCAGCCCTGAGATAGAAAATCTCTGTCTAAGTTTGCTTCTGATCAGTGGTTATTTGTGTTACTCAAGTGACGTCTAGTCATTGCTTGCAACGCTAGAGAAAGACCGATACGTCCACTTTTTTTGTCTCTCTCATCCAGCGTTAGGATTTCACTGGTACAGGCGTCCAAATCTCACTCTATCTTATGTATTACCTCTATGATCCTAATTCCGAAGGTCTACAAAGGTTCTGCTTAGATGCTTAGACCTCTAACCCTTGAGTCTTCTACAGTTCGTGACATTATCTCATAAACTCATAGACTCGTTTCATGTTTCCATTAGATGTGTTGATGGGTACCATCCACTATAAATCTGTAGGCTCATATTTTCAGTCCGCGAACTTGACTGCATTAATGTATTAAAACCTCTTATGTTAGGAGGTCTTAATGCTACTGGAGGAACTTCTGCTGGCTATAACGTCTGGATAGGCACTACTTTCGATATAGGTGACATTTTTTTCAGCATGGAGCCTGCATTAACCAAATCACCTAAAGTTGAAGGGAAATGAAAGGCCTGATCTACACAATTCCAGTAGAATTCTTAAAGTATTTTACCAGCTTTGCAGTTTAAAATGAAAGAAAACAATTCCTGGATTATCAACAAATGCTTATTTCGAACATAATGTATTAAAAATAAATCAATATGATGTTTTGGAGGAAGCTTTTTAACGGAGGCCACACTTACTCATGAGGAAATAGATCAGTACCTATTAAAACTCTCTTCGTATATGAAATTCAATAAACTGTACCAAATAAACAAATAGGATATTCAATTAATATACAATACCAGAACAAAATTTGCTTTTCTTTCTCATAAACATTCTAATTCCCTATTTGCGATATTTTAAACAGGCCTTTTCATATTCGAAATTTTTTTGTTCCCGTGCGTCATTTTTTCGAGCAGTTTTCACACCATTGGCATATAAATACAATGTTTTTTGCTCGAAAAAAAATGACAGAAGTTGACGCATGCCCACTATATAGACTTGAGGTACGTCACAATCAGATGTCAGAATACCACTTAAAAGGCAATGTCACCATCTGTGGTTACCAGTACCCCAGGCCACTTCATTTAGGCATGTGATGCCCAAGTTCATATTGTAAAGTAAACATTTTACATTAACTTCTGAATAACATTTAACATTAACACTTCTAAACAATATTTCAGTTTACATTAAATACCCAATTTTTAATTCCTTAATATTGGACTTTAGAGCATACACTTCTGGAATGCACATTAATGACGGAGCATATGAGCATAAACGCAACAATTATTGCTTTCTAACCGACTTCCAAAAAGGAGGAGGTTATCAATTCATCTGCAACTTTTTTTTATGTATGACGAGCGATAATTCAAAAATTTTGATGATTTAAAAAGCATTATATTAAGGAACATTACAGAAAGGTCCCATGTAATTGTTTATAACATGAGATTTATAGTTTTCCAGACAATTAGAAAAAAACTAAATAAGGGACTATATTTCAGTGAATTTCAATGAATCTTCACTGTTTTCTCTAAACCGCCCCACTCACCTAGTTCTTCTCTGCCGTTTTTGCCGGACGGTTAAAAACGTTCGGGTAAAAAAACGAGGTGTATGGGCAAGAATGTCGTTTTTGCACGTCGTTCCAAAATTTCAGGCGAAGTCTGAATTTTGACGGTTATCGTGCCAACCGTTTGGGTAAACACGAGGTGTCTGGCGTCAACATTTAAATTAGTCGGACATTTTTCTGAGACAGTGACGTTCGGTATTCTCACTTTTTTATTGTTTTGTTGTTTATTGGTTACAAAATTTTCTGATATTAGATACAGGACTAGAGACTTTCTATTACTGTTTATTGAACTTTATCAATCATTTCATAAGCGGTCCATCGTCATTAACTGGCGCAAAACCAAACTGTTGTGTGTGGACTTATCAGTCAACGTGCCTTCTTCCAACATTTTTAACCGTCGGATAAAAACGGCAGAGAGGAATGAGGTGAGTGGGGCCCTTAAAACCGCTCAAGAAATTTGAATATTATAAATTGTATTGTACAAAGATATGTTCCAACTTGATTCCGTATATTTTTCTATAACGCAACACTTACCATTTTTCTGAAAATTGGAAAAAAATATGCAAAAAAACTGTAAACATCATGGTAAATGTCAAATTTTCAGTATATAGTATATATTCAGTAAATAGTACAGTATACTGTAATTATCAACCTGAGGCCAGTGCTTTAGATTTTGGTCTTCGTAAATCAGATACAGAATTTTTATAATAGTCATGTGAAAGCACTGTCTCCGAATTTTCTGCTTCGTACATCGATTTCACTAGTGTCTTCTGGAATATTAAAATGTAAGCAGTTTGCAGATCGATTATAAATTTATTTGGTTTACTTACTAGATTCTATAATGGAAAATGTTTCTTCTGTTTCTTCCATATTTACATCTATTTCTTGATTTTCGTTTATAATCGTAATAATTTCTGCAAATTATGAATCAGTTTTTCTATTTATTCATTAATGATATTTTTACTAACATACATCTCCACCAAATTCAGTTTGCAGCCCATCAATTCTCTCACCAAGAATTTCTTTGATATCATTGTCGACTTCTGTATAATCAGTTACCTTTGAAGGTCCTCCCCCTGTTCCTAATGCATGACATTTTTTATCAGTCATCTTCGTTTTTGTTCTCTTTTTGATATTCTCATATTTTTTCCTTAATATCTGATGATCTCTAAAAGTCTCCTCACTTATATTATTGAACTCCCTCTCAATCTGTTTTCAGCACTCCACCTTTTGCTTCTGAACATTTACATCATCATCTCAATAAGAGAAAGCAAAATTTTTTCTTCTTTGTAAGTAAAATTTTCATAGCGTTTTCCTTGTGAAGACATCTAAAATAAAATATTTATAATTGTATGGGGATGTCTGCCAGATACATTTTACTTAATGTAACTGGTTTCACTCGACTCACAAGATCAAATCAAATATAAAATTATATTATAAGAAATAATTCTGTTGCACCCACAATCTGATATAAATATAAAACAAAAATCCAATTGGCAAACAGAAAGGACGGTTAGAATTCAAAAATTTTTAAAATTATGCAAATACGCTTGTGCAAGTGCTATCAACATGAACGTTTTTAGTTAAACTTTGGCTTTTGTAAACTAGGTTCAAATATGACATGAACAACACATCAAGATTTCTAAACTAGGTTCTGTTTATCTAGGTTCAGTTGAACTCTGTGTTAAATTGAACTTGTGCAACCGGCCCAGAGTCTGGAATGGCTGCCGCTCTTTTTTAATTTTCCTGGGAGGGAAACAGAGCGATAATGAGAGACCGGAAGTAGGTATAAAGAAATAATTTATTTCAACAAATTGTTGAAATTTTAAGAAAAAAAGAAAATTATTAATTTCTTGTCGCAGGTGACCTCCTTTATAACCCCTTTCAAAATATATATCGATTTACCAGCCACTTAAGTCTGGAAACAATTGGAATACTTTTATTATTATTAATATTAAGAATAACGTTAGATAAGTATTCCTCATAAATATTTGACTGGTGTGAAACTTAAAGTAAAATTATTAGGTAAACATTTTATTTCAATTGCTTTCGAAAATTTTGAATTTTTTTTTCTTTAATTCATTAAGTTTCCCCGTTAAGTTATCATTTTCACGGATATTATGATTTGCTTGTTGGGTTATAATATCAGATAAAATAAAAAAAAATATCTACATATTTTCAACTAGAATTTTGCATGAAAAGATATATAATCAATTTAGAGTGATTAAGATTCCTTCACCCAAAAACCACAACCTAAAATGACCATAAATGCTACTTGGCTATTCAGTAGTACCAACCTATAGTACCTATTTGGGGAGACTATGTTCATATAAGTACTTAATAATATCCAACTAGGTTCTTTAACTACCTATCGGATAAGTTAAAAGCTGTTTAAAATAGGCAATTAATTCCTTTGTTATTAAAGATCTTACCAAATTCCTGACTGAATTCATTAGCACCAAAAGATGACTTCTGTTGTAATACCTACATCCCTCTTAGTGTCATATGGTGTCGGTAACGAACCTACCTATGACAGATTCCCAGTGAAATATTGTTTACTCACGCAAAAGATAAGATCATTACAAATTTAAAAAATAATCAATTTGCAAAAGTACACCCATGAAAAGATAAAATTAGGTTGCGTTATCGGGATGTATCTCAATAATCTACTATAATGGTAATACGAATCCAAAAAATTTCTTGAAACAATAACTTGGCGAATCACATCTAATGAAACCAGAATGAAAATAAACCAAAAAAGAATAATTTCAATTTAATTTTCTGAATGTCCTAAAACTATCCAATATTTTTCTCAAAAAATTTTACCACACTAATTAAATAGGTAGGTACATTTTACGTTAACATTTCTACATAAAATGCATAATTATTTTAACTAATTAATGAGTTATACTTATACAAAATGAGCAAGTCCAATACTGTTCTTAATTTTCTCATCTCATTCCAAGATTTTCTCTTATTGGATGTGCAGCGGCGATGCTTATTCGTTGCCCTAGATCTCATCTGGACCAGTGGGGGAGATGCTGGCTAATGTTGTTTATACTCCGCCTCCGGTTTCCGTCCAATAGTTCCTCCGGTCGGGCGTAACCGTTCTCTTCACTCACCAGTCTTTCAAACACTTGTTTCATAGGATAACATTCTAAACCTTGTACGTTTAATTTAAAAATAATTAGATGTATTATATTTAATGTTGTAAAGTATAATATTTCTGTTACATAATAGGAAATTTAAAAAAGTATCATTATCTTGTGAGGTAGGTATTAGGTATAGTAAGTAAAATTCAGTCAGGACTGTTTTATCCATAACTGTAATTATAAATAAATGGCAAAAACGGTTATTTTTTCAGTAAAATTAGCATTTGGAACGGTATTAGGTAATCAAATCGTTTTCTGAATGGGGATAAAATACCTAATATGGACACATTCACAAATTTGTCATATAGACTACAAAAAATGATTTGACAAATTCTGGGCATCAGTTTTTGATAAAATAGCAAACATTTTCTTTAACATATAAAAAGGATTTAAAACAAATATTATAGTCCAGTCAATGAAGGCAAAAAACGGTAATTTTCCCAAGCAGCACCGATTTTCCTAAAGATTTGGATTTAATTTCTACTTACCCTCTACTTCAAAGTTGGGGGGGAGGGGAGGGATGCTAACCTTTTTCGTGGTTGAAAAATATTATAAGAAAAAAAGTCCGGGGGAATAAATTAACTAAATTTAAGCAACTTTTGTTCCATACAGTTTTTTCTGAAACACAATCCTTTTCCAGTTAATCGTAAGTGAAAGTATCGATTTTTCAACAAAAAAAAACCTTCGATAAATAACTTTAAAAATATGCACTTTAGGAAAAAAATGTTGGGTTAATGGTTTCTGTGGAGCGAATACAAACTGAGTTAAGTATAGCTTGTTGAAATTGAAAGATTTATCGTAAAATAACTGAAAAACAATATGCATTTTTCGGGAAAAGTTTATAAATATATACTTTTTTAAAATCCTTAAAAAATGGTTTTGTTATAAAAGTCTCTAGCATGAAAATGAAGGGAGTTATGACATAAACAGGTTTTTTTATTTTTAACAAAAAAATGTACAAATTACCACCCCAGTTAAAATTAATTGCTACCACTTCACAAATCACCAATTTTTAGGTTTTTTATAAGCTAAAAGCTCATGTAAATTGAAAATGTATTTAACCCTTATTTTTGAAAGAGCTTGAGCTGAAAGGGTGGCCTAATAGTACTATTTATGAACATGTAGGTACTAACTTTAAACGGTCATATCTAACTAAATTTTTATCCTTCAAAAACACAAATTAAAAAAAAAAAACAAAACTCTACAAAATTTTGCCATCTCATAGTTTTTAAGTTATTTTGAAAAAAAGAAATTTTTTTCAAAATTACAAAAATACAATATTCTCTTGATGCTCGACTTTTTTCAAAACTACTTACTTTAAATCAGTCAAACTTTTCTGAGCCTATTTAGGGGGTAATTTCAAATTTTTTTTTTCAAAAACAAAATAACAATCTTATTTATGTAATAACTCGATTAATTTTCATGCTAGAGACTTTTATAAAAAACTAAATTAAATGATTTTTTAAGCAATTTAAAAAAGTGTTTATAAACTTTTCCCGAAAAATTATTTTTCAGTTATTTCACGATAACCTTTCAATTCTTATTCTTGACATATAAAAACAACATTTCAAGCTATAACTCCGTTTGCATTGGTTCTACAGAAACCACAAACCCAACATTTTTTTTGTTTTTATATATGCTACATTTTTGATCCAAATGATTTTGTTCTTAAAGTGCATATTTTTAAAGTTATTTACGAAAAACCGTATGAAAACATGTTTTTTTGGTTGATAAATCGATAATTTCACTTGAGATTAATTCAAAAAGAATTGACTTTCAGAAATAACTTTATGGAACAAAAGTTGCTTAAAATTAGTTAATTTATTGATTTCCGGACTTTTTTTGGGTATCGATCCTGTTGGAACGAACCATTTATTACATTATATAGTAGGTACCTAACTAATCATAACAAATAAATATATGTTTTATTTTACCTACAGAAAGGTCAAGGACGGCAGTCGCTTCTGCCTGGCTAGGCTGATGCCTTGGTAAGTATATGATATAGGATTCAAGACAAAAGTCGAAGCAACCATTGTGGCATGTGCCGGCATGTGCTAGGTATTATTTAACAAATTATTTAATCAAAAGGATTCAAATACCTACCTACATTTTAATAAAACTTATTCCAGAATTAAAAAGAATGGTAGCTATTTGAGACTGAACGATGGAAGCGAAACCTTCTTACGAAATATACTTCCCGTCTCTCGTTATCTATCTGTCTCTGTTCCTCTTTCTTTGTGTCCTTCTTAGTACCTAATGGATATAAATTTCAGGAGTACCTATTAACACAATTGTTACTATTTTGATAGGACTCAAGTATTAGGTAATCCTAATTAAATATACCTAACTGCAAAGGACCATATGACGTGTCAGTTAATTTTTAAAATATAAAATTTATTGAATTAAAATAATTTAAAGCAACTAAATCTATTTAGTATTCTGGTATAATGTATAAGGTGGGCACTTATTTATAACGTACAAACACATTGCCTGAGTAGGTAGATATTTTTTTAAGATCAAAGCATCTCCAGATTATTCTTCAAAACAGCTGTTGTAATATGGTTTAATCTAACACACATTAAGGAAAGCGCTAATGTAGAATAATTTGGTCAAGTGCGAGTTGGACTCGCATACTTAGGGTTCTGTACCACCTTCAAGATTCGAATATTCCAGTTTCAGACAAGCAGGGAGTGAGTGCATTTTCTTATACTTACCATTATATCTTTTAGAGGAAGCGTTTTAAATTTATAAAAAATATACACTTTGATTTTCCAAACATAGACTTTTTATTTTATCTGCTTTAGGATTCGCTTGATTTTTATCACAATACATATGTATTTAATTTTGTAATTTGGCCCCCAAAAAGTAACATTATTTGGAGGCCAAATAATAGAATTAGGGATTTTTTTCCATATTTTTCCTATAAACAAAAAAAAAGAGGTCTTAGAGTTTGGGGAATAACGGGGAGAATGGGTAATTTTTTTAAAATATTTTTTTAATATATGTTAAAATATTCATTTTGAAAAAATTAAAAAAATATAGTTGTACCTATTCGTCATAATGAGCCCTGGGATTTGATATATTACATGACCCGTTAGACACAATTATAATTTTTTATTTTCCATTTAATTCTATAATTTGCCCCCCAAAATGAATATTAGGGGTTTCTTCTCATTTTTCCAGTAAAGTTTAGGTGAGGGGCTATACTTCCAGTTTTTCAAAATTTTTCAGCTTATGGTTTCGGAGATAAGTGGGGGGGGAATGGGTAAATTTTTTTATATTTTTGTTAATATCTTTTAATTTATTTATTTTATAAATATGGAAAGAATATATTTGTTTTCTTCATCAGCCCTTTTATTTGATATATAACATGCTGGGTTAGAAACAATTTTAATTTTATATTTTCCATTTAATTCTATAATTTGCTCCCCCCAAAATAAATATTATTTGTTTCTCCTTAATTTTCCAGTAAAGTTCAGGTGAGGGGCTATACCTCTATTTTTTTTCAAAATTTTCCAGCTTATGGTTTCGGAGATAGGGGGGGATGGGTAATTTTTTTAATATTTTTGTTAATATCTTTTAATTTATTTATTTTAAAAATATGAAAAAAATATATTTGTTTTTGTCATAATGAGCCCTTTCATTTGATATATAACATGATGGGTTAGAAACAATTTTAATTTTAATTTTCCATTTAATTCTATAATTTGCCCCCCAAAATAAATATTAGGGGTTTCTCCTTAATTTTCCAGCAAAGTTCAGGTGAGGGGCTATACCTCCATTTTTTTCCAAAATTTTCCAGCTTATGGTTTCGGAGATAAGGGCGGGGGAATGGGTAAAATTTTTTATATTTTTGTTAATATCTTTTAATTAATTTATTTTAAAAATTTGAAAAAAATATATTTGTTTTCGTCGTAATGAGCCCTCTCATTTGATATATAACATGATGGGTTAGAAACAATTTTAATTTTAAGTTTGCTTTTAATTCTATAATTTGCCCCCCAAAATAAATATTAGGGGTTTCTCCTTAATTTTCCAGTTAAGTTCAGGTGAGGGGCTATACCTCCATTTTTTTTCAAAATTTTCCAGCTTATGGTTTTGGAGATAAGGGGGGGGAATGGGTCCATTTTTTATATTTTTGTTAATATCTTTTAATTAATTTATTTTAAAATTTGAAAAAAATATATTTGTTTTCGTCGTAATGAGCCCTCTCATTTGATATATAACATGATGGGTTAGAAACAATTTTAATTTTATATTTTCCATTTAATTCTGTAATTGCCCCCCCAAATTAAAAGTAGAGGTTTCTCCTTATTTTCTAGTAAACTTCAGGTCAGAACCTATAAATCCATTTTTTTTCAAAACTTTACGTTTTATAGTTTCGGAGATAAGGGGGGGGGAATGGGTAAATTTTCGTTAATATCTTTTTAAATAATTTTTTTTAAAATATGAAAAAAATATATTTGTGTTCCTCAGAATGAGACCTTTCATTTGATATATTACATGATGCGTTTGAAATTTTTTTTATTTTTAAATTTTTATTTAATTCTATAATTTGCCCCCCAAAATTAATATTAATGGTTTCTCCTTAATTTTCCTGTAAATTTCGGGAAACGATCTATATTTTCTATTTTTTTCAAAATTTTAGGCTGGGTAGTTTCGGAGATCGGGGGGGGGGAACTGTCGATTTTTTTAGTTTCCGCCCCAGAAGTACCCCTAAAATCAAAATTTTTTCTTTTACGATATGTACTCCTGATCGGGTCACCAAACTATACATTGATACCAAATTTTAACCTCTTGCGTCCAGTAGTTTAGGAGAAAATGGCTGTGATGTGACAGAGGCAGAAATCCTGAGTGATATTATAAGGGTATCCGTATATTGTATATACGGAACCCTAAAAATGGTGGATTTTAAACAGCACCAAAAGTTTTTAATATATCTCATAGATATTTACGAAAAAAATATATGTTTTAAATACTTTGGTTGAGAAAAAGAAAATACGAGGTGACTTAACAATCTATTTAGCAATTCACATCATACGCTCATTCTTCACCAGTGCCATTTTGGTTACTCCTTAAACTTGTATTTAATGCTTTCAGTTGGACACTTTTTCAGTTTAGTTCTCTTATAAGTTTGTTATCCTTGTCTCTTCCATCTACAAACTTGGCCTTTTTTGAGTTTTAGTTTGTCTATCGTCCATAAACTTGCCCATTTTTTGCTGTTCTGGCATATGTCAAATTTCTAATTTAAAATATCGCCAACAGAAAATTGGAATATTACTTAGAACGAGAATCTTAAATTACCTACTAACGAGACAAGTTACATTCGTCGCATGAACATAACCATCGAAGCATTAACAATCCTTCCTTCTACAGATTTACCTACCTACTAATGTTTCTAGAAATGATATTTGTAGTCCATCTATCTATCATTAAACTGACAACAAAGCAAAGCAACATCAGCGTTCTCCAAGGAGATCAATAGAGCATGTACTTTCAGATTCCGTGTTCGTAAGTTGATATGTATTTGTGAATTGTTAGGTTCCGGTGACACTAAGTGATGGGATAATTCGAATGAAATATAATCGATCATTCGATTATGAAAATCACTCGAGTATTGCGATTAAGGAATCAAAGCATTCAAATGAAAAATAATCAAATATTTAACTGGAAACATTGACCCAGTGACCACAATGAGCGACGAGGACGAGCGATACTGCATTCGAGTTATAATAATAATTTTACCCCATCCTTACTTCAAACACCTTGTATAAGCAACTACTTATGTTCCAAACTATATAACTTTTTTAAACCGCCCTGCATAACTTTAATTATACTCCAACTTATATTTCAACCATCCTGTATACTCAACTGATTCTGACAATTTTTAAAGCCTTTTGTATAACTGTAATTATTCTCCGTTCTATAACGCAAATATCCACTCTGTATAGCTATAGTTTTGCTCCACTCTTATTTCAACCACCTTGTTTACGCAACTACATATCTGCTACCCAATACAATATTTTTAGATCTATCCTGCATAATTAATTCAATTCCAACTTATATTTCAACCATTCTATGTATACAACTGCTTATGTAGCACCTAATATTACATGCACGTGTTGGCTCTGGGTTTCCAAAGCAAATAAACAACCTTCGCGCACACAATTGGATCACCTCGAATAAGCTACCCTGGTGAAGCTTTGACAGTGCCGGAACCGAATGTCATTCACCAACTTTAAATATGTCAGAGACTAGACTGATGTATTTTCCTGTTGAAATAATGTTCTTGATCGTTATGGATTAATGTTATATTTTGAATTGTAAATTATTGTCTGAATATTAAAAAGTGTTCCTGTACGCCATACCATCACGCCTATTTCGGTTATTTTCCTGACAAGAGAAATAAAGACGTCCAAGTTGACAGAAGGGAAGCCATTACGGGATTTTAGTAAAAAGCCTGTAGATAATCTTCTCTGACTGTTTTTGCTCTTTTCTCTAACACACGCACGCACACACCTTATTATCCCACACTGTAATTTCACGCTACTGTAACTTAACTTCGTTTCTAAAATAAACTGACTTCAAAAACATCAAAATGAAAATCATTACAAACTCCCTGTACGACGTACTTTCATGGCATATCTTGACATTTAAACTAGATATTTATTATGAAAATGTGACATTTACCACGATGTTTACAGTTTTTGTGCATATATTTTTCGGATTTTCAGAAAAATGGTATGATTTACGTTATAGAAAAATGTACGGAATCAAGCTGGAATACATCTTTGTATAATACAAGTTATAATATTCAAATTGCGTGAGCAGTTTTAGAGAAAACAGTGAAGATTCACTGAAAAGTGCTGAAATCTAGTCCCTTATTTACTTTTTTTCTCATTTTCTAGAAAACCGTAAATCTCATCTTATAGACAATTATACGGGACTTTTCTGTAATGTTCCTTAATATAATGCAGTTTAAATCATCAAAATTGCCCAAGCCGTTTTTGAATAATCGCTCGACATACAAAAAAGTTGCATACGAATTGATAACCTCCTCATTTTTGGAAGTCGGTTAAATAGGCAAGAAAGCCTGATGAATTGGTAAGAGTAGCATCATACTCTTGGTTTTCAATTGAAATAAAAGACTCAATGATTCAAAGGAATATCGCATATGGCAGATTTTTAGTATTAAAGGAAATTAATAGAGAATAGGAAAAGGTTTGTCAAATTTCTAAAAAATGAGAGTCGAAAAGCAAATACTATGATGACAGGTTTGAAAGATCAAAAAATGAATCCAAGATATTGTGTAAGCAATTGAAATCCTTCCATAGAGTAAGTAAACAGTAAAGAAATGAAATCTGTTAAATTTGAGGATGAAAATGTTTTCAATCCAGATGATGTGGTAATTATAGGTAAGTACTTGATACTTATTGTGTGCATATTGTAGAAGAAACTGTTGAAAATATACCTATCAAAAATGATTATAACTATTATTTAAGTTGATTGTGTTACGCCATTTCAGATACTGCTCAGCGGTCCTAAATATGGCAAATAAACAAGGTCATTTTAAACGATTTGGGTTATTTATCACCAGAAAAAAAAGTATAGATGTACCAAACTTCATTTACATTATCGAAAATAGATTGTTGCCACAATATTTTCATATTGACACACTTAGTAGATAATAGCAAATTGCTCAGGTCAGTATTCCACACAGGTGCCACAACATATATATATATATATATATATATATATATATATATATATATATATATAAAAACAATTTATAGGAAGATTTCGGCAAACAGTGGGAAAGTGACAAGAGAGTTAATGTAAATTAAATAATGTAGCTAAATTAGTCGTTCGCTATTTCTTAATAATAAATAAATGTCTTAATTATAATCTAATTTTATGCCGTACCTATTTTAAAGTACGAGGCGACGGCGGCAAAGCGTTAGCTTAAGAAGACTTAGTGTTGATGCAGAAAGCGATGAAGAGATGCCTGCACGTTTGTTGGGCGAGCGGTCAATCTTGTCAGCTTGTGCATATTGATTGAATCGGGTCGGTCGCAAGTTGGGTGGACACATCGAGATAAATAGCTATTCAAGCATTCTTCAGTTGACAAAGAAATGTTCTGAGTTGTGCACTATTTTATAAAAATTAAAAATTACGAAATAATAAATTGTTTAACATTAGTTTGTTGTTATTTTATATAAAGGAATTATCATATAAAAAACATAAAGAAATACTGTAGTTTATCCAAAACTTGACTATTTAACCAAAAATACATCATATAGATTGAAGAATTTGAAAATTTTCATATTTAAAATGTAAATTAAAATTTATATCAGACTGATTAAAGAATAGGAGGTACAACAAATAAATATTATCACTTGTACTTCGTTTCGTGATGTGTAGTAATGATATCTAATGTACTGTTGGAATATTTGCCCAATGACCATGTTTCTGCTGACAAATTCCAGAAATTGTGAAAAGAAATATTTTACAGTACTTCTGGTCCTAGAGATATATTTTCAAGTACATTTGGCTTTTTTTCAATACCCCATGAGTAGGTACATAAAATGGAAATTTTTAATCTTTGACAGCTTGAACAGCACTTACTCCATGTTCTGCAATGTTTCTTATCTTAAATTCACCCAAAGGTAATTGGTAACAAAAACAGCTCACTGCATAGTGTAATGCTAGTTGATTTCCACAAGTTGTGAAATCGGTGTTTGGTGCGACATTATTTGCATGAACATTGAAGCGGCTGTAAATAATAAAATAATCATCAAATTGTCCCGTCTTAATTTATTATTATAAATATGTAATTTAATGTTTGACACTTCTGATGGAATCATAGGTGTGTAAAATATTTTTGAAAATGCGGTTTTTCTGTTTGGACCATGTTCATTTTAGTGAATATGTGGTTAACCTTTAAAATCACATTGTGTATATTATCTTGGAAATATATGTCAATAATTATTCACTGAATAACGAACGTTTAAATATGGATATTAATGAAGGAAGTTTTTGCGACATTTATGATTTATAGTTTTTTACGATATTCGGTATATATTTTATCTCATACAAAAATGTATAGGACCATTGGGGAAGTTCCTTAATGGAAAATAATTAGACCATAACTAAAATAAACATTCACATCGAATGTAATACCTAAGTAGAATAGGTACTTTGACAGTGATGTACCTACTTATCGCAACTCGTTATTAAATGCGAAGCTAAAACAACAACCAAGTAAATTATAAAAAAATGTGAGACGATTTCGGGGGGACAGTTGTCTCAGATTTAGATGGCAAAAATCACAGAAATCGGCATTTGCCATGCCTCATAACCCCTGTGAAATTCTACTGCTCAGTCTCATGTTGCTCGAGTTAGTTTAAACGCTTTTGAAGAGACCCATGTCATCTTTCGCCAAAATGTGATATGATGGGTAGAAGGCTCGAAAGTTTACCCCAGCCCCCATGGAGACATGAAATACAGGTAATTTGGGATAGTATTCCTCAAGAAAAAATAAACCACCATATTGACTCAAACCCAAGACGTGTATAGATAACAGCGGTTGTCAGTGAGTACATTAGTTATGCCGGGAGGATGGCTGAGAGCTGTGCTAGGATCTAATAGATGAATAGTTGCCGATATTGCATAAGCATATACAGTTTGTTTTAAAAAAATCGCATATCATCAGCGTTGTCACTTTTACCCAAGGGGCTGAATTCCAACCCCAAAAATCGTAAATGGAAATACAGATCAAATTGTACCTTAGCTTAAAGGTAAATCTCGGTTCAATGCATGTTTCGGAAATATTAAGTGTTTTCAGATTTATTACAAAAATCAACATTATAAAAAGAAAATTATTTTATTTAAAAAATTCGTTAGATTACACTAAAACCCTAATAAGTAATATTGATAATTTCTTAATAATATGAAAAAAAAACAAACAAACCATTAATGATAATGTAGGAAAAGTTTAAAAAGCTCGCCCCAAACGTCTTGGAAAGATGCTAATCTGGTATGCAAATGTCTTCTAACGTTACTGAAAATCTCAGGCGTGACTGATCTAATCGCAAGCGTGATTCGTCTTTTTAGGCCATCTAAGTTAAAGGGTTTAGTTTTTTATACAGTACTTTTGACACATTCCCACAAAAAGTAGTCCAATGGCGTCAAATCAGGAGATCGTGCTGGCCATTCTATCGATCCGCGCCAATCCACCGATTTGGAAAAATTTGGTTCAGGTATCTACTGCTGGGCATTGATTTCGTAATGAAGCGGTGCTACATCTTGCTGAAACCATATTGAATTGGCATGATTTTGTGGGTTAAATATATGGTAATAATATATTCTTCCCTCTAATAGCTGGTGCAATTTTCCCGTACATCGAATACGGATATATAAAGATAATTTCAGTGATAGTATTTGTACAAGACTTTAACCAAATCAAATATTTATGTGAAAAGGAGTAAATGTTTGCATTTCCAAAAGGTTGGTCGCACTCAGTTATATATTTTTATTTAAAATATTTTTAATCTTTTTTGGGTTTTTGTGACCATTGAAAAATAAATATAATTTAGTTTGTTCTAAGCATTAAAATATTTTTATTATACGTATCGACCTTTCCCTATTTATCAAAAATGTTATTTTTTGTCATTGTTTGGATATAATTAAGACGTAATTTTTATTGCGTAGTAAGTAGTGTAGTATTGATTGCAAATTTTTGGTGAAGAAATAGAGTTTATTCTTGGTGTGAAAAGTATTTTGAACCCTCGGAAAATTATTAAAACTAGTATTTTGTCAAAAAATATTATTTTATTATTTTATCATTTTGGCTTGTTAACTCGGTATATTAAAATGATTTTGTCAATTGCATCACTAAGTAAATTTTGCACTAAAGAATAAGAAAACAATTAAATTCAGTGGCCATTTGTAGACGTTATCTTTGAAATAAATACCTTCTGCATTATTATGTTATTAAATGGGTAAATGATAAGTCCACAGTATCGTCATGCTACAGTAAATAAATACTCAGTGGCGGGTATTATAAAGTATTGCAACTCTTCTTCATCTTATTAATAATAGCCTATACACATTTCATTAGATGTTTATGGTATAAAGAAATACAAAAGTTTATGTTTTCTGTATTCAACTCTCAAACTGAAAATTAAACATTATCCAAAGTTTTTGCACTTATTGTCATATAAGATGAAAAATTTGTCATAGTAGTCCATATTACTTGCTGTGGGAGTGGGAGAGATCACGACTAGGTAAATAATTGTTTTCAACCTCTCCACAGGGTAGATATAAACTTTATTAGGTGTACATGTTTCACTTGCATTGTGCAAGCAACTTCAGCACCATATAAAAAACTTATGAGTACAAAGAAATTAAAATTTGAACAGTTAAAATCAATATAAAAAAATTACTTACATAGTTAAATTAAAATACAATTAAAAATTAACAACACACATTATGGGACCTTCATCCCTTGTGAGATGTAAGGTACAAGGTAGAAGGTACTTTAAAATGAGTAAAGGGTGTGCTGCCACATTCAGGTAGCATGAGTAAGGAACTAAAAATGGTGTAGAAATTAAAAGCAATATGACTGGTGAGAAAAAGAAGATGAGTAAATAACAATATTGATCATTAGGAGAGAGTAAGTGTACATGTCATTGAAGAAGAGGAAGATTGGGAGAGGCATATACTTTAGTATTAAGTATATAGGGAGAGGTGAAAGGATGCTATAACCTAAAAATCTGAAAGCTATTTGTAAACAAAATTGATTATACACATGTAAAATGAAAACGTATCCTATAAGTATCTGCTTGGGTATAGGTAAGAGCAACAATTAAATCGTTTACTTAGAGACGTAGAGTTGTTGAAACAGCGTTGAGTGTTTCAATAAAGGTGTTAGGGTGCAAAACTGTGGTTTTACTTTTGTGATACATCAAAGGTTCCATAGCATTTCCATTCCATGATAAATAGAAACAAATAATTAAAATAAAAACGAAAATTCAAGTGCATATACACAAAACACCTAAATAATGAACTGACACAATTTCTATTACCTACGAATAAATTTGGGGGAAATTCGATCTAATATTGGGCTTGATTTTAATACATTTCACAGAGATGTATAAAGACAAAGTTTGTACCTTTTAACACCAATCTTGATTTATTCACTCAACGCCGTGTCAGCAGCAAAGCTGTCATCATCATGGAGTGAACCAAAATCAGTCAGATCAACAAGAAATAATCCAGTGGAGTGAGATAGCAATTCAGTTTCGTCACGTCTACCGATGCATCGATTCTGGAAATCTTGATTAGGATTAGCTCGTTCTGTGCTGCATTGTGTGTTGTAGCTTCATATTGTTAACACCATATGCTTCTATTAATGTCGGAGGTGTTAACAGTATTAGGAAAAAGTCTGGGTTCAGGTATTAAAACTTTTTAAAAAATCCCAGTAACTCGCCTCGGTTAATGCCCTCTCCAATATTCTGTTATTTATTATGCTATCCCAAACCTTTACGTTAATAGGATACTCGTGCGACCTTCTCTCATTCAGTGAGGATTTTGCTTACTCCAATATCGACAATTTTGCTTGTTCGCAGTTCCATGGAGGGTAAACTTTGTCTTATTGGACTCTTTTTCAAAATTCTCAATACAGCTGTTTTACTTGGATCACTATCACCTGTTATCATCATCTTGTAGGTTTTTTCTTGTAACTGTGGGTATTCCTCCACATTTAAAAATATATCCAATTTTTTTTCGCCATTCAGTTGTGATCTCCCAGGATTGGAAAAATCTTTAATAGTTCTAAAGTGTCGGGATTTTTGTTCTATTGTACTTACTGTAGACTGGGAAATGTGACGGAGAGGAACTTCTCATTAAATATTCTTAATAGTTCAGAATGCATTCTTGTTTTATCACCAATTCCATTAATATCGATAACTTAAATATTTGGGTGTCAAAAAGGCTTATTAAAAAAATAATTTATGAGTTTAACAAATTCCTAAATAAAAGATTAACTAAAAAATACTTTCAACAACGGCATAGAGCTAACTAAAACAAATTTTAAATAAAATCGTACCTGTTAAATGTCACTTAAATTCAATAATAAATACGTCTAAATGTCACCAAAACATCTGATTTTAAAATTTTCCCAACAGATAAGTAATAAATTAATAAATCGTGACATGCATTTGACTCGAGTGAATATAAAAATTGACCTGTGTTTCAGGATTTTGCATTTGCATTCATAATTACGCAAAAATGAAATTTATCCATTACTTTAGGAGATGATAGGTAAAATGTTGCGAGCTAATTATAGATATGTAGGTTAGGTTACTGCCTTTACAAATTAAGCGATTTAATCAACAAATATATGAATATTATTGCTAAGAGCAAATTCGTTAACATGTAAATTCTGTTTACGTAAGGACTGGTGATGAAAGTAATTAGGCGCTAATTTTCATTAGTCTGCATTTAATTTTTGTATAAGTACATAACATATTTTTATTGCTTAATAAATTGTCCATACGGCGGAAAAAATACAATCCCAGCATCCGGTTAATAGTCGTAATACGAGCTCACTATTGATGAGTTTAGAATCAGCAAGTCTGTATAGTTCAAGAAAATTATTAAGCTTGCAATAATGGGCGGTCGATAACTTCATTGTTTTCCTGATTTATATAATACTATTAGCAATTTCCTGGCGTGCAACATTTAATAGTTATTAATTTTGAATATAGCGCAACAGGTTTTGGTATTCCATTAAAAATATCAATATCAGTACATATTGATTTTTGTTCAGTTTAATTTATTAATTTTGTGGTAAATTCTTATGAGTATGCTTATTGCTACACTACGGCAAATGTTTAAATAAAGAATTTGTTACATTTTGTTTTAATATTCGTCTGCTCGTTTGGAGAAATGCATAGTAGGCGCGGACGACGTAATTTGTATGGTAATCTATACATACTATTTAATTTAATTTTTCTGTATTATACGGTGATGTTCGTCAAGATGACATCTTTAGCTTCTATTTGAAAAAAATACGAAAGACGTTCTTACTCATAGATAATAAAGCAATTATACAGGGTAACAATGCTCAGGAAGTGATGACACAAACTTCAATATGCCTGTACTTCATTGTAGTGTTCAATTTGGGACCGAAACTAAAACTTCCTTTGTGAGTTAATAAATATTATTATTAACAATTAAATAATACTTACAAACAATCAATAGAGCCAAATTTTCCAAAAAAACTACATAGTGTCTGTTGCATGATTTAAAGGATAGTTGCTAGGTGACTAAAACAAAATGAAGCTACAACTGAGCTTTGTAATTTATTTAAACGACAAAAATGTTAAAAAACTACATTTAAATTTTGCATTTATCATTAAAATTGCTAAATGGATGGCGTTTCCTTCAATTGCCCATTCGTAGAGAAATAAGAAATCGACAAACCAGTTTTTTATATTGCCCGATTTTTCACGGAAGAAACGGTTAAAGAATATTGCTTATATAAATCCATATTTCTGGAATTTTTTGGGAATCGGTACTATATTTTCAAATGCCTTCAAAACCACACAG
Organism: Octodonta nipae; assembly: GCA_034190945.1. Taxonomy (NCBI): domain Eukaryota; kingdom Metazoa; phylum Arthropoda; class Insecta; order Coleoptera; family Chrysomelidae; genus Octodonta; species Octodonta nipae. Next base: position 88,733,739 of record CM067219.1, on the reverse strand, counting down.
ACACCTTCAATTTGATGCCCAAACCAATTTTTTGAAAAAACTGAAGACGTATCCATAGGTAAAAGGGGTATGCTCTATCGATTGGATGTAAAATAAATGTCCAGTTTAAACGGAAACTGATAAACAGACTGGAAGTTAATTTTTTCAAATGGAACATGCAAATTTTTTTCGAGGATTCGAATTATACTTGAATAATATACATCTTTTGTTAGATTTTTTTTGAAAAAATGAATTTTTAATCCTATGAAATGCCTTAAAACGGTAGATCAGAATAAAACAGCTTTATATGCAAAACCAACAAAACACGACTTTAACCAAGAGTATGAACTCTTTGTCCGAGAGTATTGGAAATAAAGCAATAATCATTTCAGGTTCCCTCGGGAAGTGGGGAAGTTCTAACCGAAGAATGTTTTCCTTGAGCGAGATATGTACCTAGATTCCAAACTTGGATTCAGACTCTGTGTAGAAGTCAGTGTGATAAGGCAGAATACTTTGTCTCGGGATATCGTATGTTTTTTGACTTTGAAAAAACGAACTTTGGAATGTACAAACCTCGCTCAAGAAAAGGTACTTCCTGTTAGAATTTCCCACTTAAGGACGGGACTGGAAGTGATTATTGCTTTATTTTACGTATTCTCGGAAGAAGAGTTCATACTCTTGGTTAAAGTCGTGTTTTGTTTGTGTTGCGTATAAAGCTGTTTTATACGGATCTACTTTTCTAAGACACTTTAGAGGACTAAAAATTCATTTTTCAAAAAAAAATCCACCAAAAGATAATGCCTGTTGTCGATGACGCCAATAGTGAAATTTCAACTTTGGCTTACTTTCAAGCGTATCCAAAAGCAAAAATTAGACAAGCAGAACTAGAACTGGTATTTTCTAAAAGCTCTATTCTTAGAATATTGAAAAAGCACAAATTTCATTCGTACTCTTTTTCTTTAGTGCAAAATCTTAAACTGTTTTTTTGAGACACGTAAAATTGTGTGAATTTAGTTTAACATGGTTCCAAGGAAACCATTTATTTTTGGACAATATCATTTGGTCAGAAGAGGCAAAATTCACTAAAAATGATCTATTTAATAGGCACAATTCCCATTACTGGAGTGACTCTAATCCTCTTGAGTTCGGATGTAGAAATTTCCGTGAGAGTTGGCAGTTTAATGTTTATTGTGCGGTAAAAAACGATTGAGTGGTAAAACTTTTTTTTTTGAAAAAAATGGTAAAATTAGAAATATGTTTCATCTTCTGCTTTATGCCCTGCTTTTTAAGTTTTTATATATTTTTTATAGGCGAAGGTTATTTGAATATTTTACGAGATTTTGAAGCCACGTATTTGGAAAACTTACCATTGGCCAATTATCAGGAATTATTTTATCAGCATAATGGGGCACCTTCCCAAAAAGGGTACTTAATGAAAAACTATTTAGAAGAGGTTTTCGTTGACCAATGGATTGCAAACAACGGTCCTTTTCTATGGCCACCTCGTTCGCCTGATTTGTCCATCTTGGATTATTTTGTATGGGGGTGCAATAAAAAATAAACTTCAAGGGCCGACCTTTGAACATTTACTAAAATAAGTTGTTTAAAATGTAACATTTAGTAATTTTAGATATTTCATCATAATTGTTAGTTTGACTGATCCGAAATTCTCTAGATATTATTATTCGATTAATTGTTTTCCGTAATGGCCTCTGCTTCTTTGTTACTTTATTACATTCACGTAACAGGAAATGCCACAGTTCAGAAAATATTTTAGTCACATGGAACCTATCGGCTTACCTCCGTTGTCAAATTTTATTATCGAACCTGAGGGGGTTTGGTATACCTATTGTTGAAGATCTAATTTTCCACAAGTAAAATTTATTGCAGCCAAGCTATGGTAAAAATAGTGCTTGGTGCTACGGTGTTCAAGTTAAACTTAAAAAACATACTATTAAATACCAAGATGATTTTGATAAAATTGGTGCAACATATAGATAACTTGGAATGTGGTGGTCAATTATAAACAGAAATATTTATGAACAGTATATCAATTTATTTTCAAAATGTGCTCGGAGAGAACTAAAACTGAAGATTTTTATTTAGCAACATTGAGCTCTAATTGTGATATAGTTTGTATTGTTGAAACACTCATGCGATAAACATTATAGACATGTCTATAATGTTTATCGTTTGGATCGATTTCCAGTTCGGTCTGGCAAAAAAGAAGGTAGAGGAGTGTTAGTCGCGGTTAAAAAGTCTCTAATTTCCACGGAACAAAAACAGTGGTTTAATGTAAATGTGTGTGAAGATCTTTGGGTCTCTGTTCGTCTGGGCCAACGTCGATTTCTGCACCTCTGTTGCATATACCGCCTTATGCTACTGTCGACAATCTATATGAGCATCTTTCGAAAGTTAGTGATGTGGTGTTAAAAAATTCTAATTATCACGTAATAGTGATTTTAATTTGTCTAAAATTAAGTGAACCCATGATACTTAAGATAACAATTATCTTGCTACAGAAATGTTGCTGCGAGAGCTGCTAACCTACTAAATCTTGCCCAAACACAAATGGCAAAATTTTAGATTTAATTTTTAGCTCATTAACGAGTGTTGGGGTTGACCCTTGTGATACTCCGCTTGTTGTCGAAGACGCACATCATGTATCTTTGGACATTTTAGTTTCAACTGATTTGGACGTAAGGTTAAAGTTCTATGTTAAAATTTCGATCATCTCGGTATGATACCATAAACGAAGCACTGTGAAACTAACTGGTTAACTTTTTTTTTCTACTCTTAATATAAATGAATGCGTTGCGTCGTTTTATGACAAACTTAACAGAATTATTATCGACAATGTACCAGTGAAAAACCGCAAGTCAAATTATCCCTTATAGTTTTCGTATACTACAATTATACTCATTAAGGAAACATAGAAAATGGAAAAAATTCAAGTATAAACTAGATTATGTAACTTTTACTAACTTGCGCAAAAATTTTAAAATTACAGTACGTAATGATTATAAGACATACGTATCAAATATAGAATCAAATTTGAAGACAAACGTAAAAAGCTTTTGGTCTTTTGTCTCTAATAAGTCTAATTGCAAAAAAAAATCCCCGACCGTGTAATTTATAATAATACTGTTTATAAGGAAGACAAGGATATTTCTCTTATTTCTCACCACTAACACATTCTCCAAAGTAACTACTACAACGATTATAACGCGAACGATTGATATAAAGGTAATCACTGAAAAGCAAGTTCTACAAGCTATTGATGAGCTTGACGCCAACAAAAGTAGTGGACCAGATGGTTTGCCTGCAATTTTTTTTAAGCTATGCAAGAATTCAATTAGTAAACCATTTTCCATATTTTGTCAGACATCTTTAGAAGAGAAAACTTTCTCAACTATATGGAACAATGGTTACATAATTCCTGTTTTCAAAAATGGAAACAAAAATGAGATTTGCAGTTACAGACCTATCACTATGCTTTCCGTCCCTGGAGCCCGATTCTCGAAACCGTTCAACCGCTCTACCACTCGAAAGGTGAGGTCAATCGAATGAAATTTGACATAAATATAGTTTATTTGGTATTCTCGAAGGTCGTGTACGACAAGAGGTTCTAACGGTCAAGGTATACGAAATTTTGACATTTGTAGTAATCAAATTTGTAGATTAGTTTTGTTTTGTATTGTTGTGTTGGGCAGACGAAGTTAAGTTATTTGCGCTATAAATTTTCAAATTTCTTCGTAACATGCAAGATATTGATGAAGTTCTAGCAATTCCCTATATTTTAATTTTATATGTTCAAAGACTCTACTGTCTCGTCTACCAATTCGAGAATACCAATTTGGCCCGGAATAGAACAAACTTCGTGTACCACTGCAAGGCCGTATGCGACCATTTTCGTCGCATAGCATGGTTTCAAGAATCGGGTTTCTGATAAAATATTTGAATCTATCATATTCGATACTTTCTACTTTTAATTCAAAGAAATACTTATTCAGAATCAACATGTTTTTTTCCTTTTCTATAATCAGCGATTTAACACTAATTATAGCAAAAATTCACCCATCTCGAAAACGCTAATTATATATAACCTTTACTTTAACCACATCCACATTTTTAATGTATAATTTCATTTTTTTAAATTAAGAGCTTTCAACTGTTTTGAGTTGTAGTATGCGTTATTTTTGTATTCTCTTCTTTATAATTATCTCACAGAGCTTGTATAATCTAAAATTACTGTTAAACAACCCAATCATAATGTTGTATTGCTAACAATATTTTTCAATATTTGCTTTATATTTATATATAATTAGTTTTTAGGTTAAACAAGCTTTTGCTTTATTTTCTTATTGTTACGAGAATTCATCCGACAGCTGGTGCAATCGGCCATCAACCAATTCGTGGAAGGGATGTTATTCCGACACTTCTGGGAATGCGAAATGTTTTGTCTCTCAAGAGGCCGACCGCTGCCGTTACTGGGAATTCCCTTAAAGCTTCCAGAACATGAAAGAGTTTCCCGATGGTTCGTGGACTTACCAGACAATTCGAAGAGAAATATATAAATATGAACAGCTGGCGATAGGAGGCATTCAATTTTCGACGGTCGTATTGTGTAGTTAAGATAAATTGTAAATAGTAGTTTCTGTGAATATAAATTGTGTTAAAGTAGTGGAAATAAATTAGAGTGAGTTGGACTGTGTTTATAAATAAATCCAAGAACTGAACTGAACCCGAGTGTGAGAATAAAAACGTTACAATATGTATTACTATAATAGTGTGCTGTTGCTTAATTGGAAAGCTGCGACTTTCTGTGTAATTATTCGATGCCCTCGAGATATGATGAGAAGTTGCATGCTCTTGTTCAAGTCAATATTAAACAGTTGCAGTCACAAGTGTTGTGTTAAAATTCTGCTATTAACAATAAACAAAAAGCTTAAGAATTAAGCTACAGTTGCCACCGTTTCTCGGAAACGGCATATGAAAGAGTATAACCATCATAGATGGGTACTGTGTAGGATATACCATCACCAGAACCCAGTATGATATCAGTGATACGACCAGAAGCATACAGTGACAAGACAGCTAGCTTGAATTCATAGCGGAGGTGCTGAATGTTTCAAACATAATTTGGGATATCTTATTCCTGTTTGCCTTGAGGTTCGATGGAGCTTCTGTGAGAAGAACTGGATATTCTTCTGGTGCTACTCTCAATTCATTGATTTGATGCCGGAGTTGGTTACGATAGTTCAATGATATTTCAGATCACATAGAGTCGTCTCATACCATCTATGATACCTTGATGTCTGGGACTACCAGTAACTGAAGTGATGGCGGCTTGTGGAGCATTTCTGAGGTCATGTCTACGACTGCCTCTCAGTCAGACATACCTGTATATTCACTAAATATCACAGTACTCAAAGGTATATGAATCAGGAAACTGACTCGTAACAGGCGTTACAGATTTACAACAAATTGACAACAATATACTCCGTAAATGCATATGAATATATTAAATTAAATGATTTTGGCCATTTAAGCGCAATGCATTTGGAAGTACTAATTGTATTATTTCATTTTCACCCAACAAAATCAGCAGTTTGTTTCATTTCAACAACTAATTTCAGTTCTTAAATTTTTCTTCAGCATTTCTCGGAATTAGGTGCTTAGTGCCGTTACGGCACTGAAATTATGAGACATGAACGGGTAGTACAGAGACATTTTGAGGTTGACTGCTATATACCATTTGCTTATTTTTTAAAACAATATGACAAATAAATAGCGCAATTAAATATGTTATAGTGTTCGCAAATTTTTCGCAAAGCATGAAATATTTATTGAATTGAAGATATTGTATATAGGGGAGGTTCCAGAATATAGTTTCTATGAGGAAATCTCATTCTTCAGAGGGCGATCACTAAATCTACATGAAAATACATGCATTAATTCTTGATCTGCGCTTTAAACTCATAGAATCTACTTTCCTGTAGGCTTTTGGGTTTAACATTTCCTCATTTTCGTTTCAAAATCGCAGAAGTTGAAGTTCTCGAGGCGGCTGCCTCTGTACTGTTAATAGATTTTAATCAAGTCTACTCTGTGTTGAATACTGTATCTCTGCTTAGTGTTCTAATAAACCTACTGACAATCGCAGTGGCAGTGCTAACCTTCACCCTACAACAGCAAGATTCTAATATTCCAGTTTCAGACAAGCAGGGAATGAGTGCATTTTCTTATATTTACCCTAATATCTTTTAAAGAAAGCGTTTTATTTTATAATTTATAAAAAATATACACTTTCATTTTCACACATAGACTTTTTATTTCATCTGGTTTAGGATTCCCTTGATTTTTATAAGAATACATATGTATTTAATTTTCTAATTTGGTCCCCAAAAATTAATATTAGAGTTTTATTTTACTAATAAACTTTCAGGGAAGCCTTTTATAATTTACTCTCTGAATTTTGAGGCTCTGTAGATTGCAAGATATAGGGCAAAATATGTCAAGTTTTAAATTATAAATTATTAAATCTATTATTCAAATTATTTAAAAATACAAATAAAATATATATTTCAAAATTTAAATAGTGTAGTTTCTAAAGTGGGAATTAAGTCGATGTTTAATATTTTTGTTAATATCTTTTAAACAAATAATTTAAAAATATGATATATTTGTAATTCACATAATGAGTCTTTTATCTGAATGATGAGTTTGAAAATTGAATTTTTATTTTTCACTTAATTGTATAATTTGTCCCTAAAATTACTATGGGGATTTTCTAATAGTTTTTCTTTTAAGTTTCAAGTGAGCACCAATACTCCTAATTATTTTCAATATTTTAGGTAGTATGGTTTTTTTTTAAATATTTTTGTTAATATCTTTTAATTTATTTATTTTAAAAATATGAAAAAATATATTTGTTTTCATCATAATGAGCCCTTTCATTTGATATATAACATGATGCGTTAGAAACCATTTTAATTTTATATTTTCCATTTAATTCTGTAATTTGTCCCCCAAAATTAAAAGTAAAGGTTTCTCCTTATTTTTCCAGTAAACTTCAGGTCAGACCCTATACCTCTAATTTTTTTCAAAACTTTACGTTTTATAGTTTCGGAGATAAGGGGGGGATGGGTAAATTTTGGTATATTTTCGTTAATATCTTTTTAATATTTTTTTTAAATATGAAAAAAATATATTTGTGTTCCTCAGAATGGGACCTTTCATTTGATATATACATAATGCATTTGAAAAATTTCTTATTTTTAAATTTTCATTTAATTTTATAATATGCCCCCCAAAATTAATATTAATTATTTCTCCTTATTTTTCCTGAAAAATTCGGTCCATTTTTTTAGTTTTCCTCTCCAGAAGTACCCCTAAAATGAAAATTTCTTCATTTACGATATGTACTCCTGATCGGGTCACCAAACTATACACTGATACCAAATTTCAACCTCTTCTATCCAGTAGTTTACGAGAAAATTGCTGTGATGTGAGACAGGCAGAAATCGGGAGTGATATTATAAGGGTATCCGTATATTGTATATACGGAACCCTAAAAAGACAATGGAACTCCAATTTTATAGACCAATAGCCGTCTCTGACCTAGTTTGGTAAAAATCTGTGTTACCAAACTAATCACTTACGGACTAGAGAAGAAATTGAACCTATATCAACCAGTAGAACAAGCGGGATTTCGTTCAAGGTTTAGGTATCAATAACAATGTTAAAAACCCTAATAAAGAAAAGCATAGAATAGAATCTACCACTATCTAGTTTTTGTCCATATCCAAAAGGCCTTCCACACGATAGAACTGAACGGAATAATCAAGGCTGTCACCCACAGGTGGTGTTGATTATACAGTGAGGACACTTCGGTTGGAACAAATTCATTTAAAATTCAGGTGTTGATTTTTGGAAAAACGCTCAGACACGTCGGTTTTTTTGGACTGCGGTTTTTGTGATGATAAACTCATATATACATGGTGGGCCAGAAATAAATTGAGACCATCAACTTCAGTTTTGAATTCTGTATTGAATTCTAAGTATTTATTTATACCAAAAATTAACAGTTACTAAAAAAATTACACATTTCTTTCTAAAGTTAAGAAAACGACGGTAAAAATAAGGTGTTTGTTGGTTTGAATCTATTTATTTATGTCTAGTTTTTATGATTGTTGGCGGTATTTTAGTCGCATGAATGGAAAACCTTTTTTTAATGCTGGAGTTTTTAACACTTGCTTATATCTATAGAAACTGTACTATAATTTTACTTCAATAAGTATTTGCCAAGTGCAGTTGCAAAGTTTCAAAGTATGGCGCGTTTAACTGAAAAGCAGCGAATATATGGCGACAGAACTCGAACACAAGCTGAAGTTTGCGAATTGTTTAATATGAAGTACCCTGAGCGGCCTATTACACCATCGGTAGTTAGTAAAATAGAAAAAAGGGTTCTAGAATATGGCCACGTAAGAGACAATTACAAAACCAAACCTCTTCCAGAATACACAGAATTAAATGTTTTGCCCGATTTACAAGAAAATCCTCACAAATACTCTAGACAAATAGTCAGTCAATAAGTAAATCTTCTGTTCTAAAATGCTTGTATAGAAATAAATGGCATCCATACAAAGTTCATTTAGTTCAGGAACTTACTGAATATGATTTGGACCAGAGAGTAGAATTTTGCGAAAGTAAGATTGTTTTTTCCGACGAGGCAACATTTTAAATGGTTCAGTAAACAGACAAAATTTTCGATATTGGGCATCAGAAAACCCACATTGGATTATGGAAAGTCATACACAGTTTTCCAAGAAAGTTAACGTATAGACCGGAATTGTGGGTACTTCAATTGTGGGTCCTTTTTTATTGAGGGAACACTTAACGCGGAAAAGTATTTAGACCTGTTACAAAATAACAGAACTTTACCCGAATGGTGAAAACCCCAATGTGGGAATGGTTTCAACAAGATGGAGCGCTCCCACACTATTCGCGAACAGTGCGAGATTATCTTGATAATATTTTCCCAAATAGATGGATCGGAAGAAGCGGTAATATCGAATGGCCAGCTAGGTCTCCAGATCTAAGCCCGTTAGATTTTTATCTTTGGGGTTACGTGAAATCGAATGTCTACTTCAATAAGCCGGAAAATATCGAGGAATTAAAGAATATAATTAGGGCCGAAATACAACGAATCCTGCCACAAACGCTAAAGTGTTAAGAGAATTTGAAAACCGTTTTAGGTACTGTCAGGAAGTTAATGGTCAACAATTTGAACATTTAATTTGATATGTTTTTCTTCAATTTTGAATTAAATGTATTTTTTTAATAACTGTTAATTTTCGGTATATTTATTTATTTATTTACTTTACAACATCCAACAGCATAGCCATTTATAGGATGGGGATACAGTACACTGACAAACATATTAATATAAAACTAGAATACACCTTACATAAACAATCATACAAGAAAAAATATTTATACATAAATCATGTAAAGAATACACAAGTTTACATAAATGAGCTATGTTAAAATCTGTTGTTTGATAACTTTAGGGGTAACATTAAATAAATCAATTTCTGTTTGTACATCAGTATAGTTGTAAAACATCGCATATAAGGGAGAATATTTAAAGACATTTGTTCTAGGGGTTTTAATAAATAAAAGAGGTGGAGAACATCTGGAACACTAAACGAAATTCGACCAAGGATATCGGGGGAGTCAATTATAACATGTAATATCTTATATAACATGATAAGAGAATAATATTTTCTACGGGAGGCTAAATACTTTAGATTAAAACGTTGAAGCAGTATATCGTGGGCAATGCCACGTTGTGGATATATATACCATTTAAACCATAAACACCTTAGATATTTTCTATGAATATTTTCAACAGCCTGAGTGTATATTTGATAACCAGGACTCCAGATAATAGAGGCATATTCTGGTTTTGTACAGGACATTGTACATGAAAAACACTGAAAAACAATGCAGAATTCAAAAATAAAATAAAAAACAATGATGAAGGTTCTCGACTAGAAACAATATATTGCCTTGCGTTCAATGGATTGAAAAATCTCGAAAAGTTAGTACCTATCGTAATGTCAAAAATGGTTTCCTTCTTCCTTAAATCTTCCAACCTTATAAATGTTGTGACTAGAGAAGTTTTCATAGCTCAAACAAAGTAAGGTAAAAAACGAAATTCTAAAGGCGGTACAACGAAAATGTTCAATGTACCAAGGCGTTAACAGACTACAACAAATTGAAGAAATCAGCGAAAAACTTTGATCAGATGAGAAAACTTTGTGACGTTGATCGTAAAAGTAAGAACTGGTAGCATAGAAGCCACGTTTTTCTTTATGCATATGTGCTATATACTTTATGCATATAGGTTAACATAAATATGAGACATCTTTGATTAACAATTGCACATCAACAACTGAGGAGCAAAATGTTAACAACCCAAAAACCGTATCAGGTAGTAGCTACTATATTAACCTAAAGTTCTCATCAGCGAAAACTTTTATTTGTATTAGGTTATAACTGACTTCTTAGTTTTTTTTTGCGGTTGATTTTTTAGTTAGGTATTTTTCCGTACCGTACCGCAAATAGTTAAATGAGTTAGTACATAGTAATTACTTCAATGTTGGAAGTATACTTCAATAAACTCGGCATTTCTTTACCACAAAGATTTGATTGTTATTAAAAATTCTAGAACTGATCTCATACCTAATTACATATATACTAAAAGTGAGGAAATAATCGAAATAACATATAAGAGCTGCTTGGTTTCATAAGGTACAATATTGCATAATGGCGTAGCATTGATAACACACTTATAAACAAGTCTTCTGGTAAGTGCTCTAGATAATTGTGTATTAGTTTCACAAGAGTAGGACATCAAGACAACAAGCATTATGTGGCAACTATTGGGAGGAGATTCACGGTATGGATAGGATTTTCTAGTAAGTGATGGGCGGTACATCAATGAAGAAGTCTTCGTCTGTTAACGAAATGTATACTTGTGAAAGATTGCAAATTGTTTTAGTACGGGAGATTAAGAGAATAATTACTCATTAATTAATTTTTATTAAGAAAACTTATAAAAGCAACAAAAAATTAATTGAGTTTCGATTTTGATAATATTGTCATTTCTTTACCAGTTTATCAAAGTTTATTAAGAATAACATTAGCAACAAAATTTCTACATGGTGCTTCCGCCGTGATAATTATGAACTGAGCCAAGTTTCGGATGAGAACTGCGTCTGGATTTATGAAATACTAGACGTTTCACCTCCTGATTTGCAGTCATTATCAAGAGACAAAATGTAAAAGAAAAAGATAATAACGAAAATCAGGTTCTAGATTCTAGGGTTTGTCCCACATGCGTTGCGTCAAAGTGAGAGCCGCAAGCTGAAACTGCGGACGAAAACAAACCAACTGTGCGATCAGACAACATAAAATTGATACCTACTAATTTAATTTCCAGTAAGGACACCATGAATGCTTTTATTTGTTTAATAGTTTGCGGCTGTCAGTTTGACTCAACGCACCGCCCGCACCGCGAATATCTCGTTTACATGAGACATAGCCAAAGGCTGTATCCCAAGTAAACGCGATATGGACGGTGTACGCGGTGCGATACGTCAATGTGTCAATTATAAAAGGCTAAAACAATCCAACTAAACAAAACACAAAATCGCTACAAACGCACGAATTTATTTTACAATATGAACAAAATAATTGTTTTTATGTGATTGATATATTGAGACTGGCCCATAGACGCAAAGCACCGCCTGAGGCTGTGTCTACATAAACGCGATATGAGTGATGCGGCCGGTGCGTTGTGTCAATATGACAGCGGTAAACTGCAACAACGGGTGAAAACAAACCAACTGACCAATGCCACATCACAAAATCACTATATTCGCATGAATCCATTTTCCAGTAAGAATACGAGTACCATGGTGATTGATAGCTTACAACTGTCACATTGACGCAACGCACCGCCCGTACCGGCATATTGCGTTTACGTTGGACAAAACCTTAGTATCCGAGTCCAACTCGCACTTGTCCAAATTATTTGATTAGTCTAGTCAGTTACACATTACAATGTTCTCTTATTTTTATCTTCAGTTACATTGTTTAGATGACTGAAGATTATATTTGACAAAAATCGTGCTCATCAAGATTAAATACGAGAGAACTGTTTCATGTGGAATTGATTTGGCGGATCACTTTTTTTAAACAATTTCAGAGGACCGGCTTATAGGGAGGAGGCTGGTGGAGCAACGAAATAATCTTTAGACTTGAATGCTAACACACTCAAAATTTGAAAACAAAAACCAATCTACGTTTGTTGTAATTTAACCAATATCTTGTAAAAATAAAAAACAATCAAAGTTATAGCAGGCATACGTTCGTCATTCGTATAAATTTGTCGTCTTCATAAAATATCCTGAGGAATCTCACCCACGTTAGCACCACTTTAATGAATACCTTGTTTATATAGTATAATTTTAGGTAATAATTTCTCTAGCAGGTGAACGTTTAACAATAACTGAGAACGAAAATATGACTTTCTTAATTAGGAATTTGAAACCATTTAGTTTATGTAATTAGTACCACGGATCCCGGTATTTCTAGATCTAGGACAATACTAACAGCTCGAAGGCGGTGAACGCGAGGTTGAGTGGTGCAGGGAGTGGTGTAGATGCCAAGCGAACAACGAACGTGTGTCGTTTGATAATAATTTTTGACAATAATTAACTAAACAAACGATACTCTCTCCGAGGTGTCATTCCCCGAAAAACCTAGATGTCGGTCTTTACATCTGGCGTTGATTTTTTGGCGTTTTTTGTGTTTCTGTGGTTTTTAATTCAATATAAAAAAGACAAGTTCAGTGCAATACAGTTGTATTGTAAGTAATTCGTCAATTTGGAGGCTTTTTCTCAAATTTATTGATAGTTTAAGTGCAAAATTAAAACAGTGCAATAGTATTATTAAAACCACTTATACAACGGCTAAAGGGTTACATGTGCATTTGAAAATTAATCAGAATATAGAGGATTTAAGCAAGGCAGTGTCTACTAATGCAATTGCGGCGTTAAAGCGAATGAATGTGTGGTTGCAAAGGACGGAATGCCCTTGAGTGTGTTTGTAACTTCTTCAGATTTACAATAAGTGTTTATGGCCTGTCTCGCAACATCCATTCGAACGATGATCATGAACTAGAGGAGTGACTTTTCTTATGAAAGTTCTCCATGAACTGTCGAATTGAAAGAAACTTACCTCCGTTTCTCGCTTACATAGTCGTTTGCGTAGATATGTAAACGAAAAAATTGAACGACTCGGGGTAGTCAAATCCACAGTGGCTACCCACAAAACTTTCGGAGTTACGGCAGTCGATCCCAGACCTCGTTTCTGGCGACAAAGCGGTGCTCATTATTAATTAGGGAAGGAGAGGGTCTCGGCCTTAGAATACGACTTGTCAAAACTATACACAAGTAGGTCGCCGAACACACTGTCCTCCGGGATTGAGCGGAAAGGAACGAGGTCGGCTTGTTAAGCCTTAATACAAGTAGTCTTCAGAATCAGTTTGCTTCGGGTAACAGCGAGAACCATCGTTTGAGATGTCAGGTCATCGCCCTGTAGGTATGTGTCAGCGCCTGTTACCCATAAAACTAGCTCTGTGATCCACTTTGTGGAAAAATCATTGTAGTAAAGCAAGCATGGGAGGTATAACCTGCTCGGGTGGCAACCATCTACCCCAGATTAGCCTTAAACGGACGCGATCTGGAGAAGAAAAATGGGAGTGGTCGTCACTCAGTATTTGACTCCTGCAATGTCCGTATGAAACATATGAGTACTCTGGGGGAGAGGAAGCCCACCGTGTCGGCTAGCGGTGCCTCTCCGTCTGTTGTTGGCCTCGCAGGGGCAAATATCCAACTGGGTAAGTCCCTGGGCGGACATGTGTTTCTCCGAATCTTATTCATGTGCATGCCTGTGAGAACGGGGGATAGACGACGGCTGTTTGAGGTGTCGGACGGGGGGCTCTCACCCTGGAAAGGGAGTGAACCTGTCTAGAAGCCGAGGCAAATCCGGAAACTAAACACAAGGTTCGATTGCTCCAACACAGCGCTGAATCCAGATCAGAGACCGTCGTTTGAGGTGTCGGACCAGCATTCAAAGTTTTTTTTTTGGCACTAGAATCCGACTTGCTTGCGACTCTACGAGTTGCTTACGGCACGACGAGTCCTTGATTTGGATAAAGACAGAGGAAGTGTCGGTTATGGTTAAATTTGTAGTTTGATTCGTGCACATCAACAACTTTGTTATTCCCATGGTTTGCGACTTGGAAATAATAATAAAGATCAAATATCAAGTTTGATGAAGTAGTAGGTAAGTAAGCAATGCAGAAATTTAGGTTTTCTTGTCACTGACTTCGAAAATATAGTAGATAGACTTCGAAAATATAGTAGATAGTATGTAATTTGTACAGAATGTGCCCCTTTTATTGTTTACATTCTTTTACTTTGTGTGTGGATATCTAACAACAGTGATTGTGGTATTTATTCTCTAGTGCTCTGTTTTGTTAATTATTTTCAAGTTTGGAAGTCGGATAATATATTTTTTAATGTTTTATAATTTATATTTTCAACATTCAAAAATTTGTTTTTTAATTGGAAGTTATCCTGTTATTGTTTCCGTATTTTTAATCTCAATAAAAGTGCAATTTGATTGATTTTTGAAAATAGTCAGTCCTGCAAATACGGAGATTGAAAATAGGATTGGAAGCCCAAGTAACTAGTATAGGATTAATTCAATAACTTTTGATTTTCAAGGCAATCTTCCTTACTAAGATGTTTCATTGCTACATATCAAAGACAAAAAACTATACACAGCTTGACAGTTAATGACATTATTTCCGCCTTTCACCGTCCAGTGCAGACGCGTGCCCGCATTGCTAACAACCCATTGCCATCCGTCCATCCTATGAGACAACATTACATTACTGATATGTAATCACTCGAGGATGGAATCGAATACATCATTAGTTGACAGTTGTGGTTTATCTAGCGTGCCCTGTATTTTTAAGATATGTTATTCCGCAGATTACTACTTTCAATATACAGTTTCTTTTCCTAATAGCACAGGCTAATCACTGGAAACAAAGGAAGTGAACTAATCAAACAAAGAGCAAGTACCGATAAAGAATTGTGTTATTTCAATCCTATTGGTACATGTTCTTATACAACAAAATAAATTTGTAAGCCTTAAGTTATGTAGATGTGTAGTTAAATAACAGCATTTAAAAAAAAAGATTATAATAATCAAATAAAAGTGACAAATGACAATTTTTTTTTTTTTCGAAGTAGTAACTGATATAAATTTGACTATATAATGAGATGTAATTTTCATATTCTCAGCTTAATCATGAAAACAAAAGGCTAAAGTAGCAACAAAAATGTGTTTTTTTTGGGTTGAGCTTGAAGTTCATGATTTCGAAATTTTGTTCTTAAGTAAGAAAAAATACTATTGCTTAGTCTAAAGTTCTGATACTGCTATTCAATTTCTCTGAACCCACAATTAGAAATATAAGCTTCAGAAGTTGACTTGTGCCCATTTCATCTTGGGACAACTAAACACATTTAATCATATTCCGCGACTTTCGGTTTAATGGATTCTGACCTGGTAAGTTAGGAGTGCCAGTACTATCCATATTCAGTAAAACATGCTGCCAATACTTTTCTTGAATGATTTAGTTTAACATATATTTGCTTCGAGTTCTGGAGTTCAATAGTGAATTACAACTCTCATAATAATTAAATATAGTTCAAGGATCCAAGATTTGAGTTTACATGTCTTCTAAACGTTGTTTGTGGCATATTCTTGATTACTTTTATGTTTTTTGGGCAATAACACCACAATAGAAATAAAACGACGTATATTGCAGGAATACCAAACGTTTCAAAGTCTATTCTGACTTCGTTGTCAATGGCTTTATATTTATTAATGTAGATTGTAAAATGAAAATTTGATTTATGACATTTAAAATTGACATTAGAAAATTTGTTGTTTTTAGATATACAGGTAGCACAAAAAATTCTAAAGATCATGAATTATAGTTAACCAGCTTTCAAATTAGAAGAATTTGAAAGAGTTGGCTTTAGAATTTATAAGTGGCGTTCCTAGGTACGACTTTGTTATAAGATAGCGCATTCGCCAAAAATGCGATCAAAGAATTCTATTGTTTCAGTGATCCCATTAACGTCATAAGGGAAAACCTAGGAAAAACCTTATGAACTATCCCGATATTGGGTTGTTCAAAAGGAGGTTACCATTAATAATTTCTTCCTTAATTGTCGGTAACCAGATACGATTAAATTCTACAGAAGTAGAAGCGATACAATCGTCTTCATTCAAAAGAATTAAGGCAGACTCTTTAATTTTTTGTTTTGTGTTATGTTGTTCTTTGTGAAGTATAGTGGAATTGTCAAATTGTATTTTATGGCCTAGGTCCCAAGCATGTTCACAGATATTTGATTTTTCAAATTGTCGTTTCTTTATGTAATTCTTGTGTTCATTTATTCGTAGGTTTAATGGTCTCGGTGTTTCTCCAATATAAAATTTATTGCATTCGCAAGGAATCCTATATATGCAGTTTTTTGAGTTCTGGGTTTTGTTTGTTGGTTTTGTTTTCGATATTAAAGATTTCAGTGTATTTCTTGTTTGGAATGCTGTTTTAACATTAAATCTGTTGCCCACTCTTTTTAATCTTTCTGACAGACTCTGAATATATGGTATAGTTGTAACTGTAATGTTGTTGTCTTGAGTAGTAGTAGTGTTAAGAGAAGTTCTGGGTTGAGTCGGAAGGTTTGTTTTCTGTTCAAGTCCGTTTAACTCTTTGTTGATAAATTTTGTGGGGTAATTGTTTCCAGTGAGAACATTCTTTATAATTATTTTTTCTTTGTTGAATTTATTATCATCAGAACAGTTGGTCTTTGCTCTATCATATGATGACTTAATGACACCTTACTTTACTGTATTCGGATGATTTGAATTGAAATTTAGGTATCTGTTTGTATGAGTTGGTTTTCTATAAACTTCTGTTTCAAATGAAGATTCTGTTTTTGTTATTAATATGTCTAGGAAAGATAGTTTGTTATTTTCTTCAATTTCTAGGGTAAATTTGATAGTTGGCTCTTTGTTATTTATGTCATTTAATAATTTATCTAGTTCTTCAAGATTGTGTTCCCAAATTACGAAAAAAAAAATTACCTGCTGACAAAGGCAATGCAACAGTAATTTTAAATAAAACTGATTACGATGACAAAATTCAAAATATAATAAACCAAGGACAATACAATAAACTAACAAAAGATCCAACAAGCTCAATTGAAAACAAAATATACCGTTTGCTGTACAGCCACAAACATGAATTCACAGAACAAGAACGTAAAGTATTCACTCCACACTATACTAAACCACCACATTTCTATAGGTTACCAAAAATTCATAAATCTAATATTCCTTTAAGACCAATTGTCAGTTCTATAAATTCTCCGTGTAGTGAACTTTCAAAATGTCTTTTAAACATTATTCGTCCTCTTACAGGATGTTCTGTTTCTCATCTAAAAAACAGTGCACATTTCTTGGAAAAACTGTCTCATATAGAATACAAAAATACTTTTACAATAGCATGTTTTGATATAGTAAATCTTTATAATAATGTTCCTGTTTCCAAAACACTTCCAATAGTAAAACAACTACTAGAACGGGACTTTTCATTAAATCAACGAACTCAGTTATCAATTGATACAATAATGGAACTACTAACATATTGTACCAAAACTACATACTTTCAATTAAACGGTGACTTTACCAACAGGATTTTGGCATGGCCATGGGTTCTTGTCTCTCACCAGCATTAAGTAACATATTTATGGAAAACTTTGAACAACAAGTAATTTTATCAAAAGAAAATAAACCTTTAATTTGGTGGCGTTACGTTGACGACATTTTCGTAATTTGGGAACACAATCTTGAAGAACTAGATAAATTATTAAATGACATAAATAACAAAGAGCCAACTATCAAATTTACCATACAAATTGAAGAAAATAACAAACTATCTTTCCTAGACATATTAATAAAAAAAAAACAGAATCTTCATTTGAAACAGAAGTTTATAGAAAACCAACTCATACAAACAGATACCTAAATTTCAATTCAAATCATCCGAATACAGTAAAGAAAGGTGTCATTAAGTCATTATATGATAGAGCAAAGACCAACTGTTCTGATGATAATAAATTCAACAAAGAAAAAATAATTATAAAGAATGTTCTCACTGGAAACAATTACCCCACAAAATTTATCAACAAAGAGTTAAACAGACTTGAACAGAAAACAAACCTTCCAACTCAACCCAGAACTTCTCTTAACACTACTACTACTCAAGACAACAACATTACAGTTACCACATATACAGGGTCTGTCAGAAAGATTGAAAAGAGTGGGCAACATTTTAATGTTAAAACAGCATTCCAAACAAGAAATACACTGAAATCTTTAATATCGAAAACAAAACCAACAAACAAAACCCAGAACTCAAAAAACTGCATATATAGGATTCCTTGCGAATGCAATAAATTTTATATTGGAGAAACATCGAGACCATTAAAATTACGAATAAATGAAAAAAAATTACATAGAGAAACGACAAAAATCAAAAATTTGTGAACATACTTGGGACCTAGGCCATAAAATACAATTTGAAAATTCAACTATACTTCACAAAGAACAACATAACACAAAACGAAAAATAAAGAGTCTGCCTTAATTCTTTTGAATGAAGACGATTGTATCACTTCTACTTCTGTAGAATTTAATCGTATCTGGTTACCGACAATTAAGGAAGAAATTATTAATGGTAACCTCCTTTTGAACAACCCAATATCGGGATAGTTCATAAGGTTTTTCCTAGGTTGTCCCTTATGACGTTAATGGGATCACTGAAACAATAGAATTCTTTGATCGCATTTTTGGCGAATGCGCTATCTTATAACAAAGTCGTACCTAGGAACGCCACTTATAAATTCTAAAGACAACTCTTTCAAATTCTTCTAATTTGAAAGCTGGTTAACTATAATTCATGATCTTTAGAATTTTTTGTGCTACCTGTATATCTAAAAACATCAATTTTAAATGTCATAAATCAAATTTTCATTTTACAATCTACATCAAAAAATATAAAGCCATTGACAACGAAGTCAGAATAGACTTTGAAACGTTTGGTATTCCTGCAATATACGTCGTTTTATTTCTATTGTGGTGTTATTGCCCATCGTGGTGTATATAATCATTCAATACCACTTATTATAGTTACATTTATGTTCTCTTTTTTTTTCAGAACCTTCCATAATTTTGAAACAGGTGTCATATGTTTTCTGGACATCTATCAGCCTTAGGTGCACTTCTTGTGAGCGTACGGTTTTCTTCTCTATTATTTGGGAAACTATCCATTATTGATCCGCTGTCTGCTTTAGAGCCATGTTATTCCTCTCATATTATCTCTTTTATTATGCTTTCATACAACCTTATAAATTATGCTGGTTACCTTTATGTCTGTGTAATTGATACAAACTTCTTGATTCGTTTTTTGTCATAATCTATGCTTCTTTTCATGTCTTTTGGGCTTGTTCTCCGTTGCTACTAAAGACTTCTGTAACAATATTAAACAATTTGTCTTTTCTGTTCTTTTATTTAATTTGTAGGAATCTCTTCTAGACCCCGTGCATTTTTCATTTTTTAGCTGTGCTATTCCATTTCTTTATTCTTTCGATATTAATGGTTATTGATATTTTTTCCAAAATAAAATACTGTGTAGGTATACTCCTTTTTACTCTATCCTTTCCTTTCAAGGGGTCAAGCTAAAATTTAATTTAAAAATACCAAGGAGTTAATTTTATTAAATTTTTTAATATTGTGTTTGTTCACCGCAGTTATCTATACACTCCTGAACACGTCTTGGCATTGATTTAATAAGTTGATCTATTTCATCTTGCGCGTTCTACCTATTATATTCCAAACATGTTCTATGAGCGAAAGATCGGAGGATCTAGGCGGGCATGGCAACATATTCACATGGGTCTCTTCAAATACTTTAAACTAACTCCAGCAACATGAAGCCGAACATTACCTTGTTGAATTATGGCATCCATGAGCAAATTAAGGTAGGGGAGTATGTAATGGTCTACTACTTCCTAACGATAACGTTGCGCCGTCATGTTACCTCGAACAAAGACTAAAGGTGACCTACTTCTATGTGCAATTGCACCCCATACCATAACGCCTACTGCTAATGCTGCAGTCTAAAAGACCTTATGGCCTTGTTCTCTTAACCACTCATCAGTCAAAATTCGGGTTGTCGAAAATCGGTCTATAAAGGCCATTAGTAGTTGGATTTCTGTTCGTGCGGGTAGCGATTTTTCGAAATGAAAAACCCGCCTCCCGTAAACCAATAATTCGATCTCTTTGAAATTCACTTGGCTGAAAATACATTCGTCGTACATGAAAAAACATTCACCAAACCTTATCAAATTTGAATCTGTTACTCCTTACTATAAAATCTATGTTTTACCATACCAATATTAATTCAAACATCTCCTTCTGGTTATGGCGATTTCTTTGTCAATGAGTGTATTTCAAATCCAAGAAAAATTTTGGAGGCCACTAGTAATGACCGAAGTTATTATCATCATTTCTATTCTTGGAAGTTATTTTTATGTTTTATTACTTACCTAATTATAATAACTGATAAATATTGCTTTTAATATTCTTATTTGAGTAATTCTGTTATCACCGTCAAGTACCAAGTACTTGTTGATTTCTTCACATCCTACCTATGAAAAATTAGAATTCACAACAGAACTTTACTACTTTTTTTACATTATCATGTCCTCTCGAGAGTGTATAGCTACATGAAATTTTTCATCTCGAAAGCAGGTAATATTTATTCTCGGATGGTGCTCGAGTGTCCTGAGAGATCTGCATGAGATGTGAGACGCAATTTTTATCAGCTTTCAAGCTTTCTGTGACCACTTTTGAATATAAACTAGGTGAGCGTATAGATTTTATATGATCCTTAACCATTCATCGTTGCTTGCTGTCGAATGAAGGTATAGATGTTTGTATCCCGTTATCGTCTTCCACGAAAACAATTGAACAATTCTTGAGCATCATTGTTGGCGGTGTTCGTCTTCCGAATCTAGAATTAGAGAAGAAGGATGTATGATTTATTTATCGGCATCACTTACCAGCGGTATAATCGCCGTTTGTTATTTCCTGGTGGGTTGATTGACAGGCTTAGCACGCTTCAGAAGTGTAAACGGAGAGAGGACCTCTAACGGTATCTCATGCTTTCTATGATAAAGACAACGACACAGGAAATATTCTGAGATATGTTCATGAAAAAAATTCTAATTTGAGATTTCGTCAATGTAATAAACTGTTATAAAATAATCATCTCAATCTTCAAACTAAATTACGACATATTGTGGTTTTGCTTTTAGAAGTAATAAATATTAAAACTAAAATTTAAATGTGGAAGTTTGGATGGCAGGATGTTGCAGAACGGATTGTTTGAAATTTGGAACAACGAACAACCATAGTTTTTATTTGAAGACGCGAGATGTAAGACCGACATCTAGGATTTTCGAGAGAATTAGCACACAGAGGTTCCGAATCTGGAGCCGTTCCGTGTAATTGCTGTTTTCCCTTAACTCCTAGGACAGAATGTCACGATAAAATTTTCAGGTTACTTCACCTGTCAGAGATAATGAATACTCTCTTCGAGGTGTCATTCCTTTGTACGCAAGACAATATATATAATATATATTGTTTATGTTTAGGGAACCTTCATCAGTTGCGCTTCCCACCATTGAATGTCCTCTCGAACACTTCTTTATGTATTTGATACATTTCGTTAAATTTGAAGACGCGAGATGTAAGACCGATATCTAGGGTTTTCGAGAGAATTAGCATACAGAGGTTCCGAATCTGGAGCCGTTCCGTGTAATTGCTGTTCTCCCTTAACTCCTAGGACATAATGTCACGATAAAAATTATCAGGTTACTTCACTTGTCAGAGATAATGAATACTCTCTTCGAGGAATGACGCCTCGAAGAGAGTATTCATTATCTCTGACAGGTGAAGTAACCTGAAAATTTTTCCCTAACCAGAAACAAAAATATTATATATATTGTCTTGCGTACAAAGGAATGACACCTCGAAGAGAGTATTCATTATCTCTGACAGGTGAAGTAACCTGAAAATTGTATCGTGACATTCTGTCATAGGAGTTAAGGGAGAACAGCAATTACACGGAACGGCTCCAGATTCGGAACCTCTGTGTGCTAATTCTCTCGAAAATCCTAGATGTCGGTCTTATATCTCGAAATTTAACGAAATGTATCAAATACATAAAGAAGTGTTCGAGAGAACATTCAATTGTGGGAAGCGCAACTGATGAAGGTTCCCTAACCAGAAACAATATATATTATATATATTGTCTTGCGTACAAAGGAATGATACCTCGAAGAGAGTAACCGTAGTTTTTAGCTTGGATTTACACAAATGATATTTTTAAATAATATTAATTACATCGCATTATTATAAAAACAAAATAAAATATTCATTGTTCACTTACCAGAATAATCTTATTATTCATCTGCCATAACAACATATATATAAGTAGTTTTAATGGCAACGTTGTTCGAAATATATTCTCTCTACTAATATCATAAATGTAGAGATAAATGTAAAAGTTTAAATGTAGCGATGAATGGATGTTTTCACGGAAAAAATAATAAACGGATGTGGATGAAATTTGGCACAAAATTAGTTTGTATCTATAGGTTTTTTTATCCCGGTAATTGACATAGTTCATCAGTATAAAGGGTATAATATAAAGAATGTAAAGATATAGGGTGAGGTGTCTGTAGGAGTATAAGCGATACTGATGCAGTATTGTTAGCATATTTGCTTTGTGGACAATGAATACGCTCATCCTTTGCTGACAGTGAATACCAGGGTGTAAAGTACAAAATCATCGAGTGTGAAAATATGCAGATTGCAAGTTTAAATGGTGTAAATATATTGGATGGTAGTAAACGGAGTAAGTATAAAATGGATACATATACAGGTTGAAATATATGCGGGTTTTAAATGGAAAAAAAGTCGCGGAAAACATTCGGGATAAGAGCATCTTGAGTTTGTTAGTGATGAGCACGCCCGCCTTTGTCGGGAGGACAGTATACGGAGTGTTAGTAAGCTCAGTGTAAGTATAGTAAGTTTCAGTTAATAAATTACTTACTCAGTATTCGAGTAACTAGAAGCGAAAGCAGAAGGCTACGAGAATTAAGCGAACCGACCTGAAGAGGGCAGATGTGACTCTGCCGAAACGTCGTCACTTTACCATCGATCCCGGCAGGGATGAGTTATCAACTACGAGGATGAATTCCCGGAAACCATCTAATACATTTAGTACCCGCGAAAACTTAAAAACAAATATATATATATATATATATATATATATATATATATATATATATATGTTCTGAGAAGCTTCCGCGGTCATTACTTTGAACAAGGCTAGGTTCCGGGTGAGAACCGCGTCTGAATTTATTATGAAAGGCAGCTGGTTGTTTTCTTCAAGTTCTAATGTAAATTGAATACTCAGGTGTATAGAGTTTAGGTGCTCCAGGAACTTGAGGATTTCTTGTTTACCAAAAGGCCGTATGACAAATATGTCATCGACGTATCTTAGCCATAACTTGCGGAACGTGCGATAAGGTATACGTCGGATAAACGAACAGGAGAATTTCAGGGGAACACAAATTAGCTGTCAAAAATAAACAAACGACATCGGCCCTATTCCAACACCAGCAACAATCGGGTCTTAAAATCAATTTCCATAGTTGTAAACAGATCTCACAAACTCCTCACTACAAAACCAGACTAATACGAGAAGCTATTGAAATTGAGAAAACTGGACAACTAAACAAAAGAGACGACGCCCTGCACCTCTCTAACACATGGAAGACAATTATAAAACATCAAAATAAAACACAATTAGCTACACAAAATACAAACCCGTCAACAAGCAAAACACCCGACACGGCAGCGAAGGGGGCGGAGTCAACACCGACCAATCAGGCGCGATACGACCTCCGACGGAGACACATAAAATAAACAGCTCAGGCAGATCACCTCTCAGTTCACCGTAACAATGCATTGAGAATGCCAAGTGAGACTTTGGCGAAACGTCTGCAGGATTCAAAGATGAATCAATATAACGAGCGGAAGTATTCCCGGATAAATATTTCTTCATATATATATATATATATATATATATATATATATATATATATGTCGCCCAGTGGTTTAGTTACATATTTGTTCGTAATTAAATTAAAACCTCTTTTTCCACTCAAACGCTTTATTATAATTTTATTCCTCTTTTATTATTTCAAAATTTTACGTTGGCAGTACATTTTTAGTGACATTTTTTACGATTTTTTCAGGATTTTACAATCCATTTCGCGATAAAATATTTAATTCTTTATTTTCGACAAATTTATCTATACAATGCGGTTATCAAATTGATTCATTTGGATAGCCTTCATTGAACTAATCATTCTTAATGATAGAAACAGTATAATCTTCGACTTTCTATATAAAATATAATAAACATTCTTTCAAATGAATAAATAAAGACACTATGTCGAATTGTGCTATTCAGTTAACGTTTGTGTAAAGTACCGCCCTGACTTCTTATCTCTGAGAAGGATCATTCAATACCATAACAATGAAAGCAAATATAAATGGTATGCTCGTGCCATGTAATGACAAGACGTGTCGTAATCACTAAAATATTATCTGAGTCATAGACTAAAGATGCCTACCTGGGTCCTGAGTCATCTTTTAGTTGTTTTTGTTATATATCATCTCAATTTAACCCGCAGCTAAAATTCCAATGTTATTGACGTTTTGTCGCGGTTTTGGTGGACTGCATTGAATAATTTCCCATTATCTGGACATTCTAATTATCAGCTAATAATTATAATTATAATTGTTGGTCACTAAAAATACGAGTCAAAGGAAACGTGGTGTCATCAATTCTTGTGTCAGATATGCAAAATCGCTGCACATTTTGAAATGTGCCTACAGTTAGATTAGATGTATTTACAAAATGATTTGTTACGTATCTAATAAAGTATTTCAAGTTTAATAATGCAAGAATCTGGTAAAATTGTAAACGCGACATGAGACATTGATGTGTGGCTGAAAAAAGTATGACAGGAATAAAAAACTCGAGTCACAGAAAGAGAGAGAATTTTTCAGTCAACAGGAGTACTGATGTAATCATTTTAAAATTAAATTTTTTCGAAGTGAAAATAGATATATTACATCGTGTTGTAATTCATAGGCACAAAACTTTTTTTTAGCTTTGGAGAGAAGGCATACAAAAATCGTAAACAAATAATGCTCAGGCGCAAATCGATTTTTCTTATGACACTGATAGTTTTAATAGTAACAGAACTGGATGGTGCTAACATGCAAGATACAAAACTGAAACTTTGCATAATTTATTTAATGTTATTTAACAAAGGAAACCATTATCTGGTCGGGTTGTGGTGGGTACAACATTACCTACCTCCTAAATTTTTCAAATACTTAAATAGTTATGAAAATGGATGTGCAAAGCAAAGTTTATTTATATCCAGTAACTTAAGGTTTATCACATGACCCATACTGAACTAATTTCGTTCAAACATCTTGTTGCTATGACATAAAAATTTTAACGTTTAACAAATAAATTTTTCCCCAAAGGAATAATGTTCAAGCATATTTAAACGAATAATAAAAAGTGATATAACATCTATTCTAGAGTTTATAAAACAGCTTTCAATTTAAAAATAATACATCAAGACTCTATTCAAAAAAATGTTCATAATGGTATTCGAAACTCCTACAGTTTCCCAGATTCCTATACTATCCCATTCTTACCTTGGATATACTGTATTTATTTCCTTATTTACAAAATATAAAATTCTTTATTGTATCACTTGAAAAATGAGTTCTCATTGAATTTAGTTTCTAAGGCTGCAAAAACTTACTCAATTCAAAATTTTATTGCTATCTCTTAATTAAATAGAAGAATTTAAATAAACTAGATAGCAGAAGTTATATAAATAGCATACTAATACCAATTTCTTAGATCATATAGTTTTTTTTGAGCCATGGTGGAATGTCTTAAAATTAGCATTAGCGCGACGGAAGGCTCTGGAAAAGGTGCAAAAAGTTTAAAAATCAATGATGTAATTTCATCAAATTTAAACAATACACTAAACAAATTTCGGGAACGCAACACATGGTGTTGAACTAAAATGCCAAAAACTTTTTTCTCAATTAAATGATTTTTAAATTCACAGTTATACTGGAGGGGATGAGCTTTTGCCAATTTATTCCAAAAGTTAACGCCAAGACCATCACTTTTTAAAATTCTGTCCTATCTCTACATTACAGAATGCGGGATGTGGCCGTTTAGAACCAAACATGTGAACTGTATTATACTAATAGGATTTATCCTTTAGCAAGACTACGCGTATAGTCTCAATCTATTGTATTATTCTTCACGATAAAAGTACCCACCAAAAAACACCATTAGGTTACAAATTTGATATGATTTGAATTCACGTTAATTAGTTCGGAAGGGTAATAATTAATTGTCTTTTTGTTCGTAATATATGCGCCACTCACTCAGCTGAAATGTTGAAATGAAAAAGTTTTGATTTCAACATTTTTTTGGTAAATTTTTTCGAATGCATTCATTATTAACATATATTTTAATATCTTTTTCAAAGTTTTGCCATATTTCTCAAGAGTTGAGCAAGCTCTTCACATGTGTCTTTTTCGTAAACCAACAGTGGCAGGAATCACCTAAGATTCCTGCCCAGACATTTAAATAAAAGGAGGCTGCGTCAGAGAAGCAAGTATTGTATAAAAAAATGGGATTGTTGTTTATGTGACCGGGCAATGTTTCACAGAATTCTATTTTTCTCTCAAAATCGTCTGCATTCTGATTTTGTAGGGCTGGAACTTATTACGTCTCTGTGAACACTACTTCGTGGAACACCTGATGTTAACGCAATTTCTCTTATAGATTTTTTCGGTTCCATTACAACGTGTCCTAATACTGCTACTTCAACGTCATCGATTCTTCTTGTCTCGAGTATCTTGTTAACCACAGATCCCGTTTCGTTGAATTTGTTTCACACTTCAGTAATTTATTTATGCCTTACATAAAGAAAAATCATTTTGAATTTTTTCGGCAAATGTCGAAACCATGTCGTCGAGTCTAAAAATAACTACACTGAAGCGACTATGGAAAGAAAGTAAATATCTACTCCTCCCTCTATTTCAACCACCTTTTATATGCAGCTACTTATGGGCCACCAAATATAACATTTTTTGTATCACCCTCTGTACTATAAATCCACCAATCCCAATATATTTCACCCAAACTGCAGCTGCTTATGAACTACCCTATATAACAAGTTTATTAAACATTTTTTTGAATCTACTTTCACCTATATTACAATCAACAATATAACTTATTTCTCTTTAATTTTTGGAACCACCCTGTTTATTTATACAAAATATTTCAACGATCCTGTATATGCAACTGCTTATGGATCACCCAATATAATTTAATGTTTTTTATGTTAACACAATGATTCTTGGGTTTATTTTTCCACTAATTTTGTATTCACACAACTTTATACAATTTATTTTGAACACCTCTTCTTTACTATACGGCAATAGAATGCTGAATGTATCTTTAATTTGGCTCTCCATATTTATATATTTCTTCTCAAAAGGGTCTAGAAGTATAAGTGCCACCGAGAACCTAGAAGATTCGAGGAATGGCTATAGCGCCAGCTGCCGGCTTCGACTCACCAGAGAAACTACATCTTGGTTTCCACGAAATATCAGGTGAAAAACGATTTCAATAAATATCGGATGAATTCCCTTCATATTGCCCCCTCCTTAAGACTATTTCGTCCCAGAAGGTCCCACAATCGTTCATGGTATGAACCGCCAATTTCATCAGATTCTTCACATCATCACAGTCCTCTATTCTACCAGAGTATTCCAAAGATTGCTATATGTGGCTTGTCCTGCGAAAATGGTTTCGCCACCAAATAGAAGATGTCTCTGGTACCCACTGGTTGTTTATCTTCGAAATAGAACCTTTCCCTCCACTGGACCATGCTCTGTAGCCTCTGGAACTGGCCGTATTTCTCTGCAACCACCTTGACTATTCCCCTGGACATTCGGAAATCTCGAGCCACGCAAAGAGCCAGGGAATATTCTATGGGAACCCCAAACAGGTCTCGGACTTCATCTGGTCACGTCGTGCTGTATTCTCTGCCCGTTCGAGTACAATGCAATAAACTGTTCGAAGGTCATCTCTTCATGGGGAGGTTGGATGCTGCGGACTTGGGCTTGCTCAACTTGGCTGTCATGACTTCCGTCATAAGGAGCTAACCCGTTAAAATGCACCACCTTTTTAGTTTTCTTCGAGGTAGCTTCCTTATTCTGGAGACAAAATCGTTGATTCTCTTTACAGTTTGGTCCTAGGGGACATTTTAACTTTAATAACACTGGTCGGAGTCTGACCAGTGGACTATATGCCATTAGAAACAAGTGAAGATACTCTTTGGTGAACAGAGACTACCTTTGAAAAATGACGGTTAATGGTCCTATTCAACTTTTCTACCATTCCATCGGATTGCGGGTGTAATGCTGTCGTCTGTGCTTCATTGATTTTAAGAAGTTTGCGTCGTCTTGGAAAAGAGTAGAATCGAAATGTTTACCTTGGTCTGAGTGCAACTTCAAGGGAACACCAAAACGGCTGATCCATTCCTTCACAAGGACATCAGCAATGGTCAAGGTTTCTTGATTCGGCAAGATATAAGCTTTTGCCCATTTACTGAAGTGGTCCATCACCCCCACAATGTACTTATTTCCGGGGTCAGATTCAGGAAATGGACCCGCTACATCAATGGCTACTCATTCAAATGGACTGTCCACGTTATTTTGGTTCATGGAAGCTATTGCTCGTTTCTGAGGCCCATTACCTGCTGCACAAAAAGTACATTTCCAGTACCAATCTTTGACATAGGCTTGGCCGTTAACCCAATAGACGCGTTCTCTTTTTTTCTAGTCAAATTCTTGCAACCTTTCAATCCACCTTGCCACTTGTCCTTCTGTGTTTTCAAACTGTAGGAGTCACTTCAGTGCTGCGTGATCAGTCCTCAGAATTAATCTTTTACCATTTACTTTTAGAAGTGTTTCCCCCGTTACCACAGCCAAAAGTTCTCTGCGCGTAACGCAGTAATTGCGTTCTGGCTTGCTCAAGGTCTTGCTGAAATATCCTATGCATTTCTTATGGCCCTTTTGGATCTGCGAAAGCACCGCACCAATTACGATATTGCTTGCGTATATATCCCATCTGGTAATGGACTTAAAACGGGGTCACTGATAAACGCTCGTTTCAGTGTTTCGAATGATCGCTTACATTCCTTGTACCACTGGTACCGCATGTTCTCCTCTGTGAGTCTAGTGAGTGGTTTGTCGATTTTGGCAGATCCTGCTACATATCGACGGTAATTCGTGCATAACCCCCGGAAACTTCTTAGCTGATGGATATTTTTAGGTGTCGGCCATTCTTGGACGGCTTTGATTTTCTGTTTATCCACAACTACTCCTTCTAGAAATCCACGAAATCACATGTTCAAGATATTGCACCTCTTCTTGGAGCAGTTGACACTTCTTCGGGCTTAACTTTAGTCGGGATCTTCGTAGTCGCCGAAATACGTTTTCCAGTTTCTTCACGTGGTCCTTAAATGATTTTCCAACCACTAAGATGTGGTCAAGATACACCAGGCATGTTTTCCAAGAAAGCCCTTTTAACATTGTTTTCATCAAACTTTCAAACGTCGCTGGAGCATTACACAACCCAAACGGTATTACCGTGAATTGGTAAAGTCCAGATCCGATGGTAAAATCAGTCTTTTCTAGGTCTTACTTAACTAGTTTCACCTGCCAATAACCGCTCTTCAACTCAAGGGTGGAAAACATCTTCGATCCAGCCAGCGTATCTAAGCTATCGTCTGTTCTTGTGAGAGGAAAGTTGTCTTTCTTTATAGCATTATTTATTTGCTTATAGGCCACGTAAAATTTTAACCAAGACCACTGGAGAAGTCCACGGATTATTAAATGGTTCAATAACAGCCTTTTCCTCCATTTCGTGGACTACCCTTCTTCTCTTTTAGCTAGGATGTGTCTTCTCTCTGATTGTCGAATAGGCTGAACATCCCTGTTATTAATTTTATGTTTCATCAGATCAGAAGTTATTCTGATAGTTTCTAACGATATCCCTCAACTCTGCTTTCTGGTACAAAACAAAGTCTTCCATAGTGCGATTCCTCTGTCTACATTTCTGTCGTGAAGTTCGGCATCAAACATCTTTACTGTTTCAGCTTTAGGTTTCCCATCTAGACAAGCATCTACAATGATTTCAGCTCTTTCCGGAACATTGCCATCCCCGATGTTTCAGTGGGAGTGATACACGTGCTCCAAATGGGCCTGTCCTTACCTCAGTTCTAAACGTTTGCAAAAAGTTTGTAGCATACCCTCTTAAGGCGAGGGTAAATGCCATTGCCTTCTCTTCTGCTGATCGTTCGATTAGCTTTGCTGCAGCCTTGAATTGGCCGATAATTAGTTCATGACTATTCGAGGTCAATTTTCGAATCGACAACTTCCGGCCTGCTTCTGCTTTCGGTCTTTAGTGAAGTTTCTCTCCTTTGTATTGTGACTCTCTGCCCTTTTATTTTGCTGATCTTACCCTCCATTATTTGTTTTAGCTCTACTATCCGCGTTTCATTTTTGACTGTAGTCTGCTTCAGTTCTTCCACCATTGTTTGTTTTAGCTCTTCCATCAGCGTGTCAGTTTGACGGTCATCTGCTTCAGCTCTTCGATCCGAGCTGCATTCTCTTCTAGCATTTCTGAATTTTTCTGTACCATGCTTTTTAAATTTTCTTTTTAGGATTTAGAATTTTCTAGTAATTTGTTTTCTAGGGTTTTAGAATTTTCTAGAAATTTTCCTTCTAGGGTTTTAGAATTTTCGACTAATTTATCTTCTAACGCCTCTTCAAAGTTTTTATAATTTTCTAGCAATTTGGCTTCTAGGGTTTTAGAATTTTCTTGCGATTTGTCCTCTAGGGTTTTAGAATATTCTAGTACTGTTTTTTCTAAAGATTTTTGTTCCATTTTTTTTTAAATAACATACTCATTTCCCCATTCCCAGAAACTTCAAACAAATAAGTTTCAGGGTTGTTTGTGACCTTCATTTATTAGTGCATCTTGTTGCTATTGTATTAATTCACTTTTATTGCCACTAATTTCTAATTCCCTTTGGTCCAATTTTTTTTAAATACGTCACCTTTAATTGTATAATTAAGTGTACTCTACCCTAATTTTAACCACATTTTATATCTCCAGCTGGTTTATGGGCCACCTAATATAATGTTGAAGATTTTTCAAACCCATATAATTCTACTCCGCTCAATGTTACTACTAACCTATATATGGAACACCCTGTAAACTTACGCTCGATATTTCAGTTGAACTTTTTTTTTAAATCGAAACCTGTTACATTGGCATATTCTGAATTATGAATAAAAGCTGAGCTAATGCTAGTATCTAATATATGGTGTGTGCGGTGAAACCAGTACCAGTCATTATATGTTACCAAACATTATAGAAGTTTTTTGCTTGATCTACCATTTCCTTCAATATAACAAAATAAAATGTATACCAGATTTTAAGTCTAACTATAGGTTTTTCAACAAAAAAAGATTCAGGAAAATCAGTTCAATAGTTCTTAGGTGATGAATGAACCAACAAACAAACAAAGGCAGTTTTCTCCGGGTATGGCAGGTACATTTACTTGCAGAAGGAAATAGATTCTGAAACGTATGGGCATCCAAGATAATTTTTTTTTCCAATTTTGTTTGAACCACTTTGCATAACTATAAATAAACCAATCTCCAATATATGTCACTCAAACTGCAAGTGCTTATGTCCTCTCTATGAAACAATTTTATTCAATATTATTTTGAATCACCTGTTAGTCTACTTCACCCTATATTGCAATCATCTTGTATATGGCGCAGCTTATTGGTCATCCAATATAACCCTGTTTTAAACATATAACTATAAGTTTACTCCATCCTATATTTGCAACATTTTCTAACTGAAACCCTATCCTATATAACAAAATTGTTTGATTCACCTTGTACAATGTAATTGTACTTCACCCGCTATTTCAACCACATTTTATATACGCTACTTATGCGCCATCATATTTAAGATTTGTTGTACCCACTTGTACGTATAATTATAAAATCCACTAAAATATTTCACCCAAACAGCAACTGCTTATGGGCCACTCCATATAACAATTTTTTTTAACATTATCTTGAACCCTACTTCACACTACATGGCAACCATCCTGTATATTTGATGCTGCCAATTGTTCACCCATTATAACTTATTGATCTATCATTTGTCGAACCACCCTGCATAACTATAATTCCACTCCACACAATATTTCAGCCACAATGCATATGCATCTGCTTATGGGCCAGCCAAAATAATTTTCTAAACCCTTAAGTATAAGTCTACTCCACTTTATATTTCAACTGTCCTATCTAAGCAACTGCTTAACCACCCTGTAAAGCATAATTTCTCTCCACTTTCTATTTCAACCACATGCTACTTTTTCCAACATTGTTTTAATCACATTGTATAACTATAACTTTACTTCGCCCCATGTTTCAGATATTTCATATATGCAACAGCTCATTTTCTATCAAATATAAATTTTTTTGATTCACGTTATTTTACTGTAATTCTCTACTCCACCCGTTTTTGAACCAGTTGGTATATGTAATTATTTTAGGTCCACCTAATATTGTCACATTGTATATACACAGTCGCTTATGGGTCACCCAATATTACTTTTTTTAAAAGAATTTAAAGCCATACAATTGTACTCCGCTCTATGATTCACATATGCTATATATGCAACTGCTGGTGGAATACTCTATAAAACTACTCTTGATATGTTGTTGAATTCTCTTAAAATGGAATGGCATATTCCGAATTTTGAATAAAAGCTGAGCTAATTCAAGTATGTAATATTTGGTGCGTGGGGTAATTGTGTGTTACCCATCATCATAGAAGTACCAGATTTTAAGTATAGACTTTTTAACAAAAAAGATTCATCAAAATCATTTCAGTAGTTTCTTTATCTGTACTAATATTGTAAAGAGGTAAGGGGGTAATCTCTGGAAGTACTGAACTAATTTTAAAAATTCTTTCACTAATAGAAAGATACAGTATCTGCGAATAACATGGGCTACATATTATTTTGACAAAAAGTTTGATTACACGTGATGGGGGGACACTGAGGTGTCTGTTGTTTTTCTTAAATATAATATCTTTCAAACATGTGCTACAAGCGTGAAAGTAAATAAACCGGAGTTTAGTCATTTTGCAAAACATCAATTATCTCATGGGGGACCGATGGGGAACTGTTTAAAAAAATATATTATTTTTGGGGACCTAAAATAACATGCCATGAGAATTTTCAGGTTGATTCCTTTCTTAAAATGAAGTAGTACATGATTCATCATTTTGCGAAAATTGAAATATTAACTGGGGAAATGGGGGTCACTATTGTTTTACGGATAATTCAATATGTTCGAAATAGAAAGAAATATCTTGATAAATACAGTGTTCTAAAATAAATAGAAGCAAGTTTTATCATTTTTCTAAAATCGAAACATTAAATTGGGGAAAGGGGAGTCACCATTGTTTTACGGAAAATTCAATATCTTCGAAATAGAAAGTAATAGGGGTGTAAATCTTGATATATAGGCTTGTAAAATAAATAGAAGAGAGTTTTATCATATTGGAAAAATTCAGTTTTCCGATAGGAGTAAGGGGTATTTTCTAAGAAAAAAGTACTATTTCTCAAAAAAGATGAGTGAGATCTCATTGAAACGTCGAAAAGGTGTCTTTTCTAAGACAAACAAAGAAACACACGAGATTCCCGAGAACAGTCAATTACATTTCATACTCGTGAGAACATCAGAAGTAACATCATATACCTCCACGGAGAGGTAGTATCATGATTGGCTTCATTTTTATAAAAATATGTATTTAATTTTTTAATTTGGCCCCAAAATTAACATTTTAGTTTTATTTTACTAATAAACTTTCAGGGAAGCTTTTTATAATCTACTCTCTGAATTTTAGACTCCGCAGATTGGAAGATAAAGGGGAAAGTAGGTGAAGTTTAAATAATAAATTATTAAAATTATTGACAAATTATTTAAAAATACAAATAAAACATATTTTTTAAAACTTTAGATAGTGTAGTTTCTAAAGTGGGGATTAAGCCGATGTTAACATCTTTTAAACAAATAATTTAAAAATATGATATATCTGTAATTCACATAATGAACCTTTTATTTGATATACTCGTATTACATGATGCGTTTGAAAATAATTTTTATTTTCCATATAATTCTATAATTTGTCCCCAAAATTAATATTCGGGTTTTCTACTATTTTTTCTTATAAATTTCAAGTGAGCCCCAGTACCCCTAATTACTTTCAAAATTTTAGGTAGTATGGTTTCAGAAATAAAACGGGAAATGAGAACTTTTTATACTTTTTTGTCAATATCTTGTAAACATTTTATTTTTAAAATATGAAAAATATATATTTTTATTCCTCATAATAAGCCCTTTCATTTGATGTATTGCATGAGGCGTGATTTTTTTTATTTTCCGTTTAATTCTATAATTTGGCTCGCAAAATAATATTAGGGAGTTTTTCGCTTTTATCTGTAAACAAAAAATTTTACGTCTTATAGTTTGGGGGATAAAGGGGGAATGTGTATTTTTTATATTTTTGTTAATATATTTGAAAATATTAATTTAAAAATATGGAAAAATATATTTGTATTCGTTATAATGATAATTTGATATATTACATGAAGCGTTAGAAATAAGTTTAATTTTATATTTTCCATTTAATGCTATACTTTGACCCCTAAAATTAATATTATAAGTTTCTCCTTATTTTTCCAGTAAACTTCAGAAGAGGTCCTCTACTCCTAATTTTTTTCAAATTTTTGCGCCTTATTGTTTTGGAGATAAAGAGGGAATGGGTATTTTTTATATTTTTGTTAATATCTTTTAAATAATTTATTTTATAAATATGAAAAAAATATGCTTGTATTTGTCATAAT
This sequence comes from Octodonta nipae, assembly GCA_034190945.1. Lineage (NCBI taxonomy): Eukaryota > Metazoa > Arthropoda > Insecta > Coleoptera > Chrysomelidae > Octodonta > Octodonta nipae. The sequence goes on along the minus strand of CM067219.1, from coordinate 88,698,280 downwards.
GAGCCCTTTGATTTGATATATTACGTGATGCGTTAGAAACAATTTTAATTTTATATGTTTCATTGAATTCTGTAATTTGCCCCTCAAAATTAATAGTAGAGGTTTTCCTTATTTTTCCGGTAAAATTCAGGTGAGACCATATATCTCTAATATTTTTAAAAATTTTACTTTTTATTGTTTCGGAGATAAGGGATGGGGGAACGGTCGATTTTTTTAGTTTTCTCTCCCCAAAAATACCCCTAAAATCAAAATTCATTAAATAAAATATAATAAAAATTCATTATTTACGTCCATACTGTCAACGCCAAACAAGTGACCGTTCCGCCGCCGCCAGACGGTCAAAACTCAAAATATTGAGTAATTATATATGGGTGAGCGATCTTTAGATGCTGTTATATTCTTAGAGCATGTACTTCTGGAACTGGCATGCAAGCGTTCTTATTGTTTAGTGGTAAAATAGTCATTGTAGTAGATCAGTATTGAGTTTTTGGACTCGTTGCAGTAACTTTCATATTAAATGTTCTGTTTTTAATGTGAATTTAATTATTTGAGTAATATATTATTATCACAACCTTCCCGAAGGTGTTGTGTAAAAAATTGTTAGACAGCGGACAATAGAGAATGTATTAAATATTTACGTTCTCCAGGGTTGGTCCTGTCTTTTCTTTAATATTCCTGAACTTGATTGAAACCGCAAATGACGAAAACTTTTAGGTTGCAAAGAACAATCTTCCAATTATTATATCGAATATTTTGTCAGGAGCGGTTCCAGCCAAAAATTTGGGGGGTCATTCATTTGTCAAAAATATTTCGAATACCGATATTTTATTACATTTTTATTATCTTGTTATTTCAATTTTGGTCATTACATCGACTTCTCCGATTTCTCCAGAACTCTGTTTCTTATAAAATATACTTTTTAGAATTTCATGAAATAGGGTCGAATTTCGATCACTGGGCGACCACTAGTTGAAATAAAAAGCTGTATATTGTTGAATGACTTTATATGTATTGATTTTTTTTTTCAGTATACAGTATTGAGTTCAATTGTGGTGTTATTCCCAAGAATACATAAAAATAATCAAGAATATGCACAAACATAAAACAAATAACAAATAACATTTAGAAGACAACGTCAAAAACGTCAAAAACACGGAAAACGTAAAAACCGTTAAATGTCATAAAAGTAAAAAATGTCAAAAATGACAAAAAATTTTAAAAACGTCAGAATCGTCAAAAATGACAAAAATGCCATAAAAGTAAAAAATGTTAAAAATGTCAGAAATATCAAAAAAGTCAAAAATGGCAATGATAACACATGTCAAAAAACTAAAATGGAATTAGGGAAAACTACAATATCAAAAATCACACGTCAAATATGTTTAGTGCATCAAATTAAATCACAAAATATTTTATTTTTGGAAGCGGTTGTAACCATTTAAATTTCGCTTATAAATGATGAAGTGAAAACGGTTTTACAAATAAAAGTAGGGGATGTGACAATTAACAAAAGAAAAAATATATTCAAGAAACGTACGCCAAATACGCCAGTTTGTCTAGCCAGTGCGAAGCCGGGACGGGTCAGCTAGTAATAGTATATAGACTTTCCAAACAATTTCTCCTCTATGAATTTGTTCTATACTCATTATTGGTATTGCAATTTTAGCCATTGTAAAACGCCATGTAAAAAAATACAAAATCCAAATGAGTTCACTAGAGTATTCATACTGAATGCCACAAACGCATTTTTTACGAACATAATAAACCGGCGAAATGTCATCTCTATTTTGAATGATACTGATCTCATCAACACTAATTGAATTACATGAAAAGAAAACATCCTGAGGCGTATCTAACGCAAAGCGAAACGACCCTACCCCATCCCATCTTTTGTGTAGAGAAAATTAAAATGTTTACCAGGGCGCGGACGGCGCTGTGATCCCTAAATGTCAACTTAAATGCCACAGCCTCCCTAGACCCTTGTAGTTTTATCTCGTGTTACATTTAATTTGGGAATTGGCTATTTTATGAAATGATGATGACGAGTTATTAACTCACTGCGATACCCGTGGGATGAGTAAATAATGAATATTTTGTTATACCTACTCGTTTGTTTCGATTTTGTGAAGCTCAGTAAGGGAAAAATTGCGTATGAATGAGATATTTTTACACAAACGAAAAATTATATTTGATCTTATAAGTCATATTTGTACTTTACAGTCAGCTGTACCTAATTGTAACGAAAAATTATGATAGTTATAGTAATCTAAGTAGAGACGATGGAATGTTGTGCACATAGGTATTATATGAAATTATTGGAAAGAAAGAAGTTTTAATTTATTCATCCGACAGCTGGTGCAATCGGCCATCAACCAATTCGTGGAAGGGACATTATTCCGATATTTCTGGGAATCCGAAATGTTTCGTCTCTCAACAGGCCGACCGCTGCCGTTACTGGGAATTCCCTTAAAGCTTCCAGAATATGAAAGTAGTTTCCCGATAGTTCGTTGACTTGCCAGAATAATTCCAAGAGAAATATATAAATACGGACAGCTGGCGATGGGATTCATTCTGTTTTCGACGGTCGTATTGTATAGTTAAGATAAAATGTAAATAGTTTCTGTGAATATAAATGGTGTTAAAGTAGTGGAAATAAACTAGAGTGAGTTGGACTGTTTTTTTAAATAAATCCAAGAACTAAACAGAACCCGTGTGTGACAATAAAAACATTACATTATGTTAAGTTAAGAATTTTGAATACTACAATGGCAGATGTTAAACAGTTTTAACACAGTGATATCTACAGTTTACAAATCTCACACATTTTCTAAGTCAGTTTAATTTTTTTTAAGGTGTATGAGAAACTAAGAACCATTATATTATTGGTGATCAATATTCTAATGAAAAATTCCGTTGAAAGAGGGGCGCCCTTAAAAAGGCAGAATTTGGACCTGTGCATAAAGGAAGTAAATCTTATCTATCGCAAAACTATTTGAAAAAGTATTACATTTTAGAATTTCTAATTTTATTCACAAATGAAAAATATTTTCAAAATGACAGTTTATTCAAAATAATTTATGTCGTGATGCTCTTCAGCAAATTACTAAAATGATTCACTGTAACTTAGATAAAAGTAAACTTTTAATAATTACTTTTTTAAAACCACAATATAATATTTAAAGCATTATATAATTTGTGAAATAGAAGTAAAGCATTAGATCTTTTAGTTAATTATCTTAAAAATAGGCAACAAATTATTAAAATTAATGAAAATTACAATACTTATCGAAATATAATTATTGGAGGGCCACAAGAAACCATTCTAGGCCCTTTACTTTTTATACTATAAATCTTTGAGCTACTGTATCGAATGCAAAAGAAAACCATATGGATGTGATGCAGCAGTATTATCATCTGCCAACACCTGGGACGAAGTCTAACATAATATGAAATTATTGTTAAGGGAAGTGAATCACTGGTTAGTACCCAATAAATTATCACTTAATGTAAATAAAACTGTCTATATTGCTTTTGGGTGCTACTGTGATAGTGTGCCAAAGAAAATCAATATATCTGTTTATATATACATGATTAATAGGGTTGAACATCCCAAATACTTTTTTGATTTTAACCTTAAATGGCATAAAGATATTAGTTAAATTATTAATAAAACAAAGTACGTGGTTTTTGTGTATTGTATAAATTATCAAAAATAATGATAACTGATATAATAAAAATAATTTATTATGCATTCTTCCATAGTATTATTTCTTATGGAAATATTGCTTGTGGAGACTATAGTAATAATCTATCTCATCTGGAAGTAATACTAAATAGATTATTTAAAATCATGAACAAAAATTATAATAATACAAGCAAAAATCCTGTTAATTTTGGCCAATTATTTGCTATTGAATCATTATATTTTCATTATGAAACACTTAAACTGAGTTTTTAATCACCATTATTGTTACCAGAAATAAACCTATTCAACTGCACAAAATTAATATATTTTTTTCCAAATACAATATCAATGCAAGGATATTTAAATTATTACCAAAGGAATACAAGTGCATGGCAACTGTAAGAAAACAATCAAAAAGAAATTGGCTCAATGGATAATTAATTCAATAAAATGAAAATACTACCTATTTAACTTATTACACTTTGTTGCAATATATACTGTGATATTTAAAATAATTACTGATATGTGTTAGTTGTTATAAGCTTCAATTTTGTATGATACATGTTTAATTGTCTAGTTTATTTAAGGTTTAATTTTAACTGTACTCCGTGGGTGTATTTAATGATAATATTGCAAGAGATTCCGTGAGTTCAATTTTTACACTCACTTTCAAACGCCTTTATTTACCAACTAATTCACTTTGTTTACAAAACGCAATAACTAATACTAATACGACAGCTGACAACTTCTTTCGCTTCTCGATTCAATACAGCCGAAAACTATAAACTGTCCAACTCGAACGAAACTGCCATTTATAAGGGAGGTTGAAGAAACAAGATTTATTTTATTAATTCTGATTTGTCGCAGTATATCCAGAACCTTGTCGAAACTCGCTTTTTACATCGATCGAAATTTCAGGATACCGTTTTTTAAATGTTTACCTGTTTTTGTCATAATATCAAGAGGTTTCAGGGAAACGTGTTCACAAAGGTTTCAATTTGCCAGTCAGTCTGTGTGTATCAAATGTCAGGTTCAAATATCAACCCAGATTAATATTTTTTTGAGATTTCAAACCTTTGAAGGGAGCGCAACTTATGATGACTCCTACCCAGAAACAATTTATTGTCAAGTGTGTGCACAGAAAACCGCACAACAAATTTATTTTTAAATATTTGGTTAACCTAATAATTTTTGTCGCAAAAATAAACACGCCTTAATTTCGGCTGTGAAAACTGTTTTCAGTTTTTCACCTTTGAAAATGCCAAATGAGATTTTGGCGAAGCGTCAGGTCAACTGTTCTTTTCAGAGCATAAACCAAGAAACGGATGTACACTGGATACTGATAACTGATATCTGCCGTGATCGATGGTAAAATGACAACGTTTCGGCAGAACCACATCTGCCCTCTTCAGGTCAGTTCGCATAATTCTCGTTGCCTCTTGCTTACGCCTCTAGTCACTGGAATTCGAACTGATACCCTCCTCCAAAATGGAGGAGAGTATGAATTCTATTTACTTCTTAAATCAAGGAGTAACAAGCTCATTTGTTTGTATTATTAAATATCGATTTACATACGAGCAGTTTTCAATTTTGCCGAGACGGCACTTTTGCTGTCACCAACTCCCGGCCTAATAGAAAATCGGTGGTAAGACATGTTAAATTCTAAACTGCTATGCGGTGCGATTCTACACAGGGTGTTTAGTGTAGTAAAAGTGAAGTGACAAGATCAATAGCAATAACAATTAATTTAATTAAACACATTTTGGGCTTATTAAGTCAAGGCATACCAAGTTCATTTAGTTCGTGTAACTGTTATCTGTCAATTTAAACGGAAATATATTATTCTGTAATGTTGGGGCTTTCGGTGTTACTACTCTAGGGAAATACAGGTGATCACACCTCGTAGATACATATAGGTGGGGGTGTTAAATAATATAAAATATGTCACTGAATTCATTTCGTTTACCTAGTTCATAACAACTATATGTTTATTACATAGCCTATGGCTCAGGTTCTGTTTTTGTTTTTATAAAACTGTCATATGTTATTGATTTTGATTGTTTTTAGTGTTTTTGTTAATATTGAACAAAAAAATCTTTCAATACAAGTCTGTTCAACTAAGGATAAAAAACTAGATAACAAACGAATATTTATTGAAAATAAATGATTGTGACTGCAATAAGCACCGGTGAGTTAAAATACCAAAACATTCGATCAGTTGATGCCTGTATCTATAAATGAACGAGTTTACATAGACATGAGAGTCATTGTCCCTATATATACTTTATAAATACTTTATAAAACTTTACATATAAGCTACAGTCCTATTTGCATAGATGTTAGGATTCAAACATATTTTGCGACAGTCGAACTGCATGGGCTATTGCGGTTTAATTCCAGTAACTTATGAATATTTAAATAACTTATTCTTTCGAATACTGAAAAATCTCACTGTTATATCACCAATGTTATTATTATTCCTGGTAAATTGAGGTTACATGTTGAGACGGTCCAACAACAGGAATGCACGGTAGGCTTATGTTTGAAACGGTTTCATAACACGCTTTGGATTCTCTCGTTTTCTCGTCAATAAAATTGGGAAAGACCAATTGACTATTCAACGCGTGCTTTCATCACAAAATAAAAGAGCAGAAATAACATCGAGTGATGAATACTAATCAATAAAGGAGAGTTTGAAGACCTTGTCATCAGCTCGCACAGGTTTATGTCTGTTTGAATGCTTTATTGTTGTTTTCTGAATCTCTTTAAAGAAAGCAATTGGTATCCATGATGTTGAAATATTACCAGGCAGCGCCTTCTTTTTATTCAAATTAGAAATAACAGAAATTCTTAACGAAATATAGCATCCCTATTTGGCTATCGACCTGTCAATGACTTAATTTTTAATAGAAATATTTATATAATATAGTATATTCTTCGACATAGTCAAAATTAACAAATAATGATACATAATTATTAACAATTTCATAAATCAGTTTAAAAAGATATTTATTTATTAACACTCTGCAGTGTTAATACAAACGGTCTCTTTTGGTGGTTTTGGTCTATATCAGTCATCTTCTTTTATTCAAAAAAGTTAGTGAAATTACTCTTCTAAAATCGAAATATAGTGTCTTTTATTTGCATTTTTGTCCCCTCTGGGCCGGTGAAAATTTGACAGTCATTTTAACAAGCATTTATTTAAGTCACCAGTACCAGTGTGTACCATTAAATTCTAAAAGTTAATTTTGTCATACCAAGGTAAGCCAGATGACCATGTAATACATATTATGTTGTCACTGAACTTGTCTAATCTTGATGATAGTTTCTGTCTTTACTTGATGACAATTCATCTTAATTTTATATTAAAATATAAACACACTTATGTAATTTTCACTTAAATTTATTTACTATTGATAATTGTTTCACCAGGTTACTGGTTACAACGTAAGACTTACTTACGTTATATTCTGAAGAAGTCAGTAATAATTATCAAGAGTAAATAAATTTAAGTGAAAATTACATAAGTGTATTTATTTTAATATAATATTGTCTAATGTTGTAGCCAGAAAGAAGCTACAGAAAATTTAATAATGAAAGAACCCTGTTGAGTTAAGAAAAATGGCAATTATGTCTTCATATGAATGTATGAAATGTGGTTATAAAGCAGTCACAAAACTAAGCCACTCCTGTTAGCTGAAGATTGCGAAACTACGCTTAACTACCACTGTGTCTGGCGATTGGATTTTGTTATGTATGGTTCGTGGAAACACTTCTAAGTTTACCTCATCATAGGCGTCTTGGATCTCGATAAAGCTGGAGACCCTTTCCAAATTTTCTTACATGTATCTTCCCCAACTAGAAAACAAGAAATGGATATAGTTTCAACCGTACTCACAAAAATGTTTCAAACTTTCACAAATGTCCATTAGGTACAAAACAGAAATGTGGACAATAATTTCATATTGAAACTAATCAGGTTCAATCAAACTCGACAAACCAGTCTGTAGTCTCACTTAAAAAATCAGAATAATTGAAAATTTATCAAACAAAAATACTTTTGCTTCTGAAAAGTAATAGCCTGTTAAAACAACTGCAGCCTATTATAAGCAAACTATACTAAGGTTCTTCTTTAGATGTCAGACTGTTTAGGATTGTCCACTTCAGTTTCCAGTTCTATACAATTCACCAGATTAACATAAGTAGTAGTGGACTTCTCTATATCTCTTGTTACATTAGGCGTGTTCCAACACGACGTAAAACCGATAATCGTATTGCGCGGAACATCATTGTAAACGGTAACTCGTCACCGCGAAGATTATCAGTTGTGTATCGGTAATTCTTTCTGTTGGAACGAACCTTTCCTTTATATTAAAAATACTCTTCGGTTTAAACACACAGAAATTCTCAGGACTTAGTATCGAACTCATTGATCCAGAGGCTCTCGGAGGGGGGAATAGCTCCCATCGCCCCCCTTCCCCCTAGGTTCGCTTCTCCAATTTACGTTTCGAGACAAATTTCTCTGTTTCCGCCATCTTTTGTTTCAATGAGTGTCCAAAAGAAAATGGGCAACCTAACAAAAAGTTATAAGGGATTTAAAATACAATCTCTGAAAATAATTTGGCTCGTACCTACCTACTAAAAATATTATTACATAAGCTATAAATACGAAATTTTCGAATTTGAACTACAATTAAACAATCGACAGTATTTTGAGTAGGGGTACATTTCCCATAAGGCAGTAAATTATTGTATTGTTATTATTTTAATTGTGTTAGAATGTAGAAATATTTTTCTAGGTACAGTAAATTTTTATGAATATTTACAGGTATTATAGCGTTTCCTAGAATATATCGGAGTGTACGTTAATTGGAAGAAGCACCAGTCAATTATTATGAATATCTTTTAGTAATGAAGTAAATAGCTACTAGAAAGAAAGTTACTTCAGTAGGCACTTTACTTTTTATAACGGCAGCCCTCATATAAAATTATGCGATAAATTTAATATAAATAAAATATTTCTTCTTTAGAAATTTAAATTTTGAAATTGGGCTGTTGTATGAATAATACCCCTATGTTTTTCAAGAAAACACACCAGCACTTAAGAAGCATATATTCAAAGTTAATAAGTTCCTTGACATCTGCTCTGGTAGTTCTACGAGATCATAAACATAAAGTATAAAATTTAATCTTTGCTGGATTATTATCTATTAAGTCGTCGGAAGAGGTTATTTTCTTTATTAATCAAACTAACCGTAGAATTTTATATTTTATCTCGAAATGAATTCCGACATCCAGGAGTTTCAGGAAAATGGATTGAAAAATCTCGAAAAGATAGTGACTGTAGAATGTTCGACTGTATTTATACATGCGATTATGCCCATTCATTTGTCGGTAGAATTTTCGATTAGCATGTTGTAGCTGATAAGGCACTTCATGCATCTCTAGACACATTCTCGTCAAGGTCATTCTTTTGTACACAAGACAAAATCATGTATACCATAGGCGTACTTAGGCCAGTGTTTCTTACTACGCCCACTTTTTCGTAGGGGTGTCCATGTTTAAAAAATGTTTCTCAGAAAAAAGATTTTGCTTACCATATCTTATTAATAATCTCTTTTACAGTAGTCCTAAATGCGTACGAACTAGAATTACTTCTCTTCGTTATGACCCCTTAGTAATAATTGTAAATTCAGATGTAGAGTGTAGTGAAAGTGAATAATGTTTTGCTTTATTTGGGGCCCCGGGGGGGGGGGGTGTTGAACCCTCCGATCCTTCCCCTGCGCCGTCTATGCTATTTATATATTATATCACAAGAGAATGTCCTTTCTAATAATACAGCCACACAAACAAAAGATCTTCCTGGTGGTCGCAATATGTGTACTCTATGTTGTTGGCGTCGCTCAATCGAAATCGGGGGTAATTTTCATCCTAGCACGTCTCGTTAGCCATAACTTCAAGAAACACTCTGAAATGTACTATATATTCTTCAAACCACAAACGCTATTGGTCTAAATAAACACCAGTACTTAGAAAGTCCCAAGCTAGCAAAGCTTCGCTTTGATGAATATTATGAAAAATGAGTAAACAATCCATGAATGAAGGATTATACAACTACATAACCCTATAAGTTTATTAAAATATACAAAAATTCATAGTAATGTTAAAAATAAATTCGATACGCTACGGCTAGCCGATTCGAGTTCGAGCCCCAATGGGAGCACTGGTTTTTCTCTTTACTAAAGTACATAGTGCCCTTCAGGCGCTTCAGAATCGATTCAGTCGTTTTTAAATCAAGAATTTCTTCTAAAGTTAGTGCCGGAAATCCCGAAATTGACGAAATTTTTATTAGACGCATGCGTATAACATAGATCGATCATGACTTAAAAAATACAAAATGTACCTGTGTACGTATAGGGATTGAATTCCCTCTACACGTCTCTTACAAGATAAGTGAAGCAATTTCCGGATTTGTTGAGAGCTTTCACAAATTGTTTCGTTAGGCTAAGCTTGATATGAAAGGGTGGGAGTAAAACTTTTTTTCTAAAAGTTTCCTTAATAAGTATATTCGCGTATCATCTGGTTGTAGTCACTCACACAATGCAGTCACACTCGAACTAGACCTATAGTCTCTATTGAAACTAACGGCCCACTGTTTGAAAATGAGGCATATGTTTTTCCCCTTATAAAAGAATGATGACCGGATGCTTTTAAGCCAAGATCGGTCTAGGTTATGCGCAAGCGTCTAATATTAATTTCGTCAATTTCGGGATTTCGGGTTGTAAACTTAGAAGAAATTCTTGATTTAAAAAAACTGAATCGACTCACTATAGGTCAAATGGCATTTTTTTAACGGAAACCTAATTAATATCTTGAGCAAAAATAGAGATATCGAAACAATTTTTTTTAATTGAACTTTAGGTTATGTAGATAAAGGAAATTATTTAGAATGTTATCATCCACTTTTATAGGGGTGGAAATGAGGGTTGAAATGAACATTTCAAAATTCGATCTTTTGTTCTTTTGTTTATAGTATATCTCAAAGACAAATACAGATATTTATACGGATGTATTTTTAAATTGTAGAGTTCTTAATTTACATTAGAAAAATATTTATTGCAAAGCTATCTTCCCAAAAATTTAGGTGAAAATAGGGAGTAAGCGGGTGAAGATGTGAAAAATAGTCAAAAAATACTATTAGTGATTCATTGGGCGCTGAACACGTCACTGTGGAGATCGTTTGTCGTTATCTTTTTTCTCTAAAGGCATCAAAAATGGTTGACTGATTCATTCTAATCTCTCAAAATGCAATACAAAAATTTTCTTTCACAAAAACAATAATTATATAGGTTTTTGTTAATAGGTACCCAAAGAATGTCGGATCATAAAAAAAGATAAAGATACAACATATGAACGTGACGAACTCCACAGTGGAAAATGATAACGAAATGGTTTTTAGAACCGTGGTCAGCGTCCAATAAATCACTAAACCGTATTTTTTGGGGATTTCTCACGTTTTCACCCTCTCACCCTTATTTTCACCTATACTTTTAGGAATATAACTTTGTAATAAATATTTTTCTAATCTATATTAATAACCTTACAAATTTAAAAAACATCCGTATAAATATCAGTATTTGTCGTTGAGATATACCATAAACAAAAAAAAGATCGAATTTTGAAATGTGCACCATTTCAACCCTCATTTCCACCCCTATAATAGTGGATGATGACATTCTAAATAGTTTTCCCTTAATCTACATAACCTAAGGTTCCATTTAAAAAATTGTTCTATATCTCTATTTTTGCTCAAGATATTAGGTTTCCGTTAAAAAAATGCTAATTGACCCATAGTGTGCCGGAAGGGCAATGTGTAGCTTTAGTAATAGCTCAGGTCATTTACGGAGAAAAAGACCTTTTGGTGACAAAATTAATAGTAGAACAAAACCGACATCAACTTGTGCTAATGATAAAACTTGACTAATCGACATAAAATTCAACATTTTTTATAGATGCGTTTTTATTTTTTTTTGACAAAAAAAAACAGCCAAAAATCGGTAACAATTTAGTGTTTTACCTTTTACACAAAATCCACCGATAAAACCGTGTTTGCTACTAAGGGCAATGTTGAAGAGAACTGAAAAACCTGCAAAATGAGCTACCATATGCTCAACCTTGTTAATTGGTTTCTTAGATAATGGAACATATACCAAAATTTCCAAAAAAATAAATAATAGTTTATGTACTTTTTTATTTTATAGCTAAAGCATTCTTATTAACTATAGCGAAAGATCTTCTCATATACAATTTATGTTCTGGAAAAAAATACTGTAGCCCTGGTAGTTTTTGCAAAATTTCAGTCAATCCTATGGAAGACATATTTTTTCGAATGGCCACATTACCTCACCGAATGACCCTATCATTATGAGTAAACCACCGTTGGAGAGTTAATCTAGAGATCCCTCATCTTTCCAAAATCTAAAGTATAAATACATATGTATTGAAAATATTTGGCAATTCTGTAAAAAATTTTTTGAACTAGTCCATTCGAAAAATTGCTAAGGGGTGGTACTATATCCTTATAACTAATAATCTTAATGCAAATTTAAATTTTTCGGAGACACATTTATATTTCTTGCATAATATGGATTTATGTAATAAATTTAGCAAGATGGAATACCTAAACTCCATTTACACAGAGACTGATGATAATGATAGAGCAATCATTTTTAATATGCAAAAGACGTAGATACTTATTTTAAATTTAAATAAAAACGAAAACATGCCTTCTCTATTCACTGATTTTTTAAAACATAAGTAAATAATAGTAGGTTCCTTTGTTTACACTTAGTACATTTCATATTTTATTATTATATAACTGAAACGCTGATACAAATTGATAATTGTTAATAATAGAAGACAAAAGATGTTATTCTTCATAAAGTTAACAATACAATTTTTATGTTTTTCAATTCAAAATCCTGTTTTTTTTTCTTAATAAATACTAATTATGACAAGTCAAATTACTCGAAAATCCTAGTTGTCGGTCTTACATCTCGCGTCTACAAGCCAAATTAAGTATGTATTGAGTTTTTATTGAAACATTTACAAATGGAAAAATCACTTGCAATAGCCTTCGCATTTAGCATAATATCTGCTCTGTCATTATCATCTGTGGCTAAATGGAGTATAGGTATTCCATTTTGCTAAATTTATTACATAAATCCATATTATGAAAGAAATATAATTATGTGTCTACTTAAAATTAAAATTGCATTAAGATTAGTTATTATAAGAATATAGTATCACACCTTAGCAATTTTTTGAATGGACTCGTCCAAATAATTTTTTACTTAATGGCCAAATATTTTCAATACTTATATGTATTTATATTTTTATATTTTAGAAAAGTGAGATGAGGGATCACTAAATCAACTCTTCTACTTTCCAACGGTAGTTTATTCATAATGATAGGGTTATCCGGTAAGAAAATATTGCCTTTTAAAAAATATATGTGTTCCATAGAGCATTGACTGAAATTTTGCTAAAACTACCGGGGCTATAGTTATTTTTAGAACATAAATTGGGTATGAGAAGATCTATCGTTTCAGTTAATAAGAATGTTTTAGCTATAAAGTAAAAAATATATATAAACGATTTTTTATTTTTTGGAAATTTGGGTAAATGTTCCATTATATAAGAAACCAATTAACAAAGTTGAGCGTATATTAGCTCATTCTGTAGGTTTTTCATTTCTCTTTAACATTGCCCATAAGTAGCAAACACGGTTTTATCGGTGGATTTTGTGTAAAAGGAAAAAACTAAATTGTTACCGATTTTTCTCTTTTTTTTGTTAAAAAACAAAAAAGGCATCTATAAAAAATGAATTTTATGTCAATTAGTCAAGTTTTATCATTAGAACACGTGATGTCGGTTTTGTTCTACTATTAATTTTGTCACGTAATTTCATAAATGACCTGAACTATAAGGACTAAGCAGAAAACTTATGCTTCCATTGGGGCTCGAACTCGATTTACCGAATAGGCGAGCAGGAGCTCAAACTACCGAGTCACACAGCGCCTCGAGTTTATTTTTCACATTAGTTTGATTTTTTTTATATTTTTTATAAATTTATACGGTTATTTAGTTGTTTAGGTACTCCTTCATTCATGGATTTCTTCATTTGTGTGGCTGTGTAATTATTTATGTATTTGATACATATTACATACCTTTGAATATGTTCAGAAGATAGTCGATCCAGATGGACAAATTTCCAATTAAACTTGTAATTTCGTCGAATGCGGTATATATACAGTGTCTTAAATAACGTGTGCCACTATTACTATCTCTTAAAGTATAAGTATTACGAGGTCGGTTAAATTAGAGAAAAGTTGGTGTTTTTTGACATTCATTCGACATATTTTTGCAGTTTTGAAATATTATTAAATTATTAGTTTCTGAGATACAGAGTGATTTATGAAAAATCTCTAAATTGATATTGTTGCATATTTCAAAAACTATATATTTGAGATTCGGGACCCAATTTAAATTTGAAAGTGTTCATGGAGTTTTCAAAATTTTTTAATAAGGACGTGTAATTTTTATTAGTAATTTTGAGAGGAAATTTAATTTGCTACACAATCATAAATTACACTGAAATATTTACCAACGTTTATAAGGGTAAAATCCATCATCTAGACATTACCTTTTCTAAATCAAACATATTACGTGATTTATTGAACTTCACACTTTTATTTAAACATGAACTTTGAAACATTTAACAATAGAAAATATAACAATTGTAAGTGTTGGATGTGGCTACGATTATGTCGTATAACAATTTGCGAATTTACAATTTCATTAAATGTTGGTGGAATTCGTATAATCAGGTGGCCGAAATTTTGCCTTCCGCTTTGACATTCGCGTTGAGCTGGTGTACCATCTTATTATAAGTACTTAAAATGTCTGAGGCAGACAATGAAGGGTCATCCAAAAGATTTTGAAGCGAAGTATATATTAAGTTAAGATAAAATAACCTAGTCAAATTTTCTCTAAAGAAGAAAAGATCCACAGGTTTTCGGTCAAATATGCCTAGACTCATATTGATACTGAACTTTCCCTGGAAATCAGTTTCACGGTGGATGTGGTCATTGCCTTGAGTTTACAATCTATTATTACGAAATCGACTTTAATCTGACCATAAATTGTTTTTACAGGCGTTGGGGGTCTTAAATTCTACATTTTTCTATATCGATAGTATCTAAATCTATTGCGATGCAATAAGACTTTTGCCGAATCTTTTGACACACCAGTTTCTCTTTCTATTTCCCTTAAGGAAACTTCCTGGCTAGTTTCTGTAGGTTGCCCCAAAACAAACCCATGGTAGCTCGTTCCTAAATACGCTTGTGTCCATCATGTGCTATTACTTTTGATAGTGGCTGTCCCAGGGTCCTACTAGCTTGTCTGACTGAAGGTGCAGAGGAGTGGCCTTTAGTTTTAATGGCACCCTAAATCTTCTGCGTCCCCAAACGGTCACTCCGTGGAAGACTCTTGACTAGGAATGACGTTTCGGGATGCATACTGAAGAAGGCGATGGCAACGACCGTATTTATTCCTCCTTTTAATTTCTATGCCGCTATGCCGACAGCAATTCATTCAAAAGAGTTGCACTCTTTTTACTGATTCATTTTCCTCACTGTACGACTCGTTGGCATCAAATTGGCTACGCAAGTGTCAGTCACATTTGCGACACCCAAGCTGTAATATCTTTATAGTAGTTCACCCAGTAGAATCGTCGGAGTGCGCTAATTCAGAGACGAGCAATTTCGTACGTCAGAGGGTGCGATCTCGTACTAAATTAACCTAAGTTGGCGTGGACTTCTCTATGTCTTCGGATACATTGTATTTCCCGACGTATTGTTTCAAAAATATAGTCGATCTTCGGTTTAAACCTCCAGGAATTACTTTGTTTTAAGCTCTTGTGTGTAAGATTTTTTTTCAGTCCAGTGTCGAATTCACCGAACCTGTCAGAGGAGGCTATCGATTATTGCCACTGTTGAACGAAATATTAATAGTAAAAAATTACTTTTAACATTTTAGTTCGGTTTACAATTAATTAAGGCGTCTTAATTTAGGTTTTTTTAACTATACCTAACTTCCCGCACTCGAAAGATTGTCCCGTACTTTTGAATATTGTTGTATAACAAAGGTGTCGAATCAAACCAATTCCTGAAAACTACTCAACTTTGTCGGTATCATCATAATTGCAGCGAAACGATACATACCTCGTGGCTATAGGAAATAGTATACTTTATGCTGGAACGGAAATCCTGAAATCTTGTACAAATTAAATAGCAAAACAGGAGATACAAACATAGGAGAACAACTACTGCAGGCTATTAATGATAGACGTAAAGAATGGTGGAGAGATACAACTGATGTATTTGACTTTACTCGCAGTAGCCAACAAGCATGGAGTCTTCTTCGACAAATAGCAGTTGAAGTTCCCAAACTCAGGTCTGAACCGGAAGTATCCCCATCCCTAGCCCTACATATCAAAAAACTTGGCGAAAATGTTCTGCTTGATGTACATCTCGAGGCCGCAACCCCCAAAGAACTTCAAGATCCTAAAAGAAGACATCAATATCTCATCCCCATTCTCAGAAAATGAATTACGGGAAACAATAAACTTTTTGAAAATAAAGAAAGCTGCCGACTTAGATGGAATTTTTCTGGAGTTTAAAAAACTCCTGGGCTATGTTGCACTTAAGTGACTCTAACAATTTTATACCAATGTACTCAATTACTCAACAACGGACGAATTCCTCACCAGCCAAATTTGCTCACATGCTTGCATAGTAAAAGCAGCAAAGATCCTACAAATTATCGCCTAGCCTCACTTCTCAACGTCTGGTGCAAACTTCTTGAACATAATATAGGATATCATCGACTTGCTGCGAGGTTGGACACGTCCATTTGTATTTTTAAATGAGCATTTTTTCAAGAAAAAAAAATATATAGGGTGTGTCATGTGACAGTGGCCAATACCAAATTTCTGATTTTAAATGCAAGCCCTGTATATTATTTATTTTTTGGATCTCCAGAAAATTCTAGACATAATTCATGTACAGTGTCTTACATCTATCAACTGTTTCGGAAATATTAAGTTTTTCAGATTTATTAGAAAAATTAACATTAAAAAAAAAAATTTTATATCACAAATTCACTATAATACACTAAAAATCTAATGAGTAATACTGATTATTTCTTAATAATATAAAAAAAAACAACCATTAATGTCGATGTAGGAAATATGATCTGATATAGAAATGTCTACTAACGTTTGTCAACATCTCAGGCGTGACTGATCTACTCACAAGCGTGATTCGTCTTTGTAGGTCATCTAAGTTGAGGGGTTTAGTTTTGTATACAGTACTTTTGACATCCCCACAATAAGTAGTCCAATGGCGTCAAATCAGGCCATTCTATCGATCCGCACCTCCCAATCCATCGATTTGGAGAAAATTGGTTCAGGTACTGCCGTACATTGATTTCGTAATGAGGTGGTGCTCCATCTTGCTGAAACATCTTGTATTGACAGGAACTTGTGGGTTTACTGGATCAGGATATCAGTTTGTCAAAATTGGCACGACATTATTTTCTAAATATTTATCTCCATTCAAGTTGCCAGTCAAGTTGCCATCAATGACCTAAGGGACCTATCTGCCCAAACATTAACTTTTTCAGAATATTGCATATGTTTCTATGTCATCCAGTGATGATTTTCATTAGACCAATAGTGGCAATTTTGCCGATTAACATGACCGTGAATTGTAAATGTGCTCTCATCATAATACAAAACATCTTCTAATTGGATCACATTGTTATCTAACCTTACTATCATTTGTTAACAGAAATACGTTCTCCTATCGGCATCATTTTATAGCGATGCATTTTACTTTCCGTTAATACTCAAAAAATTTATGTGTAGCAAACATTTTCGATCAGTATTATGTGGGTTTTCTTGAAACCCAAGCATAATATCCAATTTCGTATTATCACTTACAGCATTGGCAGCTACTTTTTTTATCTGTCTTACATGACCAAGCTCGCAAAACTGCTTTTCTATTTTGCTAATTGCTCCTTGGGATACAAGCGGCAAATTTGGAGAATTTTCGTGAAATAAGCGAGAAACTTCCATTTGTGTCAGTGTGTTATCTCCTTAACCAATCATTTGTATAATCGTTATTTTGTATATTTCTCTTAAATGAACCATTTTTCTGATATTATTACGTACAGTTAATGAAATTTAAACGACAATAGCCCTGACACTGATCACCACTGTCATGCAGGCAGACAAGATGCTAAGGCTATGAGTTTTGACGAAAATAAACAAATCTGTTTTTTTTTCAGTAAAAAGGAACGCAATATCAAGGGCTAATTGGGAATAAAGTATTGTAATGTAGCGAATTTGTGAAATAAAATAGTTTTCTTTTTTAACCGACTTCCAAAAAGGAGGAGGTTATCAATTCGTCTACTACTTTTTTATGTATGTCCAGCGATTATTCAAAAACGGTTTGGGCAATTTTGATGATTTAAACTACATTATATTAAGGAACATTACAGAAAGGTCCCATATAATTGTCTATAAGATAAAGTTTACGGTTTTCTAGAAAATCAGGAAAAAAAGTAAATAAGGGACTAGATTTCAGCGATTTTCAATGAATCTTCACTGTTTTCTCTAAAACTGCTCGCGCAATTTGAATATTATAAATTGCATTATACAAAGATGTGTTCCAGCTTGATTCCGTACATTTTTCTATAACGTAAAACATACCATTTCTCTGAAAATCGGAAAAATATATGCACAAAAACTGTAAACATCATGGTAAATGTCAAATTTTCATAATAAATATCTAGTTTAAATGTCAAAATATGCCATGAAAGTATGTCGTACAGGGTGTTTGTTATGATTTTCATTTTGATGCTTTTGAAGTCAGTTTATTGTAGAAACGAAGTTAAGTTACAGTCGCGAGAAATTGCAGAAAATATTCCATTAGCTTATTAAAACGAAAATTTGTTATTCCGGCGATCTCTTCTGTGTGGAATACGTTCAAGGTGTGTGCGTACGTGCATGTAATATTATTAGGTGGTACATAAGCAGTTGTATACATAGGATGGTTGAAATATAAGTTGGAATTGAATTACTTATACAGGGTGGTTCTAAATATATTGTATTGGGTAGCACATATGTAGTTGCGTATACCCGGTGGTTGAAATAAGAGTGGAGCAAAACTATGGTTATTCAGAGTGGATATTTGCATTATAGAACGGAGAATAATTATAGTTATACAAAAGGCTTTAAAAATTGTCAGAAACAGTTGAGTATACCGGATGGTTGAAATATAAGGTGGAGTATAATTACAGTTATATAGGGCGGTTTAAAAAAGTTATATAGTTTGGAACATAAGTAGTTGCTTAGACAAGGTGTTTGAAGTAAGGGTAAAATTATTGTTATTAATGGTGTATCAAAAATTTGTTATATAAGTATAAGCAGTAAGTAAATTTGAATTATAGGACGTAGGACTGGGTGTAATTATAGACATGGGTTAAAAAAATTTTAGAAGCAGTTGAATATACTGGGTGATTAAAATAAATGGTAGAGTAAATTTATAGTCATAAAATGTGGTTCAAAGAGGTAAATTTTGTTATATAGGGTAGACCATGAGCAGTTGTATAAATGGAATACTAGACATATGGGGCGAAGTAAAATCATTGGTATGCAGGACTAATTTAAACAATAGAAAAATAGAAAGAGTCAATAGTGTGGAGAGGATTTGTACTTATACAGGGTGGTTTCAAAGATATCAGGACCGTTGTAATATTGTGTTGAGTTGAATTCTAGTTGTACAGGTTGATTCAGAAAATGACCAATAAGTTATATAGGAGTGACCAGTACACAGAAGCATATAAAGTGTGGATGCAATATAGCGTGAATTAGTTACATTTATAACAAGTGGTCCAAATAATAAAACAAATAAAAATGTTAAAATATATTTGGAAAATATAGACGAAGAATAAAAATTAGAATTAGAATACGCTAAAGTTTTCAATTGAATTGTACCTTAATTAAATCAGATAAAAAAAGATATGTATGAAAATAGTGATTGATTGCACACTGTTTCTAAACTGTTTTTATTTTAAATTAGCTGAAGTCGGTTGTTTCTTAAATATAAATTATTAATGTTAATTTTTGTAAAAAATCTGAAAACACTTAATATTTCCGAAAAATTTGAAGATAGGTGTAGGACATTGTACATGAATTATGTCTAGAATTTTCTGGAGAATCTAAAAAATAAATAATATACAGGGGCTTGCATTTAAAATAAGAAAGTTGGTATTGGCCACTGTCACATGACACGCCCTATATATTTTTTTTTGTTGAAAAGATGCGTATTTAAAAATACAAATCGACGTGTTCAAGCATTTGTCCCTACAAGTCCTCCTTTATTCTTAACGAATTTATTCCATTTGGTTGTTCCACGCTGTATATGGGCATAATTCTAAGATCAAATTCTGACATAAAAAACCAACTCGAACACACCAGTCAGACAATGAAGACGAGACCTTATTCGGAAACTTGGCGGAACCAGCTCGGGAGCTAACGCAACTACTATAACAACAGCAGCACATGTCCTCGTGTATGCAGTTGCTGAATACTGAATAGTGTGCTTTGGAATGATATCTGTCACACGAACAAGATAAACCTCGAGCTAAATGAAGCAATGCGAATAGTGTTCGGAACGCTAAAGTCCACATTGCTGTCCACAGAAGTCAGTGGAAAAAAATAAACATATCCTAGACATCAAGGGAAACTCCTATACATAACACCCTGGACCACCTTCCACACCCACGACTGATGTCGCGGAAACCTATATGGGAAAATAGGGACCATCAGTCTGCCTGATCATTTAGTATGGATGAAGATTGGAATGCCAGATGGGCATCTTCTAATGCATACCTTCAATCAGCCCAGCTTGACCCAATTATCCCTTTGTTTGGCATGAAAATACCTAAGAAAATATGGAGCCGGTTGAACAGGATCGGAACTGGTTACACCAAATGTAATGATTCCTTACAGAAATTAGACATAATACTAAAGTGCCTAAACAGAAAATTCCAAGAACTCTCTGCTTACGTACACATAAAAATGTTTTAATTCTTGTCTTTTTCTTATAACTCTGATTTTGATCATTTAACTTTGGTAATTGTTTGTTATTTACATCTATGATTTATTATTTTATTATTGTTTTAATTATTATATTTGTTTCTGTAACATTAAATAATGTAAACATTTTAGTTTTGAAATCTGTGGGGAAATTTCGCTCAAATCTTTGGCCTACAGAAGAACAAAACTGTTAGTATTGTGTTTGGTCATAAATTCTTTATACAGCATCCCGGATACCGCGTGAAAATTTCTCACAACGACCATCGCACCACAGCATAAAAATTAAACAAACAAAATTAAAGTTGTGTAACGTTCCAACAATGGTACTTGTGACTTAAATAGTTAAATCCTATAATAGCCTAATGATATAAATAACACCTAGATGTGAAAGGAAACCAGTTTTCTTTCGGACATTTCTTTTAGCAAGTCATGCCTACCAAACGTTTATTTGTATTATCTGCGGTGATAAATTACACTTCCTGGTCTTCTTTGGTCCTTTCAACTGTCCCTTCGGGTCCAAACAGCATCTGCCCTTTGAACCGTGTGACCATAGGGCATCGAACCTACTGTAACCCTTCACATGACGTGGTCCAGCGTCAAAAGGGTGTCATTAGCCGTCTTTTCTGCTACCTGTACGTACGGACCCGGAAACATTATTGTGCAAACAGTTTTTTATCGACGCCTCTTCCAAGAGCACATAAAAGAAAATGAATGGTTTCATTTATCTTAGAGGGTTCATATTTTCTTAAATACATTATAAAACTGGTTTTGTTTATCGTAATTACCAGGGTTACATTTCAGTTTGTAACTGAGTGATTTTTTTATCAGAGTTTTAATTTTTTTTCTTTTTTAAAATATTGATATATTATGATGCTCTTTATTTTTTAAAATTTTATATTCTAATTCGAATAAAAAACTTATGAGAACCTACTAGATGAAAGAAAATTGATTACAGCACATTTTTAATCTTTCAACAATGACATAATAATTATTATTGATATAAATATTACCTGATTAAAAAGTGTTTTAAATATGCAGTAGGTAGGGACCCAGACTTTAACAAAAACGATGATATATTTGATATTTTTTAGTCTTAAATATTCAGAATGTATTTTCTAATTCAAAAAAATCAAAAGATTATTACGCAAAGAGCAAGAAGCAGTAGCAGTCTTAACGACTTGAGTAAAAGTGATTGTATAAGTTTTCAAATATAGACATTATAAATATTACGTTAAATATGTCGTGAGACGATTTAGTCTTGTCTTATTTGCACACAAGGAAGAATATATTTTATGGACATTTTACGAATTGTAAGACACTCAAGAAGTATTTGATGTTAGTGCAATTTTAGCAAGTGTTTTAAAGTTACCATAGAGTCTAGAACAGTTCAAAAGTGACTGCTATAGCTGTAAACATGTATATTACCGTTACTAACGTTATTAATTCAAGTTAATTTAAATTATTTAAAAGGTCAAGTTAACCCATATTTAGAAATCCTTTATCTGTTATTTATGGAAGTACTAGTAATTATACCTAACTCATTCACTGCTACATGGTCAATAAGGATACAGTTCCAAGACAAATATTGCCCATTAAGGGTCTTTGCAAGTAGAAGGAAAAGAAGAAGAAGAGATATATCGTAAGCTTTTGGACAGTATATTATGTAAATACCACTGACTCTTGTTCTGTAAATAGTACGTAATGAATCACGGTAATATATATATATATATATATATATATATATATATATATATATATATATATATGTACAGTGTGCCCTTAAAGTATGGAACATACTAAATAAAATCTATTCAGATAAAAGAAGAAAAACACCCTCGGACACGTCAACCTTTATTTATCTAATAATGTTACATAACAAATTTTTCTAGACAACAAAAATTATTTTATTCACTTAAACCGAAAAAATAAAGTTAAAGGTATAAATGTAACAAAAAAATAAGAAGAAAATCAAAGCAAATGTCGCTGTCAATGAGCAATGCGATTTTCAAATTCTTTTTTAATGGTGGTTAATACTTGAGTAGTATTTAATCTGACTTGTTGGATTATTCTTACCTCTAAATCTTCAGTACTAATTGGTCGGTTGACGTAAACTTTTGATTTCAGATAGTCCCACAAAAAGAAATCCAGCGAAGAGAGGTCGGAAGGTATAGCAGGCCAGTCAATCGGTACTCTCCTACCAATGCATTTATTTGGGAGAATTGTATCTAAATAATTTCGGACAATTTGTAAATAATGTGGCTGTGCACCGTCCTGCTGAAACCATAGAACATCATCAGGCCTGCCCGGATGCTCTGCATTTGGAAAGACTCCTACAATTGCTGGTATTATGTTTTGCAGTAGCAAACGGACGTATGACTGCAGTGACAATAATCTCTGCTCATACAGAGACCTTCTGTGGGCGTTGTGTATGTGCTTCCATTCTCCAGTGTGAGTTTACAAGTGCCCAATATCTACAGTTCTGCCTATTGACAGAACCATTTAAATCGAAAGTTGCAAAAATCTGAGAAACTTATTCGACCCATCATTGTTTCACAAAATTCAACTCTTCCGTCAAAATCATCTTTAGTAAGTTCTTGTACCAAATGAACTTTGTATGGATGTCATTTGTTCTGCTTTAAGAATTTACCGAAAAATGACTTATTCCTTTCTGCATGGCGATCTGACGACTTGATAAGAAAAGAGTTTCTTCAACTGATAATGCTGGACGACCTGAGTTAGACTGATCTCTTACATGACCCTAGTTCCGAAATTTGGCCTGTAACTTTCTTATGGTTGATCTTGTAATAGGTCGATCAGGGTATCTACTTATTGTAAAATAATGCGCAAGCTTGTTCTTGTGTGCAAGTCCTATCTCCATAACCAGTGACAAATAAAATTTCAATACATTGGGTTTCATTTGAACTCACCATTCATTACTTAATAATACAATCAGAATTACAATTTAAGTCTATCATCGATCAAGTTTGACATTTATTATGATAGGAACGCAAAATCAAGTTATGACGTTGTGAAAACGTAAATGGTGGCCAATTTTGAATACTTGCTTTTGATTTCTTCTTATTCTTTTATTCCATGCATACCTTTCTGTTGATTTGTGTTTGGTTTAAGTGAATAAAAGAACAAATTTATTCTAGAAAAACTTGTTAGATAACCGATTATAAATTGAAACGTTCTGGATGTAGAATTACTACATGTTTCAAATCGATATATCAAATATTGGAGTTGCCTTTTAAAACAATTGTGTATGACGTCATAGAGACCACATTAATGACATCATGACAAATCTATTTATGTCCAAATTTACGCATTATTAAATTAAGGCGTGTCCGAGGGTTCTTTCTTCTGTTGCTTTCTCAGGAAAATTAGTATAAAGCAGAGATTAGTAAAATCAGTTAAATAATTTAAAATAATCAATAATTAATTTTATTAACTGCTTAAGTTGACCACTTTCTAATTTATTTGTATTCTTTCATACAGTAGCGGATCCAGGATTTTACCATGGGGGGGGTTGTATTTTTAATTACATTCACTTTTTAATTTAAATATCATTTTATCTTTTTCAAACATCAGTAAAATAAAAACCACAATCTCCATGGGAGGGGGGGGGGTTGAACCCGAACCCCCCCCCGTAAATCCGCCACTGCTTTCATAATAGAATTACTACATTCTGCAATAAAAGACTAATCTACCAGTGATTTATTTTGCAAGTCAATATCAGAAATGTATTTAAAAAAAGTGTTACAATAAGAATACAATAATATAATACCAATTGAAAAAAATTAACAAAACAGTTATCTCCTCCTGATGGCAATCTGAAGGAAGACAAAATCTCTAGTATAATGAGGAACTATCTAGATATAGGAACATAATATAAGAATTTTGCAGCAATTGCCATGTATGAAGTGTAACACTTTGAATTTTGAAACGTTATGAAAGTAATATTTGCTAAATTTGAATAATATATCACTTTTTCAAATGTGTGTTCCATTGAACATATAAAACCGTGTGTATGCAACAGGTCATTAGGCGAAATAACAATCAACTTTTGAAAGATGGTCATATACACAGCGGAGAGATCAAACTGCACAAGTTTCTAAAAACGGTAGCTGGTGCTTTATGAATTTTCGAACCATATTTTACATTTTTCATAAAATTTAAAAAATTTACCCTCAAAAATTGAAAAAACAATTCGCAAAATTCGTATGCAAATTAACCATCATGAAGCACCCACTCACATTTTTATTTTTTATGAGTTCTTTGGGAATAACACCACATAAACTTGAAAGTCTGTATATTTCAAAAAGTTCAACATACCATTGAAAACGAGGTCTAATTTAGACCTTGAAACGTTTGGACTTTTTGAAATATACAGACTTTCAAGTTTATGTTGTGTTATTCCAAAAAAACTCATAAAAAATAAAAATCAGAGATGCCACAATTATCGTTCAGAAAACACCCACTCACAGTGTACAAATAATACAAAAATTTGGACAAGTCTGGCTTTTCAAAAACTAAAGCAAGTCACTGTAGCCCCATACCGCAAACATTTGCAGCCAGTTGAAGAGCTTATCGATAAAGATTCACTCATGTTGATACCCGACGTTCTCAACAAAGAGGGGCTTCATTTTCAGTCACTAACATACAGCTGACCCAAGAACTACTCGGTGCGACTATTGACTTGACTTAATACTAATAATAAGTCTACAGCCACTTTTTTGCTATGCTACACGATGACAACAAAATTCAAATTTGATGACTTACACTGAACACCAAGGACTTTCAGAGTTTTTATCCATAGAGACTTTTGATCCACAGGTTTCGAACTATCAAATACCAGAATATCAAAAGTAATAGTTTAAAGACACTCTGTACAAGAATTTTTCGGGGTTCTGTGACTATGTTATTGTACCAAAAATTTTCTTAAAAATTACCAACAGAAACAATAAAAAATCTTAATTCCTTTTTTTTAACTTTACAACTTCACCCAGTTTTTGGAAAACTTGCTTTATTGACAATTTGTAGGTTTCAGTTAAAAGTTTCAGTAAATTAAAATCTCTAGCTTAGATAATAAAAGATTATGTAACATTTCAGTTTACTTTTTTCCAGTTCCTGTCTTAGATCATTTACCATCTAGATATAGCCTGAAGACGCGAGATGTAAGACCGACATCTAGGAATGACACCTCGAAGAGAGTATTAGATATAGCCTGTCAAGCATAAAATCGTGGCAACGTTAGAAAGAGAGGGCAATAGAGACAGTAAGAGACTGTTTTACTTAGTGGGTGGATGGTCGGTGGATGCAGCCAATGAACAACATGCTTTATTGGAAGCAGCTCCCAACCGAGTGAAATAGCCTCTTGCCCTCTCTATTGCCCTCTCTCTTAGTCTTACCACGACATTTGTGCACTGCAGGCTATCTCTAGAAAGTAAATGCTCTAAGGTTCCTGTTTATAAAAGGTGTTTTTTTAGAGGTATAGAACTTTAAGTTGGCAATACTCTTTTAACCGGCGGCCATCTTGTCAGCTGCCAAGTGATTTATGTTTAGTTCGGTTTGCCGTTTGGCATTTCATCATGAATAGACTGACGCCTGAACAACGCTTCCAAATTGTGCAAATTTATTTTGAAAATCATGGTTTTGTTCGAAATACGTATCGCACACTACATCCATTTTACGGTCAACATAATCGTCCATCAGAGCAATTAATTAGATTAGGTAACTATGCAACGTTTTCGCACCACGTTTATTCTAAATGATAATATGCATCCACAGAGTTGTCATACAGTGCATACAGAAGAATCCATTGCTGCTGTAGAGCGTAGCGTAGAGGAAAACCCGAATCAGTCTATCCGCCATCGTGCACAGGAATTGGATATGTGTCCATCAACTTTATGGAAGATTTTGAAGAAAGATCTTGGTTTGCGTGCTTACAAAATTCAACTCGTGCAAGAATTGAAGTCACACGATCACCTAGCAAGGCGTACATTCAGTGAATGGGCCCAAAACAAGATTGCCGTTGATCCCGATTTTCATAAGCGAATTTTGTTTAGCGATGAAGCTCACTTTTGGTTGAATGGATACGTCAATAAACAAAACTGCCGTATTTGGAGTGATGAGAATCCTCAAGTTCATGTTGAGGCACCGTTACATCAAGAATTTTTTTTTTTAAACGATGCTGACCAGAACGTTACAGTCAATGGTGATCGCTATAGAGTCATGATTACTAATTTTTTTCGTTCATCAATTGAACAATCATAATCCACACGAGCTGTGGTTTCAACAAGACGGGGCACATGTCACACAACTCGTGCCACAATTGATTTATTGAAAGAAACGTTTGGTAACCGCATAGTTTCAAGTTTCGGACCCGTGAATTGGCCTCCAAGATCTTGCGATTTAAAGCCGCTTGACTGTCTTCTGTGGGGATACCTGAAGTCGCTAGTCTACGCCGATAATCCTGAAACGATTGACCACTTGGAGGACAACTTCACCGCGTTATTGCCGATATACGGCCACAAATGTTGGAAAAAAGAGTCATCGAAAATTGGACCTTCAGATTAGACTACGTCCGAGCCAGCCGTCGCGGTCATATGACAGAAGTCATATTCAAATTATAATGCCAGAAGATTATCTTTGGAATAAAGTAAATTTCATGTCAATTTTTAAATAATATCCTTGTTTTATTCCATTTCAAAGTTCTATACCTCTAAAAAAACACCCATTTTTTAATTTTTTAATATTGACATTAAGTCTGTGGGTATATTCGTGCAATTATTTAATACATAAAGCAGTAGATCTCGATTTATTACAAAAACCCCAAGTAAATTTACTGTAGAGTTCAAACTCTTCAAAAAATAAAGAAACTCTAAGAGTAGCTAAACAAATTCTGATGATAATTGAAGTGGTATCGATACAAACACAAAGGACTGTAACTCAACGGTTTTCACCCTGCAAACCGCCAATGGTGTATTCAAGTGAAGAGGAAGAAAGTAATGAAAGAAGCATTAGCGCGAACAAGCTAAGAATCGAAGAAGATATGGGCGCGCGGGACACACCTGAGCTCATCTAAACGTCCGTTGAAGTCATTTCCTTACATATGACTTCCGATTCGACTCGCTTACGGTGCGGAGAACGGAGACCGGAGAAGAAAGAGTACAAATGCGTTAAAAGTCTTCTCATGTGCCCTTCTTGCTTGCTTAAAAGCATTGAAAGTATCGAGCAGATAAAAGTTCTGTATTTTTTCGTGGACGACGGCCGGCAGCAGGAAGTGTTACATCGTTAAATTGAATTCGGATGGGTAGTTAGTTGGCAAACGCCAATGGAGAACTTCTCACGCTGTGTATTATTTTCTAGATATGCCTGAATTCAGCAATCTTCATTTTCACATGTGCTTTTTTAAATACGGTTAAAGGAATTTAATTTAATTAGGACAGAACTGGCAAAAAGACCACAAAATTAAAATATTACTTTCTGCTACAAAATATTAGATTGTTGATGAATGAAGGTACGTTCTACCAAACCAAGGATAAGTTTAAGATCTCTTGATGGATGATCGTAGGAATATCTCGTGACTTTATTTAAGTTTATCCCTATATGTACATTCAAATTTGATCTTCACCATTGGGATTTCGGAAACAAGATGAGAAACTGTGTAATTTAATGCTTGAAGAAAGCCGGTTTTTTATTTTAAATTTACCGAATACTTCCAAAGATATCCGAAAAAAAATTGTCAGTTCGTTTTTATTTTTTCGAAGCGTTATTTTTTTCCAGATATACGATGACCTTTACAGATTTACCATCCGACGTTTCGTTTTTTGGCTATCATCAACAACTTTTATTTTCTTGTGAATGCCGCATTACATTTACCACAGGAAAATAATGCATTTCATTTTGATTTCATTGATATACAACCTGTTATAATATGCTTTCTTAAAAGCACAAATATTTAAATAGAAATAAATATAATCTTAGGTGACATAGACTCTACCGACGTATTTGTCAAACGAAATTTGAGTACACAAATGAAGAAAAAAGTTAAAAGTCTATTACAAATTTAATAAAAACATTACGAAAACAGCTTAAATGTATTTTGCGTTATATTCGGAAGTTACCCTATGTAATATGTGATCTGCGAATGCACACTATTGTCTCGTAAATATTATTGTTAAACATTTAATGTCTTTTCCTACTTCTCTGGGACATAATTTTGTGTTAGTTCAGGATGACGATCGTCCCCATGTGACTAGATAGTTCAGTTCCTACTTGTATTTTTATTTGATATTATATTGTATCTACGTTAACAGGATATATTGGGACTATCCCAACAAGTGTGAAACGACTATGATTGGGAGTGGGGCGATCTTTACCTGCACAAGGATGGTGGTCTATGATTTTGGAGTACTTTATTAAACATAGTTCATCTGGGTTTTAAATCTATATTCCATATTAAACTAATCACGTTTGAGGCTGTCGAAGGAGGCAAACAAATCCCTACAGCTTTCAATCAAGATGAGGGGTGTTACCCATAGACAGATTATAGAGTTGAAGTAAAATTAAAAATGTAAATTTCTAAATATTTTCTTAATTATATTTAATAATTAATATAAATAAAAAATATTAGAAGGATTTTATTTTAATTTATTTACTTATGACACAGTCCTGGCATTAGGTATTTGTTAAATCAACTAAAATAATAATTATTAAATGTCATATCAAATTTTCTATCCTGTTTAATTAACATAATTTGGATAAACTATGGTTTTCCGGGCCGTTTTGCTGTGGTCTGTTGAAATTTCTTCCGTAATATGGTTAAATAATACCACTAAAATCTTATTTTTTATGTTTAAGGAATATAGATAAATAAGAAATTCAACAGGAATTTATTCATGCAATAAAATTAACAGTTTGCACCATGATTTAAGCAATATGATAACAACATAATTTTTATACTATTCTATTTCAGTTGGAGCCACCCCTGTAAACCCTTTTTTAGTAGGCTGATTTTAATAGGAATTTTTCTCAATGTTATGAGAAAGTGGTTTAGAAATGGTATTAACTATTTTACACTTAGGAACTATATATTATGGTTGAAATATTTTTCATCAATACAGAAATATTAATGCCTAATTCTTATTGATACGTTATTATAACCGAAATATTTCGTTACCGAACCGCCAATGAAACAGGCTCACCTGTCCTCCATCGCGGGAAATGAAAGACAATAAGGGCGCTATTTTATAACGGCGTGGGTTATTAATACCCTCCAGGTATTAACATTGGTACATGGAGGAAGTGATTAAATAGGATCCGTAATTCAGTGATGTCAAGCAAAACCATTAAAATGATGTTATAATGAAGTGTTGCAGCAAAAAATATAAGGAATATAATTATTAATTAAAAGATCTTTAAGGAAAAGTCGAATTAAGTAAAATTATACACCTCGTAACTGTTTTTGAAGGTTAAATTTGATCACTATTTTTTTCTGTTTGTAAATCTATGACAGCTTTTGCTTTATGGAATCTCAAAATATAAACCAAAATTAATAAATAATTTGTATTGGGAATTATCTGTTAGGCTAGAGCTTCAATAAGAACATATAAAAGATGTTATATGAACCAAAATTTCTCACTCTTACTTTATTTAAATAGCTGAGTATGCATAAAGCAACATAAAATATCCATCAATACAGCAATACCTACTAGGTGCTCATGTCTGAACAATATAGAAACATTTAGATTTTTTTCTTGAGGTGGTGCATTTATCACCATATTTAAGCATATTTATTTGCAGCAAATTATGTTATACATCCTTCATGCATTCAATAATACATTAATACAAATTGAGTCCTTAAGTAAACTCAAGGGTCGAATTTAAAAAAAGGAAAACATGTATTATCTTATAATATATCATTATAAAGGGTAAAACCCATTTATTTTAAGCATGCCTGTTACAACAGTAATTTTCTTCATTTGCTTCATCAGTTCTAACAGATATTAAACGTTTTCATCTAAACAATGAGTCTGTTCAAGTTCTTCTTGTATTTGTAATATTGGGGTCAGATGTAGTTCCGTTGCCGTACCTGAAGGTTGAGTAACTGAATAACCGAAACCAATGCAATGTTTGTCTTGCAGAAAATGAATAACTTTTTGTGATGATTGTAAGATTAAACCGCTGTATCCGAGTCAAGAAAAAGCAAGGCCCAAATTTAAATGAATACTTTTCATATGGCATGAAAGCAAATTAGAAACTCAATAATAATTAATGATTCTTTTGACAATTAAAAGAATTGTTGCGGCTTATGTTTGGTTGATACACCATTTCTCTGCTTCATCATGTGCTAATTTGACTAAAATTTATCATCTTATATACCAGGTAACAGGCTAAATGTGGGAATTTGAAAACCTCCCAAATAGTCACTCTTTTAGGTTTCAGTAGTCATAAGGTGACATGTGGTAGGTCAATAAGTTACAGAAATTAAAGTGTACCAATTATTTATTCTTGTAATGAAACATAGATTGATAACGAAATTAAATTGTAAGTTTTATCATTATTTGCCGTTGTGTGAATAACAAAGTGAAGTCTGCGTTTGGTGACATTTTGCTTGCATTTACAATTTGGAAGCATCCAACGTTATTACGTTCAGGTCATTAAGATGTTTTTTATAAATAAATTAACATTTAATTTTTGTTGTACAGAAATTTAGTTTTGGAAATTAAAACAGGATAAAGCAATTTCAGCCATTTCCGAAATTTATAACATTTATCGAAACATTTCTAAAGCAACTTTACATACTATATTTTTTCTACTCTAGTTTGTTTAACTTTTTACTTTTTTTATCCTGATTGAAAATTGATTGTTTGTGTTTCTGTTAATTTACTACAGACTTCTTTTTAGTTAAGTTTGCCGCAGTGTATTCTGAAACATTAAGGAAATAAACAATACATTTTTTAGAAAACATTATTTTTTTAAGTTATTTTTATTGTATTAGTGACAATTTGATTTTTGATACTATTTGTTATGTTCGTGTTGCAAAGTAGCTTTGCATTGCTTAATATTTGTGATTCCCAAGTTGGAGTTGAGGTAAATTCTTCAGTCTTTGGATAAGGTTTCCCCGAGAAGTTTACCCAGTTGCAGTGGTGGTAATCTAGAAAGGTTTTTTTTTTTAATACGGCAGTTGTGGTTAAACTTCAGTGAGTATTGATTCACATAATATGTGTTCGGGTCCTTCTTTAACTAAAGACACACACGTGTTTTCACATATTCTACAGACACGGTTTGCTACAATTTAAGCACAATTTTCCCTACCGTACGCACATTTGGTCGATTATGCTGCCCAAAAAAATCACGAAGTGCATGATCTGCATTTTGATTTGAACGCCCATTCTCATAAATGATTCAATCACCTTAACGCGCTGCTCAATAGTGTTCCTATCCATTATTGCATTTGCTCACTACTGAATTTTACCAAACTTCACGTTATCTATTATAATCTAAAATTGTAAAATTTGTGGCAAAACCTGAATTTACAAAGTACAGAATCTAAACTTTATCGGTCTCTAATTTTATGCTGCTTATCAAGACATTGAAAAAAATCTACAAATTAGAATCTATATTAATAACTTCGTGAGGAGGTACTCTAGACGTGAAAATAATAATTTTCGAATCGAACTTTTATGTGCAAAATTGTGTAGGTAAATAAACTTTGTCACAAACAAAATCGATTGGATGGGCAACCTGTTTGTTCTATAGAAATATTTGAAAATATAATGGGGCTCAGTAGGTTATATAACACACGTTCAAGGAGTTTGTATAGTGAACATATATGGCTTGCCCTGTTTCAGCATTGCTATAACTTTGCATGTTTATGTTTTGTCGGGAAATTGCTGGACTTCATTAGTTAGTGAAAAATCTTGCCAGCCAGCTACAACACGAATAAAAAATTAGTGTTGACTTCCATCAAACCCTGGAGCTTTGGCAGGTTTGAGAGCGAATATCGCCTCAGTGTTTTCTACAACGTTGAAATCTTTTGCAAATTCCGAGTTAGTAGTGCAGGTAACTCTGAGGGCTCTCAGTCTTTCTGGTACGAGTGGTGTTTCTCGATAATTTTTTTATCAAGGTTATAGGATGCTACATGATTGCGGTTAATTGATGTGATTTTACGAATAGGTCTTTTTCCACTTACTAACTTGCGTGGGTGGACCTGCGCTTTTTTGCTGGATCTTATAAAATATGTGCCCCGGATACTGTTCATCCACGTCTCTCTTATAGCACTTATTATATAAGAAATAGATGATGACGGCTGAATTAATATAAACAATTAATTAATTGATTGTTCTGCTGAATTTAGGATCCTTATATCTAAATATCTAGTATCAGTCACGAAACCACACATCTGTTGCTTTCACACTTACTAGAATTCCACTATTTATTTATTTATTCTCTTTACTAACACTAAATAGGTAATTACATGTACTCCTAGTATTCAAAGAACACAGATGGAAGGTTGCCAACTTTGATTTATAATATACCATCAAGGGATATATGCCATTTCGTTTAATATAGAGGTAGCGCAGAAAACGATTATGAGCTTTTTCAATTTCATTACTGTAGGTGTAACAATTTGGTGACCAAATGTTGGAGGCAAGGTGAGGCCTCACCAGAGATGTATAAAGTCTTGTGGTTGCTTTCACACTCAAATCATGGCTATTACGTATGACAAAAACAAGAACTTTTTATCCTGTGTTTAACGGGTATCTGAAATGGGAATTGAATTTGAAGTTATCTTGAAAGACCACCCCCAAATCTTTGACCTCCTTACACTTCTTAACCTCACAATTTCCAATGTCTTCAATAGCTACATTGCCTTTTAGGGAGAAGGAAACAACACTACGTTTTTGGACATAAACAATCATTTTATTTTCTCTAAACCAGTTGCCAAATTCAAGTCATTTTGAAATGCAATACATCATTTATGCCATTAATAGACATAAATAATTTGAAATCATCAGCAAACAACAACCCACCTCAGGTCCTCAGGCTATCGGGTAAGTCATTGATGAAAATCAAAAACAAAAGAGAACCCAAGATGCTACCCTGGGGTACTCCTGATGTGGCAATATAATGATGGGTGAAGACAGAACCTATCTTTACCCTTTGGTTTCGTGCGAGTAAGTATGAACTTATAAATGACACTACTTTACTTGAGAGACCAAAAACCCACAGTTTTTTATCAATACACTGAAATCCACCTTATCGTATGCCTTTGCACACTCGGTGTACATGACATCTAGCTGTTGTTTGTTTAGAATTTCCTCAGACACATATTTAGAGGAGATACAGCGATTTGTAACTGTTGACTTATTAGGAAGAAAACCATATTAAAATTTTGTCAGCTATGTGTGCCAGTATGAAGTTATACATAATTTTTTCAAATATTTTAGTCAAGCTGTTTAATAAGCTGACAGGTCAATATTTATGAATATTTTCCCTCCGCCCGTTTTGAAAATTGGGGTTACAATTGCTTCTTTAAGCTTATCAGGAAACCATCGCTGCTTTAGAGCTAGATTAAAGATATATTTTAGAGGAGTAACCAATAGATCGACACACCCCTTATAGATATATGGTGGTATATCATCAAGGCCAGTTGTTTTTTTGGGCTTCACACTTTTTATGCTGGAAAGAATGTCATCAGTTATTTCAGAAAAACTAACTCCCCCCCCCACCTACAATAAAGAGAGTGCTGGTCGATCGTACTTGGTTCAAACAAAGAATGAAAATATTGTGCAAAGGCATCTGCAATGCTTTGTTCATCGGTCAAGTTAACGTTATTCAAAGCCATCCTCCGTGGCACACCACCAACATGTGATTTGCCTCGAATGAATAAGCAGAAGGACACTAGGATCCCTATTGATATTATTGTCAATTATTTTTTTATAATTTTCAAAGTCTATTCTGATCTGTTTTTTAATATCACACCCCACTAACCTGTACTCATTGACATTTGATAAGCTTTAAGGGCATGTAGGTGGTTTTTCCTTCTGATCATTTGTACTAAATTGAATGTGAACCAGGGAGGATACCTTCTAACCTTCGAAGCGTTTCTCACTATGTACTTAGGAATAGAGGCGTCCAAAAATCGGTACAAGTTTGAGTAAAAGATATTTACACTTATATTAAACTCATCACATGCCAGGACGTCTGAGCAGTCACAATCACTTAAAAGATTGAATAATATTTTTAACAGCTTATGGATAATGTTCACCTTTTAAAATAATTAACTTATATAACTTTGTTGACACCTAGACTACTTTAATTACTGTTGAAAATATATTTTCATGACCTTGTCTGTACAACCCTCGTGAGAACACATGGGATGATAATAGCATTCAAATTTGGTTTGCTCGTCAAAAAGAAGTAAATTTTATCAATTTCATTATTCCCCTTTTAATTTTTTTTTCATCAGCTCATTGATAATTACACATATGTATTAAGTTTCATGTTATTTTGCATATTCTTTTTATACACAACTTATTCCATTTCACCTTACTTACTTTGTATTGTATTGATAGAGTATTCAGGACGGTGAGCTTATTAGTAGGGCACAAAATCTACCTGACACCCTGAATATCATAACTATATGCAATTGTATCAGTTAATATTAAAAATTGGGTTTAGGGAGAAAATCAGGTATTATGAGAGGATGAGAGTGAGAATATCAACCAAAAGGGTCAACATTTCAAGAATATGCTCTCATTATTCGTATATTGTTGGTTTTTTGAGCTTGGGTATTTTTTTAAAATACGAAAATTAGAAATTTGGTCGAGAACGCTTACACATCCAGAAAAGTGAAAGTTCTATTTAAGGGCTTAATATACTGAAGAAGAAATTAACAGCCGAATTTTTTAGAATTTCCAACGAATTCTAATTATATCTGGAATTTACCTCATTTATGAAAAAATATATATCCAATAAAACTTCCAGTGTTGAAATTGTGGTAAATTATTCTGTAGACCGAAATCCACCACATCAAACAATGAACGAAGGGTTATGGGGTGCGTAGAATAAAATATTATGAATACACTTTGTCTAACGATATTAATCTTTCCGACTAAGCAGAGATCACAAAATAATAATAATAAAAAACCAAATTCGACTGAAAGTTTTGCCTACGGGTGAATACATAATTTCATTATCAATATCAGTTCTGAATTTTTCAATGGTGCGACAGCGGTCTTGACCTCCCTTAACTTTTAGAGAGAACTTTCTGTGTCTGACAGCTACTTGTCATATCAGGCAGCACACTGACCTTTTATCCGGTTCTTGGACGTTTTAGCGTTCTATTTTCTACCTTACTCTCCTTGAAATTCCTTTTCGGCACCTTTTCTGGGACCATTTTCTCGATATGCCCCTACCTTTTAAGACGTTGGTTTTTTATTATTGTTAGGTCCTTGTACAGCTGCTCCAGTTCAAAGTTATATCTAATACGCCATCCACATTTTTCCTTCCTCCCCTAGAGATTTCCCTATTTTGCCTTTGGAATATTCATAACGATTGTTCCATTTTCTTTACCAGGTACCAGGTTTCGCAACCATTTGTCACCGCTGGATTTAATGTTTTGTACGCTGCTATTTTTGTTTCTTTGTGTACAAGTTTTGAATTGACGTAGTTCTTGCTTCATATCGTTTTTATTATTGTTCAGTTCTGCCTAATTGGTTTTTCGTCTTTACTTATCATGCTTTTGTATTTGTTATATTCCCTTCTAATCTTATTTTGTGTCCATTTTCTTTTAATTTCTCCTAGTTTTCTCTTATTGTGTTTTTGTTATTCACACGATGTTCAAGTCGTCCGTATAGGCAACGTTGGTTATAATTATGCCTCTACCAGTTCTGAATGTTACATTTTGATTAAACATTTTCTTAGTTAATGCTAAAAATTATTTTAAAAAATGAATTGCTGTTTGTCAGTAGCATCAAAATTCATAAAAAAACTGACCGATTTGAATAATGCTTATTGTAATTTGTTTACTCTAATATCGGAGTGATTAATAAGATAGGGAAACCCCAAAAGAACAGCCAAAAATCGAAATATACAAAATTGTCAATTTTGGATGTAAATCGCCACTTCGGAGCACTTTAGTAAACAAATCGTTGCGTAGTTACCAGGAACAGCTAGAAAACACATTGCGAAGTTACTCGGAATAGGTAGAGAAAATATTACGCGTCCGGTGGAAGCAGCTAAAATATACATGGCGAAGCAACCGGGAACAGCTAAAGCAAGTCGAGCAATCTTAGATGCTACCGGTGTGAAGAGCGGAAATGACAGAACAGTGACAAATGATAGAAAAACAGAAAATGCCTGAGTTAAAAATGTATCCCATTCTCCAAACTGCAAAAGGAATTATATGCCACACTTTGCCAATGTAATTAGTTATGCCAATTGAGAAATGGATTTGTTCGAACTTCGAAGAAGATTACAAGTAGTTTCTAAATGATTGAGGAGGTAAATGATTATTTTGAATGTTGATCTGGGATTTTCTCTCCTCGCAATGGTTTCTGAAAAATACAGATAAGTTAAGTACTTGAATATCAAGGTGTAGTATCTAAGGGCAGTTTGTGGAAACTGCCCGGAACACTAGTTGCCCCCTTATAGAAAAAACTCTCCCGCAGGATTAATTGTGAGAAAGTAGGTCTACAGATTTGTCAACTAGTATTCCAATATAATATGTTGTGTATTTTGTGTTGTACTTATCTGTTTTTTTGTGACGTTTCGATTCCTTATCAGGAATCGTTGTCGCACTATGTTTGTTTGAATGTTTTGGACTATATTCGCTTGACTTTTTGGCAATGTCAATTGACTGATTAATTGACTTTGAAGTTTCCTTTTTGATGTTTATTCGTCAGAAGTTGTTGCCATGCAACCGGTATTTCTACAGAGGGTGTCCCGATTTCTCCATTATTCAACAACATGCAGACACTTTCTGTTTTCACAAACTGCCCTTAGATACTACACCTTGATATTCAAGTAGTTAACTTATCTGTATTTTTCAGAAACCATTTGCGAGGAGGGAAGTTTTGCTTTGTATTTTGAAGTTTTGAAAAATGTTTTAGAATTTATTCTAATTTTATAAAAATCCATTTTCTATGATCCCTTCCTCTAGTTCCCGACTTAGTTTTAAGTTCTTATTATTATATATAATAGTAGTATTTTAATATCTGTGTTTAATTATGTGAATGCTGGATTATTCATTGGATATTTATTAGAGATTTTTCTTCTTTCGTTCGTGAGGCTTCTTATCTGCTTTTCCTTTTATCTCTGTTTTTATTTATGTTTACTTCCTCTTTTTGACTTCTATTATGGTACTATTTACTTTCGTGAGGTTCAACTGTTCTATGTTATCTATTCGTTTTCATCACTATTTTTATTCTTTTCAATCAATGGACACTGCCTAGAGTGAAGCTATTGGGAGCAGTGGCGTATGTGATTAACTAACTCCGTATGGCCTAGGTCGACTAACGCTGGTCTTTTTAAGAAAGGAATTGGTCACATTTTTTTGTAATAAAAAATATAAAAGCATTTTTCCTCTATGTTTGTTTCCTCATATCTATAGGGAAAGATGACTTTTTACTTCATCGACCAAAATTTCGAGTTAAAATTTCCTACCTAAACCTTGGATCTTGTTATATGGCTTTATAAACATCTCCATTTATTCGTCTCTGTGGTCAGCAGTAAGTGCGTATACTTGGATTCCTGTCAAATCTACCACTAATTCTCAGTATTCCGATATTAAGTACTTGTTGTTGATGATTTTAACATGTTATTAACCCAACTCCTTCCTTTCAGGAATACTACTTTTTTTAAGTTTAAGGTCTGTTTGGTTTTTCCATTCTTCAGAATTAGCTAATTCTCAATTCCATTTTGATTTTTTGAAGTGATTCCTGAAATTTCAATATTCTCAGATCCGAAGACATTGTCTCCATACTATGTGTGAGATTTCGACTTCCCAGATTTGTCTTGGTGATTTGCCTTGCCTCGACAAAATTTCATTGTACCCAGGGATTCCGGTACGGCTGGGGACAAAACACCTTTTTTTTTTAGCGGGTTTCCTTACCATGTTGGCCAGCTTACTACGCCACAATGTTGGATCGAAAAACATCCAGATATAGGCACGAACTATATAATGACCGCAACATTGCGAATTGGCGTAACTAACGATTGATTAGTATAATTTCCAATATGTCGAGACAGCGTTTCGTTCTTTATTCTGGACGGAATGACCATTAACACAATGGAGAGTACGTAAATCACTTAAGATAGGAAATGATTTAGTCTTGATATTGGATACGGATAGTGCATCAAGAATACTAGAGAGGCTCCATCAGACATTAGATAATATTGGGCTGAAGGTTATTGCTTCGAGAACGCAGTTTATGATAATCTAACTAATAAGCGGTCACATTAACATAGGAGAAACTAAAGTAGTCCAAATAACATCTTTTCATGAACCCTGAGTAGACTGAACAATCAAACATGCGAGAGAGCCAGAAGAGGAGGTCTGGAGTAGGGAGCTTTTGGAAACTTTTGCATAACGCTGTAATCAGGAATTAAAATGTTTCAGAAACGACTGTGTTCTGTCTATGATGACCTATTGAAATTAAACACCAACCTTAATAAAAAAAACCTAAATGATATACTTGTTAATCCGAGAGCAAAATGCTGAGAAACTCTCTAAGAGACTAGGTGACAAACAAAGAAATAAAACCAAGAACAGGTGTTGTGGACAGGGTAGCGAGAACAGCACTTTTAGGAACTCTACCGGTCACTATGATAAATTTGATAATAAAAATGAATGAATAATATGAACAGCTGGCGATAGGAGGAAAATAAATCCAAGAACTGAACTGAACCCGAGTGTGAAAATAAAAACATTACAATAATAAAGAAGTATTCTAAATATGTAAATATGCGATAAATACCTAATCTCTCCAGGATGGTGTGCTATTTATTACTTAGATTCACCAGGAGTCAAAATAAAAAGTATTCAACGTCGTTTAGACAAGTTACAAGTGGAATGATGAAAGTTAAGTGGGGGATACTAGTAAAAGTATAACGATCTAGTGTTTTAACTCTTAATTTTATTAAAAACATTTATTTTGAAAGACGTTTTGTTTATTTTATGATAAACATATTAGTTCGTTGTTTGCAAATTATAGAATAAAATGTATTAAGTCATGAAAATTCATGCAAACCTTGTATTTAAAAAACATACCTACCAGTTGTATATATTATCTCATCTATATGAATCTGATACTAGCTATCGTTTTGTGTTCTCCTCAGTTTGTTCTCGACAAGAGAATAAGTTACTACATCAATCCATACGTCACTAATTTCGTTGTCCGGACGTTCTCGTAAGAAGAATGTGACCGTGA
Organism: Octodonta nipae; assembly: GCA_034190945.1. Taxonomy (NCBI): domain Eukaryota; kingdom Metazoa; phylum Arthropoda; class Insecta; order Coleoptera; family Chrysomelidae; genus Octodonta; species Octodonta nipae. The sequence goes on along the minus strand of CM067219.1, from coordinate 88,657,926 downwards.
ACCTCTTCTCATTAGTCGCTCTTCCTCACTCTGCATAAATTGTCTTATATGAGAGAAGTCCACCAAGTAATCACCCACCAAGTCAGCCCAGCCGCGCGGTCATAATATAGCATCACGGTCCGCTGATCCAGAGAGAGATCTCAGGTGAAGATCATTGTTACTTTTTTCCTTCTCATCCTCCTTCTTCTTCGAAGTCAGCGGATGTAAGCTGACTCACGCACCGATTGTTTATACCGACGAGACGCAAAACCTTGTTTAAATGTGCATAATTTAATCTCTTTCATTAGATGTAGTTTATAGGAATGTAGGGGAAATAATATAAATTACTATCAGTCAGAGGTCAGCCAATATATTTTTTGTTTACATTCGAACACAATATGAAATTGTAACATTTACGATTTTAACGATTTGTCTTATTCTGAAGTAAGAAGAAGTAACTTAACAATCATATGACGTTAAAATGAACAATTCTGTTAATGTTGAAGGAATTATTCTTTTCGACAATACATATCTAAAATATATACAGGATTGGACAAAAGTCTGGATGCATGCAAATAGCTTTTCTATGCCTAGATTTTTGTGAAATTTTGAAACTGTAGGTCGTTTGGAAATCCACTTGCACCGTGCTGAAAGTGTTCATTTTATTTTAAATATAACACTCTGTATATTTTCCGGTGGTGTTTTTCTTTAGCAATTTACTGATATAGAAGTCGGGAATTTTCTACTGAATTTCCACACAGATGGCAACCAAAAAAGGAGAAGAAAATAATTAGAACAAAGCGTAAATATAATTAAGAAAAGTATTAAAACAAAAATGACAAGTATATGTTCAAAATAACAGCTGTTCACTTTCAAACAGTAGTACGCTAGATATGCACATAAAAAGAATGGAATAGTTCCTGCGAATTAATTTGACTTCAATTGAATCAAAATGAAAACTGTTACAAACACCCTGTACAATATACTTTTATGGCATATCTTGACATTTCAACTAGATATTTATGATAAAAATTTGACAGTTACATTGAGGTTTACCGTTCTTTATATTTCACGTTATAGAAAAATGTAGGGAATCAAGCTGGAATATACTTTTCTAGAATACAGTTTTAAATATTCAAATTGATTGAGCCGTTTTAGAGGAAAATGTGGTCCATTAACTACGGTTTTTTCTGATTTTCTAGAAAACCGTAAATCTCACATTATAAAAAATTATATGGTACTATTCCGTAATATTCCTTAAAACGTCTTTCCTCAAATTGAAACATCATCGCTCTTATTAAAATTGGATGTAGGTTGCGGATCAATAGCACGAATATTACATAAAGAAAATATTACCTAGACAAATAGCAATTTGGCGAAGAACTGATGTAAATGTGTAACGTGATAACGCTCTGAACTTCGCTAACAGTACAGTATCTTGTAATGAAGCATCGTTCTTTTGAACAGTGGATCATTATAGTTGTCGGATTTGATCAATAATTATGATTCACTCGAAGAAAGAATTGTATTATTGCAAGATTTTTCATGGACTGTACTGTTAACACTATAAAAAATGTTAGTCTGAAACTAGTAGACAATGTAACTCGTTCCTTGTAGTTTCCTTGCGCATCATCTTTAAATGGTTGATTTCAAAATGTTTCAACAGTTTTGAATTTTCTATCTATCAGATGAATGATGCGTAGTTGATCATGCTCATTGGGTCCCTTAACTCCTTATCTGGTCCAATGAGGGCTACCATACATGGCAGTAGGTTGTAGCTGATGCGTAGCATCAGTGTTCTTTCTTGTGAATTACCCGAGCCTGGTCCTAGTTGATGTTGAGGTGTTCGATCTGTGCTTGATCAGGTAAATACGATTTGGTTAGATCCGCCCTTTGAATAGTTATGCCGTGTTGCTTAACCCGGATGTCCAGTTGTCGTTTTGTCTTCCCAATGTAGAGATTGTCACAATAACCGGCAATTTAGTGTATGACAATAATAGAGTTGCTATCGTGGATTCCTCTTTCTGCCTAGGTGGTTTATCCAGTTTTTCAAATGCCTTGTTGATAATGGTTTACGTATATCCATCTGTTAGAACGTCTTCTCTAAGTTTCACTTGTTCTTCATTGAGGGTCTCTGATGCTAATATTTTTGGCTCTATGGATGATTGTTTTAATGATAACCCTGTATGTGTAACCTTCCTTTAGCTGTTGTTAGGATTCCGGTCCTAATTCAATGGTAGGCTGCTAGTCTCTTCCCTCTCCATGGTGGATCTAACGGATGGTTGGGATCGGTTTAGGTGCTCCAGGAATGTCTGTAGTTTTCTCTTTTCGGGTTGCCAAATAATGAAGGTGTCTTCGACATACCTCAACCAGATCGTTGTCGATAGCGTGGAGCCCATAAGCAATCCAATGTTGCCTCAGGGACTGCTGCTTTCAGAAGAAGTACCTGTTCTATATCCAGGAAGTTGGATTACCTATGGTCTCTCCGCTATCGCTAACCATCGCCAACATCTACATACTCCTGCAAGAAAAATTACGTACATAAAGAACACCTACTCTGTTAATGTGGCAATTCCTACATTGGGGAGGCAAAGCTACCACTGGACACCAGGGCACCGCATAGGCGCATAGCTACTTAAAGTGCGGAGCGAACGAAGTCGGGGTTAAGTTATCAGGCATGGACTGAACACCACAACATTAACTCGGACCAGGCCAGGCTAATTCACAAGGAAGAGCACTGGTATAAAAGAAAATTTATAGAAATGGCTTAAAATTATCTCGTACGAAAAGAATATCGTTAGCTAGCCCAGCGGTTAGGGGTATAAATACGACGGATAATCTCAATATCCTATCATTCACCTGATGAAAATAGTAGATCCTAAGATATTGAAACTTTGTGAGATCAACCATTTTAAGAAGATAAAAGTTCAAGGAAACTTCGAGGAGGATAAAAAATATTTTAACTTTTATGCTGACAGTTGCTCCTGCTCCTGCCTTGAATATCTGTCTAGAGTGTCTGACGGAACACATTCGCACTATTAGGGAACCTTTCGTAGTTTCCTGAACTCAATATTTCTCAATCGGTGAGGTAGGGAGTCAATTGAATTGCCCGCTCGGATAATTCACTAATTGAAGTGCCATCTTTGTAAAGGGGAATTCATGAGAGGGGAACTACTGTTGATGCTGCTTTTAGCAATCACTCAAAATCAGGCTGTGAACCAGATTTGGTCAACAAAAATCAATATATTGTATTAAAGGCAGGATATTGAAATTGTCCCAGCAAGCAAAGGCAAAAGAAAATGTGCCTGCAAACTGGGTACCACGTTTGCAGTTTGGAAATAATAAACTGATCTGATATCAACTTTCTCAATTTAGTATTGAGGATTGCGTGGAGTATTGTTATAATATAGACCAATTTCATTCATCTAGACCTTATTATATAGCCATAACGATCAAATTTATCGCCTAAATAATCTCATTAGGATGGTCTCAATAAATCCGTTTATTTGAGTGTTTAAAAACTATAAATAGCCATCTGATATAGTTCTCTATATCAAAGTAGCATAGTTACGGCAAATACCAATAGACCAACTGCATTGAGAAGAAAAATTCTAATGGACCCTGAGCGGTCCTCCATTAATTACAAGAGGAGTTTTTTTGAAAATTTGTGTTCCTCTCTCCCCCTTTGTGAGGTTTGGTAAGGTGTGGTGAACCTCTTCTCTCTCATTCACAGGAGAATTTACTTCATGGCACTAAATAATTCAGGATTCATGGTTAATAAAGATCTTATCTGCGTACCACAACAGGCGCTACAGATAACTCCCCTAATGAAATCTGACACTTGTGTAGTACTAGTTTCAAATTGGAAAGTTCCAAGCACATAAAATATAACATTTGTCTATTCGCCTAAGATTTGGTGAGATTTTGCCGGATCATTACTTGTGCGCTCACGTAACGTAACGTATCGCCCTCAAGGTACTAAATAATAGTTTTATTAGTTTTTGCCATAGTAAATTCTGACAGGGCCGGATCCAAGGACTAGTTTCAGGGCGGGGTATTGCTATGATTTTGGATACATTGTATTCCCGGCTATTGTGTTCAAAATACTCTATCTGCGGTTCAAATTCATAGGACCCATAAAATTACTATCTTCCAAGCTCTTGGATGTAAGAATTTAATTTGACCTTGAGACTTTTGGAGGGGGCAATCGCTAGTATCGCCTTCTTTAAATCCGCCCTTGCAATCCGACAAGTAGATAATTAACAATGCATTAAGTGATTATATACGCTGATCATTATATACACTAACAATGTTCGCAAATTGGTGGAGAAATAATTGCTTAGAGAGAAATATTTGATATGATTTAACGAGGCAAAGCGAGTCTATAATACTGTGAACCACGCTTATCGAGGAGTCGGTATATGAAAAATATCTCTCCCCATTTATGAATCTTTTTAAAATAATTTAGACAATGAACAAACAGAAAAGAATAAATTCAACGATTTTTTTCTATTTATGAATTTATTGGTGAAGAATCTCATTTGCTCACCCCTGAATTTCCGTATCACTGATTATTTTCGCAATTGCTGCAGACCGTTAGTAGACTCCATATCGCCTTTTCGAAGAAAATGAGATAATTAACTACAATTACTCTAAAACCTTTTTAATTAAGTGTAAATTAGATGTAATTACGTTAAGCACTAAAATACGACATTTTCCGTTTTTTACCTATTTAGCGACCCGAGTATATCACAACATTGACAAAAGTCAGAATTTGGAGGTGATCAGTATTTTATAAATATAATAAATAATTCTGTTTTTAGAATGGTAATTGTGGCATCTTTGCATTTATAGATTTTTTTAAATAATGCTATTATATGACCAAGAATCCAGGCATGTTCACAATTTTTTTACTTTTCCAGAATTTTCATTATTAAATTATGTGTTATGATAAAGTCTGAACAAAATTCAGACAAACCGGATATTTATTTCCCTAAAAATCCGATACATGTCAAGAAATTAATTTTTCACGCTTCTGATGACATAAGTTCAAAGATAACAAAAGTTTATTTATCAAAGTGATGACGTCACCAAATATCTTTTCAAATGGTGAGTTATAATTTCATTGGTGCAATTAGATAGAGTACACTATTCTCCAAACGAAAACTTGCTTAAATAATTTTTAATAGAAACTAATAATAAATAATTGATATTAAAAAAAAGAACCGACTTACCTGACTTAAAATAAAAACAGTTTAGAAACCGTGTGCAATCAATCCCTATTTTCAGACATATCTTCTTTTTTATCTAATTTAATTAAGGTACAATGTTCAATTGAAAATTTTAGCGTATTCTTATCTCTCTCTGATTTTCTCCCTCTCTCTTTCTCCCTATCTAATTTTTATTCTTTGTCTATATTTTCTAACTTTTTTATTTGTTTTATTATTTGGACCACTTTCTGTAAATGTAACTAATTCACTCTATATTACATCCACACTTTATATGCTCTGTGTACTGGTCACTCCTTTATAACTTATTGTTCTATCATTTTCTGAATCACCGTGTACAACTATAATTCAACTCAACACAATATTACAACAGTCCTGATATCTTTAAAACCACCCTGTATAAGTACAAATCCTCTCCACACTATTGACTCTTTCTATTTTTCTATTGTTTAAATTATTCCTGTATACCAATGATTTTATTTCGCCCAATATATCTATTATGCAACTGCTTATGGTCTACCGTATATAACAAAATTTGAACAACATTTTATGACTATAAATTTACTCTACCATTTATTTCAACCACCCGGTATATGCAACTGCTTCTAAAATTGTTTAACCCATGTCTATAATTATATCCCATCCTACGTCATATAATTCAAATATTCTAATTACTTATGCTTATATAAATTTTTTATACAGCCTCAATAACAATAATTTTACCCCACCCTTACTTCAAACACCTTGTCTAAGCAACTACTTATGTTCCAAACTATAAAACTTTTTTTAAACCGCCCTGTATATCTGTAAATATACTCCACCTTATATTTCAACCATCCTGTATACTCAACTGCTTCTGACAAATTTTAAAGCCTTTTGTATAACTGTAATTATTCTCCGTTCTATAACGCAAATATCCACTTTGTATAACTATAGTTTTGCTCCACTCTTATTGCAACCACCTTGTATACGCAACTACTTATGTGCTACCCAATATAATATTTTTAGAACCACCCTGTATAACTACTTCAATTCCAACTTATATTTCAACCATCCTATGTATAAACTTGCTTATGTACCACCTAATATTACATGCACGCACGCACACACCTTCAACCGTATTCCACACAGAAGAGATCGCCGGAATAACAAATTTTCGTTTTAATGGAATATTTTCTGCAATTTTACGCGTCTGTAACTTAACTTCGTCTCTAAAATAAACTGACTTCAAAAGCCTCAAAATGAAAATCATTACAAACACCCTGTACGGCATTGTTTCATGGCATATCTAGATATTTATGATGAAAATTTGACATTTACCATGATGTTTACAGTTTTTGTGCAAGTATTTTTCCGATTTTCAGAAATGTTTTACGTTATAGAAAAATGTACGGAATCAAGCTGGAACATATCTTTGAATGATACAATTTATAATATTCAAATTGCGTTTTAGAGAAAACAGTGAAGTTTCATTGAAAATCGCTGAATAAATAAGGGACTAGATCTTTATTTACTTTTTTTTTCTGATATTCTAGAAAACCGTAAATCTCATATTATAGACAATTATATGGGACCTTTCTGTAATCTGTTTAAATCATCAAAAAGTTGTAGACGAATTGATAACTTCCTCCTTTTTGGAAGTCGATTAAAAACAATTAACATGCTTTTAATAATGACGCATTTCAATGAATCAAAATAAATAATGCATGAATGAAGTATTTTACAGTAGTTGTTCAAATTATTCCCCGATTGCAACGATCGGCTAGATGATATACTGCTTTAACTGTCTCTTGCTCAATGCAATCCATCAAATCCACTATTTTTTCTGACCTGTAGACATAAATCCATTGGGTTATGTCCGGAGATCTTGGTGGCCACTCTATTGGCATATGTCTATCAATCCATCTTTCATCAAAAGTGGTGTCCATAAACCTTATATGTACACCATAAGACCGAGCTACCCCATCCTGTTTAAAAAAATAATTAATTATGTAAATGTTGCGCATTTTGCTATCCAAAAGTAAGGTCCTATCAATCTGTTGATTTTGTCTGGATTCTGTGTTGTACCGTTTGTACCCAGTAAGGCTTTTCCTTGACAATTGTGGTGATTTACTGTAACATGTAAGACAAAAGTAGCCTTATCAGAAAGACCAACGTAGTTTAAAAATTGAGAATACTAGTCAAATTGCCGCATAAAAACTTCACAAAATTGTGGTGGTTATAGATCAGGATCATCTTCTGTGAGCTCAAGACTGAACTGCACTTCGTAACACTGAAAGACATCCTTTATATATTTTGCAATAAACGACTTTTGCAATTGCAGTTGTTAAAGTGTGAGGGTTTTCTCGTAACGTTAATAAAGCCCCATTTTGGTGCCATCGTTCATTTTAGGTCTGCCACATGTAGGTAAGTCTTTCAAACCTCCCGTTTCCTGCTTCTTGTGATAACTCTACTTACACAAAGTAATTTATATGTAGTTATTAATCAAGAAGTTGTCACTAGTAAATTACTTGCTGTTAGTAAGTACAAGAAAATGATGAATAAAAACTTAACATTCATTTACTTCTTATTAGACCAAGAATTTGATAAATAAAAATAAAAGAGGGCATTTACAATATGCGTAGGGGTAAAAACAAATCTATTTCTCTCATAAAAAATATTATGAAACTTCCAGATTTAAATACGTTGCCAAAATTAATCGCTTATTTATTAGGCGTTTTTCAACAATAAAAAAAATATCCGATTAATGAATTTTGTGCAGAACTTTGGCAATAAGCTGATAATCACCTAATCCTATTTTTAATTATAAATTGATAGAATTTCTTTTAACGTGCGAGATCCTAAAACAACTTTTAAAAATCTCTTAAAACATAATCCCACATTCAGATGAAATCAAAATATTGCGTAGAGGGAGAATATATATAAACTGATCGTATTATTTAATGGTCTACAAAACAACTGCCAAACGTTTGATAAAGAGCTATAAGAATAAGTAACAACTAAATATCAGAAACATCAACAGATAGCTGTTGTGCATTTTAAAAGTAGTTTTATTATCACTCTGATTATATCTCCTTATTACATTTAACTTTGGGCTAATTATTAATTAAGAAGTTGATGATGTTAAAAAAATTGAAGCGCTAATTGGTAATGATACTGAACATTTTGTGAAAACATCATAACCGTGTTACCTAGTAAAACAACTTTTAGTTAATAACTGAAAGTGATTGATTATTATGCTAAGATGAAACGCTTATAGACGGAAGGCAATTACAAATCTTTTTCTTGTTCCAATACTGAGTGAGATATAGTCGAGACGGAGGTGATTAAAGACTGGACAGTCTGGCGGATGCGGTACAGAGATGCCAGGTAACGATTAAGATATAAAGGAAAACAACGGAAGTAAACTGCCTTATGTCGACTGCTGATTCAGACGTGATCGTACTTTTTTAGATTTTGAAGATCAACAATACGACTACATGTATTAATTAATGTAAGCACTGTTAAAGTTGCAGTTATTCAATAGCGAAATTGGGTTTTGTTGAAGAAGAACCGATCGACAATGCTTTGACAATGTTTAAATTAGAGAAAAATAGAGGTTATGTCTAGAATTTATTTTCTTGTTGAATAGCCGAAAACGAATTTATTTAGTGTGTAAAACAAAACTCTCATAACTGAGAACAGCGAATTCATATCATAAAACCAAAAGTTTTTTGTACCTTAAAATAGCAAAAATCAGTCATGAGTTTCTCATACAAACAATTGAACGTTACCTCAATTTTACAACTTTGCCGCGGCCCCCTTTTAATATTATCACTATTGAAGAACAAAACTCAAATAAATTAAATGAATATATCATAAGAGTAAAAAAAACTAATTACTTCCAATAAAAGATTTAAGAAATGTCAATATTATAGAAACTTTACCAGCTTCATCTGCTGATAAAGTGACTGAAATAATTTGAAAAATGGAAATATGTTAACCCAGTAGACAAAGATTTAGCTATTTCAGAGAACTCACTAATTTTACCGATTTCTTTAGAAACAGAGACATGAAGTTTATAGAAAATTAGCTCATCCTCACTCAACTCTAACCACAATATGTGTAAGGTTTAGCAAAGCCAACTCTTGAAAGAAATAAAGCAACCTGATAAGATGGTGTTTTATTAAACTGGTGGATTTAGTGTAAAATCATTTTGGTAATTCAAATAGTTTTTTTTTAATTTCCACTGTCAACAAAAATTTTTCTTAGTTAGCATAAAAATATCGTTCAAGACGACAAAAATAGTATAAGCTCTCTGAAAGTCTGAGCTCTAAATATTAATATTAACAGGTGTCTCTTTATGATTTTCCATTTCCCATTTAAATAATTTTATAATTAAAAAATGGATCAGCGTACAGTACAGTGGCGAATCCAGGGGGAGGGGGCGATCACTCCCTCCGAGAGCCTCACCGTCAGTGAGTTCGACACTAAATTTAGAAAAATCTTACATCCAAGAATTTAAAATAAAATAATTTCTGTTGGCTTAAACGGAAGATAAATTATTTTTAACACAATTGCTCGTGATATACTATGTGTCCGAAGCCATAGACAACTACACCCCTAATTAGATTAATTTCGTACGAGATCGCCCCCTCTTACGAACGAGATCGCCTGCCCTGAAGTTGAGTCCGCCCCTGGCACAGCACCTAAAAGAAAATGAAACTAGATAACAAACAAAAAAGGATCTGTTATGATGTTTCACTAACACTTTAACACTAACAGTTTAAAATTTATTTGGTTTTAACCTCAAATAATTTATGGTCATTTTTTACTTTTAAACCACCTAGTACTTCATGGATTGAGCGGCGAAATGAACGGTGAATTTTCATGAAACAAAAATGGATTTTTAATGAAAATTGCTCTTGTTATAATCACTTTTATTTATTATCAGAAATTAAGATCTTCTGCTGTAGATCCTTGGAGGAGATCATGTCGAAATTTCAAGAATTTATAAACAACTCCTTTGAGCGAAAACACCCACAAGAGATCTTCTGCTGTAGATTTTACTTTTTAGAGTGCGCTGATCCGTTTTTGAACTATTAAATTATCCCTAAGTTTGAAAATGGGTTTTCCTGTGTTACTTTAATTGGAAATGGAAGAAGGTCTCCTTAATTTTAATTAGTGATTGCCCAATGGTCGAAATTCATCAAATTGTAAACAGAATTGGGGCTTTCCTGTCGTAAGTATATTTGTATAAATAATAAACTTGAGGAGAACTCGGAGAAGAAGGTTACGTTTTTTTTGGTCATTGCCAAAATTGTTCACCTCATAATGACAAATCTGTTCAAATAAAAAGAAAATAATTTTTTTATCAACCATAGGTATTTGAAATAAATTTGACAAATTCCAAATTGGAAGATTGTTCTTTGCAATGTAAAAGTGTCCGTCATTTGCGGTTGCAATCGAGTTCATGAATACTAACGAAAAGAAATGACCAACCACCCTATGAGAACTTCAATCTTTAATATATCCTCTATTGCCCGCTGACTGTCATTTTTTTACACCACACCTTTTAAAGATTGTGATAGTAATATATCAATAAAATAATTAAATTCACATTAAAAACAGAATATTTAATATGAAATTACTGCAACTTGTTCGAAAAATCAATACTACTACCACTAAACAATAACAACGCTTTATTCAATCTTCGCATGATGGTCTGAAAGAGCGTTAGCCTGTCAGTGTCAGCCAACTAACAGCATCTAATGCTTCCTCCATATATAATTACCTACTCAATGTTTTGACCGTAAAGGCCAGTTAAGCAAGATTTTGAGCGAAAAATATAGTCAATAAAAATACATTTTATTCTACAAGTACCTAACTTACAAATAGTAGATGTATTGAATTTCTTTATATTTGAAATAATCCACATCTTAAAATTTCAATGAGATGTTTATTTTACTTAAAAGCCACCTTGTAATAAAAGTCAGGATTTTGCGGCAATGGACTCATGTAATATAATATAAATTATCTATGAGATAAACTATTTCAATAACATGAATATGTGGAATAACTTTATGGGCGGTTCCAAATTCGTTAGTTAGTTATTCGATTAATTTAGTTTAGTCTTTCACGTTCCAGTCACTGTCACTGGCGGCACTGTTACTATTATTTGTTTAACAGTGTGGACGTAAATAATTTTTATTACATTTAATTAATGAATGAACCAATATTATAAATTAATTTTAGCATGTTTTTGTCATCCTGAACAATATTTTCATTGTTCCTAACTAAGGAATAAGAATTGGTCGACTTTTTTTGCTCATGCTATAAGATATACATATATCTATACATACAGAGTTAACATTTTACTACTTGGAAAATAATAGACTAGCTGACTTGTCCCGGATTCGCGGGGGCTTGACAAATGTGCGTATTTAAATTTTTTTCATTTGGTATATTTCAAATCCCATACATTATATGGCTCCAACGGCCTCTAAAAATACATTATTTTGGTATTTAATATGGAAAGCAACACATACGTGTTTGAGATTTTTGATATTTGATATTACAGTTTTCCCGTTTTTGATATTTATTTATTTATTTACGGTTGTACCACTTTACAAGAAAATAACTTAATTTCAAGACTAAACATTGATAACAAAATAACAGGTATAAACAAAATTAGACACTAAGATTTAACTGATTTTTTCAATAATGTTGTAGATATTCCAATTAACTCCAAACTACTGTTATGAAGATTGACCAGTCTTAAAATCCTAGTAGGTAATCGGTTCGTTATAACCATAAGTCGTACTGTGAAATGAAACGTTGAAAATCACCGTATTACTTGTCCTTTTTGTATATACCCATTCAAAATGCTATGAAGGAACCGCAAATCTGTTTCCATTCTTCTGTGATGTAAAGACGTGATGTTAAGTATTGAAAGGATCTCTTCATATGTATACTGTTGTCTGTTGATACTCATTTCATATGCTGTCTATATCAGTATTATATGAAGGAGACCAAATAAGTGAACCATATTCCAAAATAGATTGAACTAAGCTAAAACATAACTATTTCAAGGTTTGCACCAAAAACTGATTACTATTCCTAAGAACAAGTTCTAACATCATTAGAGCCTTAGTTGTAATATCGTTAACATGATGCTTGAACGTTAATTTTTAGACAAAGGAAATTCCTAAATCTTTGATCTTCCCTTATTTCTGTAGAGGAATATTGTTTATATTATAACAATAATTTACAAGTTTCTTAGTCCTACAGAAAGTAATTTTAAAACATATTTTTAGATTTAAGTCAACCATATTTACATCACACCAACTGGCTAAGCATTTGAGACCATTTTATAACAGAGCGGTATCAGTAAAGTTGTTAATTATTCGCAATATTTTAAGATCATCAGCAAACATAGGAATCTTGGTATTTTTAATGATTAAAGATTACAAACATGTTGAACAATAGAGGTACAATATGAGACCCCTGAGGAACTCCTGATGTCACCTATATTCACTTAGATAAATAATTTTCATATTTTACATACTGGGACCTACCAGTAAGAAAGCTACCCTCAAATCCATAACGTTGTAGTTTAGCAATAGGCAGATCAGAAACTTTAGAGAAGTCGGTGAAGATGGCATCAACTTGTTTTTATGTTCCATTGAATGGGCAATAAAATGATTATAAAGTACTAAATTAGTACTTGTAGATCTACCTCTGCAAAAACCATGCTGCTGATAATCAACTAAATCTTTACAGTCCCACATTAAAAATTTATTAACAAGGCAATAAAATAATTTAGGTAAGGCTGATAGGTTACAGACAGCTCCATATTTTTCAATACTATTTTTATTGCCAGACTTGAACATAGGTACTAAATAACTAGTTTTCCAAAAATCGGGGGAGTTAATGCTAACAAAGTACTCATTTAATCCTATATAATTAGCATTCTAAAATCAAATTAAAATTCCTCATAATTCAGCTGATCGTTTTTTCTACAGCCAGGTAATTTTAACACAATGACCGAATAATGTATACTATTATCAAACAAGGGATCAAGTGGAATAGCTACATTGACATTATTTAAATTTGTAAATGCTAAATCTAGAAAAATATTGCGACGATTGGGTATATTATTAATTTGATACATATTGAAGTAACCGTATAAATTATATAAATACACTGCAGGAGAGTCATCCGGGCATTCCACAACTAGACCAAGGTTATCGTTACTCCAGGAAGCATTTGGAATATTGTAATCAACACGTAGTTGTAAGTTTCTAAATTCTTTCGAAATATCTTCAACTGAACTGTGATGCGGCATAAATGTACTTACGTTGGATGTAGGACGAATGTAGGCTCCATTCAAAACAAGGCACTTGACGGTACAAAGGTTTCGTCAAGTTCGCAATCGGGAATTATTACCTTTTGCACATTTAAGTCATTTTTAAAGGCAACTATGACACCCCCACCTCTAGTTTTTCCAGTAAGAACTTCTAAATATACCCAGTCATTATCATCACAAGTTAAATAGGTCTTTGTAAGAATTATTACTTGAAAATCATATTGAGCTACATATATCTCTAAAGCTTTTAGTTTAGTTCTTAAGCCACTAACATTTTGATAATAAATTGCTAAAGCTGGGACTGGCATGTGCTAAGTTTTTTTGTGAATAATTACCTTTTATGGAAACTTCCGGTATACCTTTTACATATCTTATAATAAATCCTTTTCACCTTGTTGCTGAGGTTTTTAAGGTCACTTTTCACTTTATTGAGTTTATCTAGTTGCCGAGGAGTCAGAACGGCAGATATAAATATGTTTTTAGCTTTAGCAACTTTAAACTTGTGTTTCAAAATATCAAAGAGTTAGTCAATACAGTTTATAGTGAAGGAGCTCCATTCCTATTGGGTTGACCAAATCTTACAATTTTCACAACTTTAATATCTTCTTAAGTAATATCTTTAAATACTGAGGATACGGTGGCTGAATCCTCATATTATATCCGTTTTATTGACAGGCTTCATTAAATTAAAAATAATTAAGTTGTTCCTTGTCTTTTGCCGTTCATTGTTTATATCTCCTTCTTCGTTGTTAAAAACTTGTAATTTAATGTTGTCAATTTCGTTTCGTAGCTTTTCAATTAATTTAAACAGTTTTGGAACTAGTTTCATTCCAGATTTACATTTTTCGCATAAGGATCGAAAAATCCGGTTTTTCTTCAATTCCATTATTCTGATTTCTGGTGAGCAAAGACCAGAGCATACCCTAATTGCTCTGGTCTTTCACAGCTATCACAATAAAGTATTTCTTCATCAGAACCATATTTCTTGATTCCATACATCTCATTTTGAAACTAAAATTTTTAAAAGACGGTCGTGTGTATTGATGAATCTTATCCGTTGGATAGGATAGGATAGGTTATTTTTTTATTGCCTTTTTGCCGAAAAGACACAAAAAAGTAAATAATAAAGGATTATCCCTTAACATCAAATTAAACAGTTACTAAGCAGTCAAACTAAACACACTTTGTAGATTTGAAATACCACTAAACTCAGCTTCACATTGATATCAATTTCAATAATTAATTTAAACTTTGAACTATTGTAATTTAACTTTCTTTGGGGAAAACTTTTTTAATATCTTTACACATCCGTACTCTTTAATGACTTCTTGAATATTTTTGGCGTTATTAATATTTTTGATGTTTGGCAGTTAGTCATTTTCTAGATTGATAATATAATAAATTAATTTCATAGGTTTTTTGTTTAATCAAATATTCAACACTTTGCAGTCGCCATCCTTTCCATAAAATGGCCAAATGAAAAATAATGTCTTCATTCATTTCAAGAAAAATTCAGTTAATATATTCTCATCCAATGAATATCTGGTACACCTACACCATTTTTTATTCATTAAAAATTATTGAAACCCCTATTCAGTAACAAAATTTTGCAAAATTTCACATCAACTCTTTATTAATTTAACGAATTAGTCTCGGTTGCCGACAAATAGTGATTTTTTCTTAAAAAATACCCAACTATTATATATTTTACAAGACTTTTTTCTGTAATGTAATTATAAATTCCAATTGACTGTTGTCAATAATAAAACACCAATATACCAATATATTTTTGTAATATAAATAACTCTTTTATTTTCTTTCAAACAAACCTATAAAATTCCAAAATTTAACTGAAATAAAATAATAAACAAAATCAAACGCAAACCAATAATAAAGTCATGAACATCAAACAATACCTTATCTACTAAATTTTAAATTAATCTAAAAAGATTTGATGTATACGAATGGTTCTTTTATATTAGACAAATGAAATTAAAAACTCAATGATTAATCAAATGCAATTATTGAATTTAGAATTTAAAAACAAACCCGCTACTAAAAATGAATATTTTCGAATAAATAAAAACTGAACATTATACTGTTTTGAACTCTAAATAAAAATGTTTAATAGAACTGCAAAGTTCTAATACCTTGTTCACTTTTGATCGGTTTTAAAGTAGAGCACTCAACCCAATCTTGAACGTGTTTCTGAAGTAGACTGGCTGCTGTCACTTCTTTTGATGTATCTGGATGATACCTCAAACCTCTGCTTTCATTCAACTCTTGCTCCAATACCTGCTAACCTCTCCTCCCTTGTAGGTATTTGTCTGCACGTAAAGTGGTCAGCTTTCTTACTGTATTTGCTACCAAGTTGAATAATTACTGCTCCACCTCCACTGCTTGGCTCAACTGCTTCCTACGTACTATTAATGCACTACCATTAATTTGTGCCCTCCAGCTTCCACACTTCTTCGGGAGATGATTGCTTTTGGTTTACTTTGCAATCCCAAATTGAAAATTTTGAAATTTTTAAACTTTTTGGTTTGACAAATTTTGACAACTTAAATGTCACTGCTGTTTACTGCTGCACTACTAAATTTTGAATAATTTTCTAAAATTCCCAATTTTCAAACTCCCATTCTTCTATATTTTGATCCTCTTGTCTATATTTCATTCCCCAAAGGCTCCAATTTTTCAAATACCTTTCCATTTTCACATAATCTGCAAATTTATTTTTTATTGTTCTCTGCTCGATTGGCCACCCGCAATGCCAACAATAACCTGTTTCCAAATTTTATAAAATTTTTCCTTGTTGACAACAATACCATGATTCGATTGCGCGTTCTGTCTTTGTCTTATTGCATGAATTTCAACTAGATTCATCGGCAGGTTATGTCACAATTTCGCTCCAAATATTGTTTGACATTTCTAATATAAATTTATTATTTTTGTATGGAAATATTACGTTTTCAAAAGTTATTTACCCAAAATGTTTTAATAAGATCCCAAAGGTCTGATTTGTTACCCCTATTTTGTCAAAAATATGAAATTATGGATTATTGAAATTATGAAATGTCACTTCCCATGTTTGTGTATGAAAATTAAGGCAAAATTTTAAATTTTCTATTTGTTAAATGTTTTCATTGTGATGTATAAAATCAGTAGAATACTGCTATATGCCCATTTTAATTCCTACTCGCTTTTTAATAAATTTTGCTAGAACGTCAAATCTGTTAGATTCCAAAAGATATATTTAACTTATTATCTTAGTACATTTTGCATTATAATTCACCAGTTCACGGTCTGCCTTCATTTTTTAATCATTTCTATACTATTAGTGAACCTTAACTCCATTTGATGTTTTCATTGTACTTTTTACATTTTAGAACCATCGTTACAAATTCTCTATTGCATATCAATATTGGTATTTTTTATATTACAATGGACTTTATTAATTTGACTACTGAATGTGTTAATGAATTTTGATTTTCTTATATGTTTATTTCCATTCCAATATATATATATATATATATATATATATATATATATATATATATGTATATAAATTTTCGCCCGTATTACTTTCAATTCTACTATTCGCTGTGGATATTCCCATTATATGTATTTTTTGTGAAAATGACATTAATGGGTCAAAATTTACAATAGCTAAACGATAACACACAACCTAGCTATATACATAAACACAAACACACACACATACACACACACACAGATACAAATATATTGGAAAGATTCCAATTTTTTTAAAGTTTTTGGGGACCACTGAGAAATAAATAAATAAAAATTCCTGACATTAAAATATTTTTATTTTTTATTGACGTTTCGACCCCGTCTTGGTCTTTTTCAAAATTGTATTTTTTGTCATTCTTTTGTTGACATTAAGGACAACACCTATGAAACATGAAAATTAGACTAATGTACTTAATTAAAAAAGGTTATTAAAAATAACATAAAAATTATATCAATACAACAAATTTTCTTTTGGGAATGGATCACGAAAATATTACTTGGTTATTTGAGATTTCATTATAGGTGTTGGTTATATACGGGGGAGGTCTAATTATTGATCAAGTTCACCAAGTTCACCAAATTTTTTATTTTTCCATTTTTTAATTTTTCTGTTTTTCTTTTCATTTTTTTAAAACCACCCTTGAATTATTACGAACAAAACAAAAAATAAATTATCGAAGTCGGTCAATCCTTTTTGTAAATTCAATTCATTTTTGTAAATGTATGTATATTATCTAAGGCGAATTCTAGTCTAATGTCGGTATGCAACCGCAGTGCGCCAAATCCTGTTTGCGGATATATGAAGTACTCATTAAAAAATACATCTTGAATTAACAATCAATTTAACTAATATTAGTTAAATATATATTTTAGATCACAGAGTAATCTTTTGGTAGAAAATTTTTCATTACGTTTTAAATTATGAAACTAATGTTAAATACTTAATGAAGTTTGATAAGATCTATAAATATAAAATTATTTTATATAATTGTAACTGGTTCACTTTGTAGATACATGAAAAAAAAAACAGTACTTACAAAAGTTAATAAGTACCTACTACCGAATATTTGCAATAAAAATAGCCACTAACATTAGCAGCGCGTGTTTCTTATTGATGTAAAGGTCAATCATAAGTGCAATCATATTCACTGGTACATAAATTTTGGTAAATTTTTAAATCGTATGCATTTTAATCGTAATTTGTTTAAGTACCTAAAACACTAAATTTAAACGGTTATTAATATTCTTGAGCTGATTCAGCACATGCATCTACAGCAATATTAATTTATTTTAAATGTAGACATATACATATTTTTGCAAAAGCAGTAGTAATGCAATAAATATTTTGATTTTCGTTGATATTTGATCGACCAAATTATAGCTATACTTAATATCAGAACTGGGAAGAATAAATTATAATATAATTTTACTGACTTAGCCATCTAATAAAAAATATATTTAAAAAACCCATTGAGAATAATGATCCCTCTGGCCTAAAAACACACCATGCTTATCGACAAAATGCAGATGAAAAAACAAAATGTGAGAAATACTCAAAAATAATCCATAGAAATTAAAATTTCATTATTATACCAGGTCGTACAGGTAGTCGATAGTTGAACCCCCAAAACTCCTTCAGATTTTCTTGAAATAGTTTCCAAAATTTTCGGCTATATATAGGTTGAAGGTATTTCACATTTTTTCCTTAATATCCAAATAATAAATTTTAAAATTCTAGTAGTATGTTTATTAATTCCCATTTGTTTTTCTAATTAACATGATTTTTTCTGTAAATTTTTACTGAGCTCAGATTTCAGGTAAGAGCGAGATTGGGTTGATCTTTCTTCTTGTTCTTTAATAACTTGTAAAGTATATATTTAATAAGTATAAACAATTTATCTTTAAAACAGAACCGACTTCAAATGAGTCAACATACAACAGCTTAAACACCCTATGTAATCAATACCTATTTTCTGACCTATCTTGACATTTAAATTAAAATATATTTGTGATATTGGCTTTGACTTTTCCGGACTTTTATTATGATTTTTCCGATTTGCTGATAAATAGTGTTTACGTTGGAGAAGAATGTATGGAATCACCTCCAAATACACCTTAATACATTGCAATCTATGATTCATTTGTAAAAAAGAGCTGACTTCAAATGAATCAAAATGAAAACTTTTTCAAACACTCTATCAAATATCATTTACGATATAGCTTAACATTTGATTTTAGACATTGTGTAGTAAATTTATTTGACAATTATTTGAACCGTTTTAGAGAAATCAGTGAAGATTCATTGCACTGCATTTTTGAGTAATCCCTGAGCAAAAATTAAAAAATTATTTTCTTTTTTGGAAGTCGGTTAAAAAAACATGTTTATATTTCTGAAAATGAGACCTTTTTAATGTTTATTTAATTTACTAATTTTTACATCAGCCTTATGATCTGTATAATTTTTCTAAATTATAGGTTCCATATTTTCGGAAATAAGAACTTCTGTTAAAATTACAAAAATATATATTTACTAGCCGTTACCCGCGGTTTCACCCGCGTACGGAATGTTCAAGCCTTCGCAAAAAGAAATAATTTATGAAACATATGGGTTATCCTATATAAAAACTTTTCTAACTTGTTTGAACCATCTTACTTAACCATAAATCCACCAATCCCGAAAATATTTCACCCAAACTGCAAGTACTTATGGGCCACCTTATATAACTATTTTATTCGACATTTTTTTAATCACCTTGAATAACTGTAACTCTACTTCACCCTATATTGCAACCATCCTGTATATGCTGCTGTTTAAAATTTTTTGGACACCTGACTATAACTTTTCGCTACCCTATATTTCAGCTCTGGAACTGCTTATGGTGTACCCTGTATAACAATTATTTCAGATATTTTTTAACCACCTTTTAAAGTAACATTTCTCTTTACTCTATATATTAATCAACCTTTATATGAGCTTTTTGTAACATTGTCTATAATCTTGCTTCTCCTCATATTTCAGGTATTCCATATAGTAGAATGCAACTATTTATGGTCTACCCTATATAACAAATTTTTTAAAACTTGTTTGATCCATCTTAATGGAAATGAGTGGAACCCTTCGTGAATCACAAAAATAAAAACACTGTTTTGCACACAAACTGCAAGTACCTTATATAACTATTTTATTCGACATTTTTTTAATCACCTTGAATGACTGTAACTCTATTTCACCCTATATTGCAACCATCCTGTATAAGCTGCTGTTTAAAATTTTTTGGACAACTGACTATAACTTTTCGTTACACTATATTTCAGCTCTGCAACTGTTTATGGTGTACCCTGTATAACAATTATTTCTGATATTTTTTTAACCAGCTTTTAAAGTAACAGTTCTTTTTACTCTATATATTAATCAACCTTTATATGAGCTTTTTCTAACATTGTGTTAAACACACTCTAAAACTATACTCTTGCTTCTGCCCATATTTCAAATATTCCATATAGTAGAATGCAACTGTTTATGGTCTACCCTATATAACAATTTTTTTAATTTTTTTTATGTTTCCTTCGTTAGTCAGAAATATAAAAACACAGTTTTGCACCCTAACACCAAACTTTTATTTAAACCCTCATCCATACTACAACTGCTTATTTATTATATAACAATTTTATTCAAAAATTTTTTTAACCGATTTGTATAAGTAACTCTACATTGTTTGTTTCTTAAACATGTTATTGTGTTTATTGAATCTTTCTGTTTTTCCTAATGCTATTTCAATTTTTTTTACTAATAAAGAAACTGGAATCCGGGATACTAAAATCATTAATAAAAATACACGTGAACTACACTATGTTAACATAGCATTCCTCAACTTTTTAGTATCTTAGTATCTTCAACATCATTTCTAACAATATTTCACCGAGCGCCCTCTGATACGATAACGCTATATGCAGTAACAATGGGTTTTAAATATTTTTGATGCTAAAACTACTATTTTTAATCAATAAGTAAGTTTATAAAAAAATTATTGATATTTTGCTATACTGAGAATCGGTGCATCTGTCTTACGTCCACCATATTAGGCATTCTCACTCTGCTATAGAATCTATTCACTTCACAGTAGAAGATTTATATAGAAGCATAACGCGTGGAACAGCCAAAAGGAATAAATTCGATAAAGAACGAAGGAGGGCGTGTTGGGTAAAACGCTTGGACACGTCGATTTGTATTTCTAAATTCTCATTTTTTCAATAAAAAAAATTATTTAGGGTGTGTCATGTGACAGTGGCCATAAAGGGGGAAATGGATAATTTTGTAAATATATATTTTTCAAATATATTTTAAAATATTTATTTAAAAAAATAAAAATTTATATTAGTAATCGTCATAATGAGCCCTTTGATTTCATATATTACTTGATCCGTTAGAAACAATTATATATTTTTTATTTTCCATTTAATTCTATAATTTGCCCCCCAAAATGAATATTAGGGGTTTCTTCTAATTTTTCCAGTAAAGTTCAGGTGAAGCGCTATACCTGTATTTTTTTCAAAATTTTACAGCTTAAGGTTTCGGCGTTAAGGGGGGGGGAATGGGTAATTTTTGTTCTATTTTTGTTAATATGTATATTTTAATTGATTTATTTTAAAAATATGGAAAAAATATATTTGTTTTCGTCATAATGAGTCCTTTCATTTGATATATAACATGATGGGTTAGAAACAATTTTAATTGTATATTTTCCATTTAATTCTGTAATTTGCCCCCCAAAATTAAAAGTATCTCCTTATTTTTCCAGTAAACTTCCGGTCAGATTCTATACCTCTAATTTTTTTCAAAACTTTACGTTTTATAGTTTGGGAGATAAGGGGGGGGGATGGGTAAATTTTGGTATATTTTCGTTAATATCTTTTTAATTATTTTTTTTAATATGAAAAAATATATTTCGGTCGCGGCGAGCATTTAGAACATTTCCTACATTGACATTAATGGTTGTTTGTTACTTATTAGGTTTTTAGTGTAATGTAGCGAATTTGTGAAATGAAATAATTTTCTGTTTTTAACGTTATTTTTTGTAATAAATCTGAAAAAACTTAATATTTCCGAAACAGTTGAAGATAGGTGTAGAACATTTTACATGAATTATGTCTAGAATTTTCTGTAGAATCCATAAAATAAATAATATGCAGGGGCTTGCATTTAAAATAAGAAAGTTCGTATTGGCCACTGTCACATGACACACCCTATATAATTTTTTTTGTTGAAAAAAAGCGCATTTAGAAATACAAATCGACGTGTCCAAGCGTTTTACCCAACACGCTCTCCTTTATTCGTTATCGGATTTATTCCTTTTGGCTGTTCCACGTGTTGGGCTTCTATATAAATCTTCCACTGTGATGTGAATAAATTCTATAGCAGAGTGAGAATGTCTAATATGGCGGAAGTAAGACAGATGCACCGATTCTCACTATAGCAAAATATTAATAATTTTTTAGAAACTTACTGATTAAAAATTGTAGTTTTAGCATCAAAAATATTTAAAACCCATTGTTACTGCTTAAAGCGTTTTCCTATCAGAGGGCGCTCGGTGAAATATTGTTAGAAATGATGTTGAAGATACTAAGATACTAAAAAGTTGAGGAATGCTGTGTTAACATAGTGTAGTTCACGTGTATTTTTATTAATGGTTTTAGTATCCCGGATTCCAGTTTCTTTATTAGTAAAAAAAGTTGAAATACCATTAGGAAAATCAGAAAGATTCAGTAAACACAATAACATGTTTAAGAAACAAACAATGCCCACAATGATAATTGACAGTTCGGCTGTCGTTAATTTAGTTTAGTTCAAGTGTTTCAAAAGGTGAATGATTCAGAGTGGGAACTTGCAAATTTAGAATAACAGAATATCATGCTAACTACGCTCAGGAAAATTGCATCAGTAAAACACAACAAACAATTATATAATTATAAATTAAATATCGAAAGGAGTGCTGATAGGAAGAGAAACAACTAGTAAAATAAATCTTATAAATGAAGTCACAAGAAAAACTTAAATCACTAAACAAAGTAACAAAAACTGTTTGTTACAATAAATTTATTACCACAGATTCAAGTGAAGGTATCTAAATTGATTGTGAGACCAATCCCTACAAAAGCAGGGTCAACAAGGGCAGATGCAAAATGAAACGGAAATAAGTATTAAAGAAATATCCCTATATCAAAAGTCAATATCGCAAATGACCAAAGATATAACACATATAATTTACAGTCAATAATAGTGTGACATGAGTAGGAGGCCCGCAAACAGAAACATACCTAGTCTTTTGAAACATGCCACTTATGGGGTTGCTTCTGGCTCATCTCAGTAAGCAATAATTAATTAAAAAGCCATTAATATGCTAATATTTTATTATAATTATTATATTACTATCCTATTAATGAGGTCAGACCTACACCATGAAACGTTTACATTTTAAAATATATATTTACTTCTTATTTAAGATTTAAGTTACCAACAGTCTTTTGTGGAAATAAAAAAAAACAAGGCTTATTATCAAAGTAAGCGTTAACACCGTTGATTCATATTCATATTTATTAAGATTTGACTTTGCTTTATTTTACCCTGTGAATAAAATCTCCCTTATTTGACCATAAATCAAGATACCAACATAATAACGTTAAACCCATAATCCGTAAGTAAACATGAAGATTGCACTCGACGGAATGGACAAAGGACGAATTTTACATGGCTAGTGAACAAAACCCTGAGATAATACTCGATCTCAAACGGAAGTGTCTTCGTTTTTCCGGTTTAAAATAACTTTGATATCAAAACCGGTTGCAGGTAACGCACGTTTAATATAAAGGAGCTTACCCTTTCAATCTAAATGTTGAGGAAATATAAATGACCCGGGGCTACTAGGTACGAAAAGGCAAGACAGCTTTTTTTGACTCGTGCCTAAAAAATGGTACGTTTAGTTTCGTTATACCGTAATTCATCACATGTTTTAAAGGGGGCTTTTATAATTTTATTTTAATGATTTTAATACTAACGAATTTTCAAGCCTTTGGTCATCTTGTCCGACAGTCCATTACACCAGCAGGGGGTATGTCAAAACATTTCAATATATTATAGGGGTATACGCCTAATATATATATATATATATATATATATATATATATATATATGCAGGGCAATTTCTATTGTAATTAATTTTGTAGTTCTTCTACTTCTTCTATTATTTAACTTGTTTTCAAAACTCTAATTCTTTTTGAAAATATAAAAATTCCACTATAACTTCTTGCTCCAGCTATTTGAGACTCAATATCTGTAATGTAAACTTTTAATATTGAATCGACTGTTGTTAGTCAATAAAACACAAATTTCCAATATATTTTTGTATTGTAAATTTTATACTTCAATCAAAACAACCATGTGAAAAATTCAAAATTCAAATTAATAATTAAAAAATGAAACATTTAACTAAATTTGAAATCAATGAATTAAGCTAAAAACATTTGTTGAAACGAATGGTTTGTTATCACAAATAAAATTTTAAACACAATTTCAAATACAAGTTACTAAATTTTGATTTTTAAACCCGATGCTAAATATGTATATTTCTCAATGAATCAAAGGCAATCATTAATTCTATTGTTTTAACTGAATATGAACGCCTTATGAAATTAACCTTACTGCAAAATTCTACTACCTGATTACTTTAAGTTAGTATTAAAGCATCGACCACTTTATCCTCTTGTGTTGATCTATCTGTGTTGACTGGCTTATGCTGCAACTGCTACTTTATCTGACTGCTACTTCCAACCACTACTCCGAACACTTGCTCTCTCTATAATCTCGTTAGGCCAATCAATAGAGATTTTTTCGTGCAAAAAATACTATCAGGATACTCCCTATGTCATCACATTAAGAATGATTTGTAGTTATATTTTGCTACCTTTTCCACTCGCAACTATGTTTTTTTTACTTTTTTATAAAGAATTGAAAGAAGAAAATCGCGTTTTTTTTTTCGTTGCATGTTTATAAAATGAAAAATAATAAACTAATCTCAATGGTGTCAACAGGTGAATTGTAAAGCATGGAAATACCAATGAAATGAGCTCAGGATCGATCCGATAAGATCTTTAGTAACAGGGAAAAACAAAAAATACTGGAAAATTTAGCGGTTTTCTTTATATTATTATAACTCCATCACTATCGAAGTTGTATAACTGGGCTTGTGCGAATTGATAGTAATTGATATTTACCTTATGCGTGACTAAACCAGGCGCTATCGGTTTATTAGTTTTTGAATAATTGCAATCTGAAGTTTTTAGTCCACTATTCTTGCAGTGTGTCTCCATACGATATGGATCGTCAAATATCAATTCAGAATAGAGATGTTGAAAGTGGAGGTATCATTCTACAACGCCTCTATTTTCATTTTTCATTAATTGTCTGTGAAATATACGAAAAGACCAAAATTTGGTGAGCGTATGAATGTTTTCGAGTAGTGGGGGGGAACACGGTTGTTGAGGGGAACTGCTAACAATAATTATTATCGATATTAACTGTCACTCTGACAGATGGTGAAAGAATTTAATCGTTAAAAAAACTTCTATACAGAGTGATTTTTTCGTTTTTATTATATCAAATGAGAACTGTTTGTTTATTATCATATTTATATTTAAATGGTTTCTCTGAAACGTTTTTGCTTTAATTTGTGAATTTTGGGTTTACGGAACATCGAAGGAGAGCGGTCATTAAAAATTCTTACTTGTGAGGATTTTAAATATTAAAACGATCTATGTATGTGCCTCTACTATATGTATATTACTATACGCTTCCTACTCGAACACATTCATACGCTCACCAAATTTTGGTCATGTTTGCTAAAATTTTTCGTATATTTCACAGACATTTAACGAAAAATGAAAATAGAGACGTTGTAGAATGATACCTCTACTTCCAATATCTCTATTCTGAATTGATATTTGACGATCCATTAGGCATGGAGACGCACTGCATTAATAGTGGACTAAAAACTTCATATCACAATTATTCAAAAACTAATACACCGATAGCACTTGGTTTAGTCACGCATAAGGTAGATATCAATTACTATCAATTCCTACAAGCCCAGTTCTACAACTTCGATAGTGACGGAGTTATGATAATATAAAGAAAACCCCTAAATTTTCCAGAATTTTTGTTTTTCCCTGTTACTAAAGACCTTATCGGATCGATCCTGGGCTCATTTCATTGGTATTTCCATGCTTTACAATTCACCTGTTGACACCATTGAGATTAGTTTATTATGTTTCATTTTATAAGAATGCAACGAAAAAAAAAACGCAGTTTTCTTATTTCAATTGTTTATAATAAAGTAACAAACCATAGTAGCGAGTGGAAAAGGTAGCAATATATCACTACAAATCGTTCTTAATGTGATGGCACATGCAGTATCCTGATTGTATTTTTTGCACGAAAAAATCTCTACTGATTGGTCTATATTAGCATTCTGCACTGACAGTCGTCAGTAGCTACTAAACAAAACAAAGATGAAGAAAATTGGTTGAGAGACAGAGGAGAAAATGGTACCTAATCGTATTGACATTGCCTATTTATATATAGATGAGACGTAGTATGTGGTTCCTAGGTAAATGGACATCCTCCAAGTTCCTAATAAATGGATAGGACGGAATGTAAACATTTCTTGCTGGTCTGCAACGGCCCCGGAGCTGTGATTTTTTCTGTGGAGCTGTTTAAAACAGTTACTTTATCACCATGTAGAAATAAATATTGCGGAAGAAGTACAATAACGCGTTGTAAATATATACTTATGATTGTATTCGTGTATTCGAGATTTTATTTTTAACGCCTCTAGTCACTTATGGAAACGCTTAACAAGATTTTTCACTAAACAAACAGAACTGGTGACAATTTTGGTATTTTGGGTTTGGATCTTATAATCCAATACTATTTAAAAACGCCCTTACTATTCTTACGAAGCACGATAAAAGACTTTTTCTAAATTAACTTGTCTTTACGAGTTCTACAAGCTGTTAAAATATATGGCTCAATATTGAGGACACCCGTTATAGTACAATATAATATGAATATAGATTTATTTTGACTTTTATTGTGAGACTTTTATAACATTTGCTTTAATTATAACTTAGTTTCTAGTTACGCGAGATAGAAACCAGAGTTACATGGAGTTTTACACTACTTCATGATGCGTTTATTAGATATATCAAAAAACCACGCCTGAAATGTTTTGCATTATATATTTAATTTTGTGCTATGCATGTAGTAGCCCCATTACTTGATTGCGTGTGTACTCTGTTTATAGCACTTTTAGTTTCATCTCCAAAAAGCCTCTGGAAAGCGTCGGGCCGAATTCATGAAAATTAAGAGAAATGTGTTCGGATGGGCGGGGCATTATCGGCACACAATGCTGCAGACCATTCGGTCGATATTTTCAGATTAGCGGAGAAATGAAAAGCATCGTTCTGGTAACCGAGGAAACGGCTGGGCGAGGGCCCCATTTTCAGTGTTCGCTGGTCACCAGGACATCAATTATGTATGGGTTTCACCGATGAAATGTGCTCGTTATGCGTCACGTTACGTGCTAGATAAAAGAGTTCTCCCTCAGTAAATTTTTTTATGATGTACCTGCTAAAGCTTTTGGAATGTTTCCAATGTATTCCAGGAACAAAGGATCGAATTCAGTTGGATCTATTACTCGATTTTGTTTTCAATACTCCCACGATAGCTCAGTAAATGCATCCTAGATTCGGGGATTTGAAATGTTCTGCGTTCATTTTACACAAAGTTTTTCCATAGTATACGTTTGTCTTTGCATATAGAACTCTAGTAATCATTTATTTTGACACGAATTAACTTGAATTAAATTTAAATAACATTTTTATCAAAAAAAAACAATTGTTTAGTAGTCAATCTATTAATCCATACCCAATCACAAAGAAACAGAACTTGTATGCGTATTTCGTTACCTTTAGATTAATGGACCGTACTTTATGTCATTTAATTACTTATTTTATTAACAAGATTCGTCAGACAAATCTAAAAGCTATGCTCTGCTAATATTTGTGAATTAACAACATGTAAAATATGAATAGTAAAGAGAGAAAAGTTACAAAGTATATGCCGAGTGGGGTGGAGCATTTCTTATAATTTCGCAAAAAGCTGAAACAAAAGGTGTAGGGTTTGAAGTAGGTCATCATATGTCCCATATTATGATTTTAGGTTTGGACAGGACATTTTTACTATGTATTTCGAAAGAAATATGAAAATCAAACCCTTTTCGTTGTTGCCGTTTTTTGATATTTCGGCTAGGAATTAACCATAAATTTTTGGTTGTATTCTTTAGAGATAAGGAAATATCTCGATTGGATTCCATTATTTCGAAAAAGTTTCACACAAAAGTGGTAGGGTTTCCAGTGAGTCATCAAATGATCAATATTGTGATCTCTGGTCTGGATAGAAAATTTCTTCCAGAAGTGTAGTTTTAAATTGAAGTACCCAATTTTTACCCTGGATTTCGAAAGAAAAATTAAAAACAAAAATCTTTTGTTCTTAGCATTGTTTCTGCTCAACCCATGTTTTGGTCAGGTTATAGTTAATTTTTCATTTATTTAAGGAAACCCATGGTTAAAATTGAATACTTCCATTAACAAAAACACTTCTGGTCCGTAAAGGTCATTTCCTTTCCAGACCGAAATGCGTAATATAAGACATTGATCTGAAACGTTTTTCGAAATAATGAAATCCACAATTGATACAAAATGTAACATTGTTGCATTATTCTAAATTTTGAGGGAATTACCACTGAAAATCATGCAGTAATCTGCCCGGGTTATTATTTAGTTAACAGGTGATAAAGGGAGCGATGCACTGGACACTGAGTTCACTGAATTAATTCAAGATGAGTATCATAGTCGTCACTATATAAAAAACAAAAAAATACTTAATATTTAAAACATTAATTAATTAATAAATCTTGATGATGATTTTCTGTAAATGACAGCTAATAATCCAGACAATTTTTGGAAACTGTGCAGCAATATTTTATATTTCTCCTCTATTACATGAACAGTGTGAGGCAAGAAAAATCCAATGAGGAGTACAATAAATTACTTGTTATTAATTTTATATTTGTTTAACATTATTAAAATTTATCTCTTCTTGAACGTAATATAAACAGTAAATACAAATGTCCTACCTAAAAAGTGTGATATATGCTTTATTTACATACAAAAATACAGGAAATATACATACCTATATTTTTTTATATATTTATAGGTTTAAACTAAAATAAGACGAATGTTGAAGTAAAGTAAATTAAAAATAGATTTGAAGATTCAAACTCCCGCTGACCACGGCCTTGAAAACTATCATTAGATTGGTTTAACCACATGCTAGCGTAAGCTGGCGTAAAAAGAGAAATGTCACTTGGGCTTCGGCTTGTGACATTCTCACCTGTTAAATTTTGGTTCTCGATGTAATACGAAAAGTTGTTTAAAAGATATCACCTTAACGGTTTCATAAATATTTTTGAGACGATCTTCAAATAGTACAGAGTAAAAACATTCATTTAGATTTTGAAAAAGTTAATTAACATTGATGCCACCCTAGTCAAAGTTAAACCTCTCTAAGTTTTGAGCTTTTCGTAGCATAAATTTTTCGAAAGGGGAAACTAAAGGAAAGATCTTTCTATTCCATTTTGCAGAATTAAAATATATTAAAAATTAGCCGCGTTACTGGGATTTGTTAATAATGTTATTTGTGAAAGGAAATAAACGCTGTAAAGGAATGCAAAGATATTTATTAAAAAAATCATTTAATCTTGGCGCTTGATAAAAGTATTCTATCTCAATTCTTATTAATCTTCCAAGGTCAGCCTTCAAGACTAATTGTTGTTTTGATCTTTCGATCTTATTGACCATAAACCAGTGTCCTAATATATTTATATTATATATCATCAGTAGATCTTCTTTAATCGGCGATAGGTAAATTGAACAGTGCGCTCCGTTATTAATTACATATAGCCTTATGTACAACAGGAATGGAACAGCCTTTGACTTCCGGCCTTAACAATCAATGAACTATCAATAATCACTTTTGGAGCGCTTATTAATATGATGAAGATTATTACAAACAATGGCTTCCACTATTCAGGGGGAAAACTTGCACTGAACCAAATTTTTTTAACCTAGGACACACATACATGCGGCTGCCCCGCCATCCTGACTGGAAGTCTATTCTATTTTTAAATGCACAAAATATTTCAAAAGATTTTGTCCATTAATTTAATTTTAATTTTTTTAACGGACTAATAAATTGTAGCCAGCGTATAAACCAGTTCTTGGACTGAATAATAAATACTACAAAATATCTATTGTTGTCCACAGTTTGGATAAAATTAGATCAATCCTCCACATTAAACTTTAAACTTAAAAGTTTCACAAATTTCCGAAATTTTGTCATTATTCGAGAAAATCTCATTTTTCAAAATTGCATGTTATTAATCTTGTCGAAAATACATTCAAATAACTTCTAAAGAAAACACTGAAAAAGTGGATTATTCGATTTTTTTATAAAAAAATGCACATACATTCATTTATACAGCCTATACATCAAATAAAAGATACACTATTGAATTTTTCACATTATCAGGAATTCGATATTCAACGGTTTTATGAGAAGACGATTGTAAATGTAAAACAAGTCATGAAAAAGCCCAAACTATGAAAGGATTATTAATGGGTTGCCGTGCGGCAGTGCATTTGGCACCCCTGCGCCGCTAAGACTACTGAACACTCAATCTAATTAAGCCAGGAATGGACACTGTACACACAATGACAAAAAACACATTAGTCTTCGCAACGGCTACAATCTACACAGAAAAAAAGGTTAACTAAATGTTCCTAATTATTTCCATGAGGAAATAATTATAATTAGAAAGGTTTCATTGAAAATGTAAGTAAGCAAATGTATGCGACTACAAATTACTAGTTTCAAAAATGTATAAATAAAAGGTGAAAGAAGAAGAACAAAAACAACAATTTCAAGAAATTTGAATCACAAATTCAATACTCAGTCTGTCAACTATTTTTAAACTTCTAGGAATACAGTGCAGATATTATCTTCTATTGAAGAGTTTGCAAAATCTATCCAAACTGGGTACCTAGCATCTACGTTATTGGGTAGTACTTTAGTGAAGCTTATTTGTGGCATCTTAAAGGCTCTGTTTGGTTTTCTTGGGAAATAACACCTCACGGAGGAAAAAAATACTTATTTTCAAAAAGTTCAGACGTGTCAGTCTTATTCTGACTTCGTGATCAATGGCATTAAACCTGAATTAAACATAAATTTGAACTTGCAAAGCTACCGTTTTGTCAATTTTGCATGACACAACTAATGAACTTTGTAGTTTAGATATACAGTGAAGTAAAAAAAAATCATATATAAAGTTGCTTTCAAGTTGGAGGAACTTGACATAGTTGTCTTCAGAACTTATATGTGGCGCTCCTAGGGGCAACTTTGTTGTGAGAAATCTAGTGCATTCACCAAAAATGCGATCAAATAATTCTGTTGATTCAGTAATCTCATTAACCTCATAAGAAGAAACCTAAGAAAAACCTTATGAACTTTCCTCATATGTGGTTGTTCAAAGGGATAACGCTTCTTCATTTCCACCTTAATTATAGGCAACCAGAAACGATTTAATTCTACGGAAGTAGAAGCGATGCAATCTTATTCGTTCAACAGAATTAAGGCAGACTATTATTTTAATTTAGGTTTTGTGTTGTGTTCTTCGTTGTGTATATTGTGAAATTGTGAAAATTATTTATTTATTTGTTTATTTATTCTCTTAACAAATACCAAGTTGGTTATTACATGTGAAAGATTACACAATACAAAAATATGAGATAATATTACAGATATGCCAGTATCATAAAGCGTTTGCATCCTGATGCAGCAATAATGTGGGCCTAAGCCCACCAAATTTGAAATTCAATAGGTCAGGAACTATGTTCGTGGACAGCATATTATCATTGCAGACACTAAGTATGTAAGTGAAGGGCGACGGGCTTCCGTTGTTAATAAGAGTTAAGAGTTAAGTTAAAAGAGCTAATTTTGGCGACCCTAAACTTAATGCTATTGATCATGCCACAATCTGGATATTTTCGACTATTTAGAATGTAATAATTAACTGATACTAGAATCGCAATTACGTTTTTTAACTGTCCGACGCATTTCGACTAATGTCTTTGTCAAGGAACTAGACCCTAGTGTGTTTTTTAGAGGTATATAACTTTGAAATGGAATAAAACAAGGATATATTTTTTAAGTTGACATGAAATTTACTTTATTCGAAAGATAATCTTCTGGCATTATAATTTGAATATGACTTCTGGCATATGACCGCCACTGCTGGTCTAATCTGGAGGTCCAATTTACGATGACTTTTTCCAACATTTGTGGCCGTATATCGGCAATAACGCTGCGAATGTTGTCCTCCAAGTGGTCAATCCTTTCGGGCTTATCGGCGTAGACTAGCGACTTCACGTATCCCCACAGAAAATAGTCAAGCAGCTTTAAATCGCACGATCTTGGAGGCCAACTCACGGATCCGAAACGTGAAACTATGCGGTTACCAAACGTTTCTTTCAATAAATCAATTGTGGAACGAGCTGTGTGATATGTTGACCCGTCTTGTTGAAACCACAGCTCGTGTGCATCATGATTGTTCAATTGATGTACGAAAAAGTTAGTAATCATTGCTCTATAGCGATCACCATTGACTGTAACGTTCTGGCAAGCATCGTTTTTAAAGAAGTACGGAATAATTATTCCACCAGCCTATAAAGCACACCAAACAGTCAGTTTTTCTGGATGCAACGGTGTCTCAACATGAACTTGAGGATTATCATCACTCCAAATACGTCAGTTTTGTTTCTTGACGTATCCATTCAACCAAAACTGAGCTTCATCGATAAACAAAATTCGCTTATGAAAATCGGGATCAACGGCAATCTTGTTTTGGGCCCATTCACCGAATGTACGCCTTGCTAGGTGATCATGTGGCTTCAATTCTTGCACGAGTTGAATTTTGTAAGCACGCAAACCAAGATCTTTCCTCAAAGTCTTCCATAAAATAAATGGACACATATCCAATTCCTGTGCACGATGGCGGATAGACTGATTCGGTTCTTCCTCTACGCTACGCTCTACAGCAGCAATGGATTCTTCTGTACGCACTATACAACATCTCTGTGGATGCGTATTATCATTTAGAGTAAACGTGGTGCAAAAACGTTGCATGGGTAATCGAATTAATTGCTCTGATGGACAATTATGTTGACCATAGTGTGCGATACGTATTTCGAGCAGAACCATGATTTTCAAAATAAATTTGCACAATCTGGAAGCGTTCTTCAGGCGTCAGTCTATTCATGATGAAATGTCAAACCAAACTAAATAAGATAAGATGGCCGCCGGTTAAAAGAGAGCTGCTAACTTAAAGTTCTATACTCTAAAAAAAAACACCCTTTATTTATGGCCCACTCAATATAACTTTTTTGAACCACCCCGTATAACTAATTTCACTCCCCCTTATTTCAACCACATTGTATATATGCAGCTGCGTATGGTACACCTAATATAACTTTTTTTAGATTTTTTAACAACATGTCATTCTACTCCCCACTAAGTTTCCTATATATAGAACACCCTGTAAAATAACTGTTGATACATCAGTTGATTTTTTTTAAATCGAAACATGTTACATTGGCATATTCCGAATTTTGAAGAAAAGCTCAGCTGATTCAAGTATCTAATATTTGGTGTTTGCTGTGGAACCAATAGAGTAATTGTGTTATCCAACATGGTAGAGGTTTTTTCGCTATATCTACCGTTTCTGTCAATTTAGGGAGATGGAATATCTACCAGATTTTAAGTCAAACTATAGGCTTTGCAACAAAAAAACATTCAGCAAAGTCCGTTGAGTAGTTCTTACGTGATGCCCGAACAAACAAACAAACAAACAGACAGACAAATTTACAATTTTATAATAGTACAGATGTCTGAAATTCATTATAAATGACACAGTCCGGGGAAAAATTTTCTATAAGCTAAGTTATGAAAAAACATTGGAATCAATAACTCAAACTGCAACAGCCATAGCGTTTCGTAAATGGAGGTAATTTTTTAAATTATATAAGTTTCATAAAAATTTGAGAATGGACAAGTGTCTCTAAAGAATTTCAGTTTTTTTAATTTGCGCAGACTGTGAGAAATACCTAGATACCTATGATGTAAGTATACATAAATATATCATTCTGTTTAAAAAACTTTATATTTTACAAAACTGGATTTAAGAACAGTAATGTGAAATGAAAATTGTCCTAATCTTTCATTTTTATTTTTTTAAATATTGCTCATCAGTATAAGCGTAATTTTTTTCAAAAATGTCAAATAATGCTGAAACGAGGTCAGAGCTAAGTCTGTTTCTTGAAGTTACCTTGTAATTCTGTAGGATTGGCAACGTCATAAAATTATCTTATACTAGCCGATACCCGCGGTTTCACCCGCGTACGGAATGTAAAATTCTGCACAAAAAGAAATAACTTATGAAGCATATGGGCTATCCTAAATAACAACTAACTTCTGTGAACCACCCTACATAACAATAAATCCACCAATCCCGAATATATTTCACCCAAACTGCAACTGCTTATAGGCCATCCTATATAACAGTTTTATTCAACATTTTTTTGAATAATCTTGTATAACTGTAACTCTACTTCACCCTATAGTACAACCATCCTGTATATGCTGCTTTTTATTTGTCATCCAATATAACAATTTTTAAACACCTAACTATACCTTTACTCCACCCTATATTTCAGCTAAGTAACTGCTTATGGTGTACGCTATATAACAATTATTTCTGAAAAATTTTGAGCCACCTTGTAAACTATAATTTCTCTCCACCGTGTATTTTAACCACCCTTTATATGCAACTTTTTCTAACATGTTAACGTTAACATGTTAAATTCACTGTGTTATTATAATTTTGTTTCGCATATATTTTAGGTATTCCACATAGTATGATGCAACTGTTCATGGTCTATCCTATATAACAAAATTTTTGTGCTCTGGATCTCAATCACCTTGTACATACAACTCCCCAATATAACATTTTTTGTACCACTCTGTATAACTATAAATCCACCAATGCCCAACAAATTTCTCCTAAATTGCAACTACTTATTGGCCACCCTATATAACAGTGTTATTCAACTTTTTTTTGAATGGCCTTGTACAATTATAACTCTACCACCCAGTAACTTAGAACTCTACTCCACACTATACAACTATCCTGTATATGAAACAGCTTATAGATCATAAAATTCCTCTGTAATATTTTTTTAACCCACCTGTATAACTGTAATTATACTCCGCCACATATTTCAACCATTCTATATAAGCAACTACTTGTGGATATTAAATAATTTTGTCAAGCACCCTATAAACTATAATTCCACTCCAACTTAAATTTCAACAACACTTTATAAACAACTGCTTCTAACATTTTTTCAACCCGTTTCATAACTATAATATAATATCCTAATTACTTACGTAATACATTTTTCTAAGATTTTTATAAATATAATTCTTTTTACCCTATTTTAACCACAATTTATATGCAACTATTTATGAGCTAAAGAATATAACATTTTGTTGTCCATCCTGTATAAATATAATTTTTTCTTCGTCCTTTTTTCAACTACCTGGTATATGCAACTATTTATGGCCCACCCAGTTCAACTCTTATGCAACTGTTTATGGTCTACTTTATAAAACAATTTTTAATCCATCCTAACGGAAATGAGGTGGAACCATTCGCGAGTCAATATAAATATATAGTTTTGCACCCTAACACCAAACTTTTATTTAACTCACCCAAACTGCAACTGCTTATTGGCCATCCTATATAACAATTTTATTCAAAAATATTTTCAACCGCTTTGTATAACTAACTCTATTTCCATCTACATTAAAACCATCCTGTATACACCGCTGCCAATTTGTCAAACATTATTTGTTATAACCATAATTTTACTATACAAAATATTTCAACCATCCTGTATGTGCATTTGCTTAAGGGCAACCAAATATAAAATTTTTAAACATTCTAATTAGACTGTATGAACTATAATTTTACTTCGATCCATGTTTCAGATATTGCATATATGCGACAGCTCATGTTTGACTATAAATCTACTTCACCCGCTATTTCAACCACCTTGTATTTGTAACTACTTATCGGCCACCCAGTATAACATTTTTTCTACCACCCTCTAAAACTATAAATCCATCAATGCCCCATATATGTCACCAACTGCTTATTGGGCACCGTATATAACAATATTTTTTGAGCATGTTTTTGAATCACCTTGTATATATTACAACTGCCCTGTAAACGCGACTGCATATTGGTTAAGCAATATAACATTTTTTAAATAATTAACCATAAGTGTTCTCCACCCTATATTTCAATTATCCTATCTTTGCAACTTATTATGAACTACGCTATTTCACATTTTTTCCTCATATTTTTTCAAACGGCATTATAAAGTACAAGCCGTTACCCACTGTTTCACCCGTGTATAGAATGATTTTTTATTCTGACATTTTCTTAAACATCTTTAATAATTGTAACCCTACTTCACCCTAGATTGCAACAATCCTGTATGCTGGTGTTTATTTGTCACCCAATATAACTTTTTGAACACCTGACTATAACTCTTCTCTACCCTATATTTCAGCTATGCAACTGCTATGGTCTACGCTGTATACAATTATTTTGATATTTTTTAACAACCGTATAAATTAAAATTTATCTTTACTCTATAATTTAACCAACCTTTATATGCAGCGTTTTCTAACATTGTGTTAAACACACTCTAAAACTATAATCTTGCTTCTGCCCATATTTCAAATATTCCATATAGTAGAATGCAACTGTTTATTTTTTTAAATTTTTTTTATGTTTCCTAATGGAAATGATGTGGAACCCTTCGTCAGTCAGAAATATAAAAACACAGTTTTGCACCCTAACACCAAACTTTTATTTAAACCTTCATTCAAACTGCAACTGCTTATTGGCCACCCTATATAACAATTTTATTCAATATTTTTTTAACCGATTTGTATAAGTAACTCTACTACTATCTACATTAAAACCACCCTGTATACACCGCTGCCAATGTGTCAAACATAACAACTTATTTTTGAACCACCCTGTATAACCATAATTTTACTCTACAAAATATTTCAACCTCCCTGTATGTGCATCTGCTTAGGGGCAACCAAATATAATTTTTTTAAATACTTCTAATCACACTGCATTAACTATAATTTTACTTCGATCCATGTTTCAGATATTGCAGATATCCAAAAGCTCATGTTCTATCCTACAAAAAAATATATCCAACCTGTTTGACTATAACTCTACTCCACCCACTATTTCAACCACCTTGTATTTGCAACTACTTATCGGCCACCCAGTATAAAATTTTTTATATAACTATAAATCCATCAATCTCAAATATATTTGACCAAAACCGCAACTGCTTATGGGGCACCTAAAATAACAATTTTGTTCTACATGTTTTTGAATCACCTTGTATGTCTTACAACTACCCTGTATACGCTACTGCTTATTCGTCAACCAATATAAGATTTTTTAAATAATTATCATAACACTTCTTCACCCTATGTTTCAACTGTCCTATCTTTGCAACTTATTATGAAGTACGCTATTTCACATTTTTTCTTTATATTTTTTCAAGATATATTAAAGTATAATTTTTCTCCACACTTCATTTAAACCACCCTTCAGTTACAAATTTTTCTAACCTTGTTTGAATGACACTGTGTAACTATAACTTTACTGCGCACCATACTTCAGGTACTCTATATATGCAAATACTATATAACAAAATGTTTCTAGCATTTTTTACCCACCGTGTATAATTCTAAGTGTAAGCCACCCTATATTTCAACACCTCTTATATGCAACTACTTATTTGCCACCAAATATAAATTTTTGTACGACCCTTTATCCTTAGAATACTACCCCACCCTATATTTCAACCATCCGGTAAATGGAACAGCTTGTAGATCATACCATTACTTTAAAATATTTTTAAACCCACCTGTATAGCTGTAATTATACCCCGCTACATATTTCAGCCATCCTATATATGTACCTACTTGTGGATATAAAACAAGTTTTTAACCACAACATAAACTATATTTCCAATCTTATATTTCAAACACCCTGTATAAACAACTGCTTCTAACATTTCTTTAACCCATTTCATAACTATAATATCTTATGAACATAATTCAAAGATCCTAACTGCTTACCTAACACATTTTTTTAAGTTTTTTTATTCACTGTATAAACTACCCTTTTTCAACCACTTGATATATGGAATTGTTTGTGGCCCACTCAATATAACTTTTTTGGACCACCTCGTATAACTAATTCCACTCCTCTATATTTCCACTACATCGCGTATATCCAGCTGCTTATAGGACACCTAATATAACTTTTTTTAGATTTTTTAAATTCATGTAATTCTACTCCGCTCTAAGTTTCCTATATACAGAACACCCTGTAAAATTACGCTTGATATATGTTGATTTTTGTTAAATCGAAACATGTTACATTTGCACATTTCGAATTTTGAATAAAAGCTAAGCTGATGCCAGTATCTAATACTTTGTGCGTGCGGTGGAACCAATTGAGTAGTTGAATTACCCAACATGGTAGAAGTTTTTTCGCTATATCTACCGTTTCTGTCAATTTAGAGAGATAAAATGTTTACCAGATTTTAAGTCAAACTATAGGCTTCGCAACAAAAAAACATTCAGCAAAGTCCGTTGAGTAGTTCTTACGTGATGCCCGAACAAACAAACAAACAAACAGACAAACTTACAATTTTATAATAGTATAGATACGTACTGCTAGAACGGAATAGCTATTTAAAACTATTACTCCATATTGTAGCTATCTTGAAGGCCTCAAAAACTGCAAAAACAAGTTATAGACATGAGGAAAAGAAGGTAGAAAGAATTGTATTCACGAGAATTGAGAGAATAGGCGTGAGAATTAGAAATAGCGAAGAAAGTGACTGCTGAAGTACTTCTTGAAGGACTGAAGAATTGGCTGCAGAGCTGAAGTGATAAACTTTAAAGTTTTGTAAAGAACGTAATGCTTAAAGTCATTTTGTGAGAAGAATTGGAAAGAATTACATTTCATTCCGATTATCAATATTACCAAGATAAGGCAAAATCTCTAATCATTCTGTAAACCAAAGAAATGTAACACAACTGAAATATCAGAAAAACCAAATAAGGATCTCCACTTTTTCAGTCTTGTAACAGGAAGACGTACAACTTCAGATTCTTGAGTGCTTGCAATAAAATCAAACAAGATTGCAAGCATTTATCACAAGTATGAAATGTCAGATGTCAAATCTAATACCAAACTAAATCGTAATATTAGTTTGTTGCACATTGCAATGCATCAAGTTTTTGAAACCGAGCATGATTCTTATAATTATTCTTCTCTGTTTTCCTTTTCTCTTAATGCCTGTTAAATTGGAAGAGAAAAATTAGGGAAAGAAGTCACGCTATACTGTTAACAGCATCATTTTTAACTATTACAGTGGAAACAAGTTTTTATGAAAATTGTCACATTGTAATTTTAAGGATAGGAACATTGGTACATTTTATTATCTAATGCGAAAGGTGTAAATTGATTTCACCATACTTATTTATAGATTAAAGAATCCGTAATTCTGGAATCAATACAGTGTGTAAACGGTATAAATGCAAATATTTTGAGAAATAACATTCATGTGAAAATAAATCAAAAACCCTTATAATTTTTTTTAAATGAGCTATGAAAACATTTCTGAAAGGCTAGTTTGTAATTGTGCAGTTTTCGTGAGAAGTTTACTTATATAGTTAAAAATGCAAAATTTTATGCCATGTGGATTAAATCGGGAGTTTGGTGCAGTTTTTCTGTTGAAAATAATAACCGAAGTTTATTTATTAAGTAAGTGCTTACATTTGCATAACCAAAAGAGTTGAAGTTAACTAATGGGCTCCTAAATAATTAAGCTGTTTAAATAGATCTTTTTACATTACATTGTATGGAGTTATTTCTAAATAATCTGTAAATAGCTTTTTATTCTTCTGTTTTTAGTGTAATTTCTTGTACGAATTAATAGCTAACACGAAATCTAATTCAGGAATATGTCATAAATATTTTATTTAACAAACAAATCTAATTCTCAACGAAACAATTGAATAAATATTACAGATGATATTTTTTTCGTAGCCGACATTATTTCTTTAGGTATTTATTAGGTACCTCAGGATGCGATGTTACCGCATTGACAATAATTTACTTCAAATGTATTTTGGATTTTCTTTGTTATTAAGGCCTATAGGCCATATTGGTATAAGAGTTTTTCTTTGATTTGATGTATACTATCTCCACTTAAAATATTTGGACACAAACTATTTCCAGCCTCCATACAAATGTCAAATCATTCAAATACTTATAAAATTGATCTCCTATTTTCTACCCAGTAACCACAGTTGGTATCTAATATTTACTAATTAATTTGAAAGTTATATTGCTTATTGTAATTAGCAAATTTTCTATGCCAGTATGTAGTAAACAACTAAAAGTTTATACGGACTAATTAACAAACGCACTAGAAATTTCAATATCTTCTGAGCTAAAAAATATAAAAGTGCGTAAAATTTTTTTGTAGCATAACAATACTAATAATCGTCTTTATTTAGCGAAGCAGACGACTTATTTACAAATAAGTATAGATAAGAAAAAGTTACTTAAGTGAAAAATAAATCTTTAAAGGAATCAAAATGGAAAACACTAGCTCTACAATGTGGAACAGTCAAATGGAATAAATTCCATAACGAATAAAGGAGGGCTTGAAATTCGTTAACTGTACGTAATAATATCTGAAAAGTGGTTCATTTAACAGAAATGCACACAGTAACCATTATACAAATGATTGTTTATGAAGATAACACACGGACACAAATGGAGGTTTCACGAAAATTTTCCAAATGTGCCGCCTGCATCCCAAGGAACAATTAGCAAAATAGAAAAGCAGTTTCGTGAGCTTGGTCATGTGAGACAGTTAAAAAAACTAGCTGCCAATGCTCTAAGCGATATTATGCTTGAGTTTTAAGAAAACCCACATAATTCTGGTTGAAAAGCAGCCCCACTGTTCAACGTTAGTCAGATATCAATTTTTTGAGTATTGTAATGTAAGGCGATTTCGATAGGAGAACGTATTTCTGTGAATAAATGACGGTAAGGTTAGATAACAATGTGATCCAATTAGAAGATGTTTTGTTTTCTGATTCTGATGAGAGCATATTTACACTTCACGGTCATGTTATTCGGCAAAATTGCCGCTATTGGTCTCATGAGAATTCTCACTCGATGATAGAGAACCAGACGCAATATCCTGAAAATGTTAATTTTTGGGCAGGAATTGTTGGAAATCATATCGTAGGTCCCTTTTTCATTGATGGCAACTTGAATGGAGATAAATATTTAGAAACTGCTTCAAAATAATTTTTTACAAACTTATATCTTGATCTAGTAAGCCCAAAAATTCCTACCAATACAATATGGTTTCAGCAAGATGGAGCACTCCCCATTACGAAAGCAGTGTCCGGCAGTACCTGAACCAAATTTTTACAAACCTGTGGATTGGGAGGCGCAGATCGATAGAATGGCTAGCACAATCTCCTGATTTGACGCCAGTGGACCACTTTTTGTGGGGATATATCAAAAATACTGTATACAAAACTAAACCCCTCAACTTAGATGACTTAAAAAGACGAATCACGCTTGAGATATGATCAGTCACGCCTGAGATGTTGAGTAATTTTAGAAGACATTTTTATACCATATTAGCATGTTGCCAAGACGTTCGAGGCGAGCATTTTTAACATTTCCTACATTGACATTAATATTTTTTTGTTTTTTTTTTATATTATTAAGAAGTAATCTGTATTACTTAGTAGGTTTTTAGTGTAATGTAGAATATTTGTGAAATAAAATAATTTTCATTTTTTACTGTTATTTTTTGTAATAAATCTGAAAACACTTAATTTTTCCGAAACAGTTTAAGATAGGTGTAGGTCGTTGTACATGACTTATGTCTAGAATTTTCTGGAGAATCCAAAAAATATATAATATACAGGGCTTGCATTTAAAATAAGAAATTTGGTATTGGCCACTGTCACATGACACACCTATATATATTTTTGTTGAAAAATGCGCATTTAAAAATACAAATCGACGTGTCCAAGCGTTTTCCCAACAAGCCCTCCTAATCTGCCTCTACAGTCGGCATACAATTCTTGTAATTTCAGACTATTTTAGTGAAATGTCGTATAGTACTTACGAGATGAACTTAAAGCAAAAAAAGAGCGGCATTTATTCTAGACCGAACGATGGAACCGAAAGGCTGTTATGAAATAATATACTTCCTGCCTCTCGTTATCTCCCTGCCTCTGTTTCTCTTTCTGACTGTCATTCCTAGAAATAGAAAAAAAAACCGGGAAAAGTGAAATAGTGGTCACTATTTTGTTACGATTCAGGTATTAATATTAAGCTGTAATTTCAGCCTTAATTTAAATATAGTTCCAAAGGAACTATGATGTAAGTTGTTGGAATATTTCATAGCTCATGATAAATATTTTGGTAACCGAATCGACTTGTTATGAATAAAAAAATATTAAAAAACAGCAGCCGTGTACTGCAGTTAAAAAGCAGTAACAGACCTTGAACAGTTATTGTTGAAAAAAGACAATTATGAGGGTAGAAATTCAGCGTTGGGAAATATCTTGGCGCCGAGTCGTACCACTGATATTCAAATATCGATGCAAAAATTACACTTTTCTGTATTTCACATCGTTATACCATTCGCCTAATATTAAATAATTGTCTATCTGAGAGTATTCATATGTTTTTTGGGTGCCTAAGTTCATGGCAAGTACCAAGGTCAATTGATAGTCAAATCGAGAAATTGAAGTGCAGTTAAAATAAGCTGTTAGTTTCATGAAGAATATCAGGTCCTATCAAGGTCGTAAAATCGATCAAAAAAATTTCGTGTGATTTTGGCTCGTTGACCAACATAAAGTCACACGTATAATTTTTTTTTGAAAAAAATTTTCGGAGCGATTTTATCGATATACAGTTGAAGTGCAAATCAAGACGATCGTATAATTTTTTTAAATTTTCCGATATGACCTTCAAATGACCTTTGTATGACCTTGATACAACCTTAGTGGTCCTTCAGTGTTGAAACTTACAGCAGGTTTTCTTTCAACGAGCCCAAAATCACACGTATAATTTTCTTTTTAATTTTTCGGAGCGTTTTTAGCGAATTGACCTTTAAATGACCTTTATACGACCTTGATAAGACCTCAGATATTCTTCAGTTGTGAAACTAACAGCTTATTTTAACTAACGGAACCCAAAAATAAATTTATAAACTTTTTCAGATTTGGTAGATCTTATTTCTCGATTTGACCTTCAGTTCACCTTGGTACGACCTTTAAATGTCCTTGAATGGTAAAAATAAGAGTGGCTGTGAACTTAGGCACCCAAAAAACATATGAATACATTTTTTCAGATTTTTCAGACCATTTTACTTCAAATTAGTTCCTATACAATTATTTAATATTGAGGCGAATGGTTCATATAAGTCGATGTGAAACTTTGTTTACAGAAAAGTGTAATTTTTGCATCTGAATAGTAAAGTTGAGGATATTTAAAGAATATCAAAAAAAATTACGATGGTACGACTTAAATCGGCGCGTGCGTAGAATTTTTTCCGATATTTCCCACTGTACGGCGGTCCGACGCAGAATTTCTAAACCCTCGGGTTAGAGGTATTATTGTCTTTAGCAAGCTTTCATACATTTATTCGCTAACGGTAATATGATATTTTTTATGTCAAGGTCTGTTATTGCTTTGTAACTGCAGTACATGGGTGCTGTTTTTTAATATTTTTTTATTTATAACAAGTCGATTCGGTTACCAAAATATTTATCATGAGCTATAATTCACAGAATTCTTCTTGCTTCTACTCTCCATTGTTCCAAATTACCAAAAGTCAATATGTACAAAATTGTCCACATGTGTTGGAATGTAAAATATTACGCTCTATTTATCTCTGGCCTCAAAAATATTGCTTCCATTTGAAAAAAAATTCAGTTGTTTTTGAAATGACCTTTAGTATCTAGAATATTTTTAAATTCAAAGATTGATAGAACCCCGGATGCATTACTTCGTCCTTTCTCTGAAAATTTTCAAGCAATCTATTAGAACACTGATTAACTACACTGTTAAAAATTTCTATGGTAATTTTAAAAGAAATGTATTGGAAGCTAATAGGCAAAACATTTAGTCAAAATTCAAATAGGGTTTAATAATTATACAAAACTTTATTTTTGTAATTGTTTTAGAAAATTACAAAATAATTTTAGTAATACTACCCAAAAATTTTGAAGTTGGGTTATCAATTTTACATTACAAGTATTGTAATTTTACAATAAAAGCATATTTAGCAATTTGTGTATAGTAAGAACAATGTATTGCAATTTTACAAAACATATGATGTTCTACAAGTTTAATGAAAATTCTTTTATATGTGTTTAATTTTTAAAATTACAATTATATTACAAAATTTTACAACATTTTGATAAGTAATATCACCACA
The DNA here is from genome assembly GCA_034190945.1 of Octodonta nipae. Lineage (NCBI taxonomy): Eukaryota > Metazoa > Arthropoda > Insecta > Coleoptera > Chrysomelidae > Octodonta > Octodonta nipae. The sequence goes on along the minus strand of CM067219.1, from coordinate 88,612,950 downwards.
AGATAATGTGATTTTACAAACAATTTTTAATCAGGCAATTGGTTAAATTACAATAAAGCATTGAAATTTTACGAAACCATATTATGTAGTCATTAAAGTATAGCCTCATATGCTTCTAAAATTTACAGTACTCTTTGCTTATATTAAAGTACAAAGTAAATGTCTAATGTAAAATCACAATATTGTAACGTGAAATTAGTATACTAAATTAAATTATGCTTGGTTATATTATTATAACTATTTTGTAATATCACTGACGAAGAAAAGTTGTTCATAATTATTTCCAATTAAATTTTTATTTAAATATTTTACCCATTAGTTTCCAATACAGTTTCCATAGAAATTTTCCATATTATATCAAAATATCATCTAACGATCTAATAAAACTATACGCTATTACAATACATTATAAATATAATTATATATTTATGAGAGCAGATTTTTTATATTTTATATTTGAATTAATGTATAGATTATTAATTATTTAAATTAATAATCTATACACTGGCTCAGTTTGGGAAAGACCGGTATATAGTACACAATAACTATTATACACCTTCTTAATGGTAGACTTTGCCATTCCAAAACTTGGAGCATTCGATGGAGGGTTTTTCATAAATAAAAAGTATTCAATAATCAATTGAAAATAACAATTTAAGACCACTCGTATTATACAAAACAAAATAAATTTACAATCTCATCTATAAGAAAATAAAAAAAAAACAATATATATATATTACTATGTTTTTAAATGATGAACAAATCTACATTAACATAACCTCTCAATTAGCAATTTCACTAGATCTCTAAATTTCATTTTCTAGTGTGTATTGGGCGATCTCTTCATTATATTTAGTCAGGGTGTTGAATTGCAGCCTCTCTTTTTCCACCATGTTTAGTACCCTTAGGTGGGTCAATTTTCAAAAATAATCTAAAAAATACTAACCTGTAAGAAAATAATGTATTATTATAACAGGAATTATTGCAAGCACCACAAGAAATTTTAATACCAAAATAAAATATATTTTTCATTCCCAATGTCAACATTACACTTAATATTGATTTTTATTGATATATAACACTATTGATTAGTACATTTTAATGCGTTATTGATCAATTAAATTGAAAGTAGTGATATTTTGTTGCCATTTACTAAATTAAAAGAACAAAAAATTATAATCTATTACTAAATCGCGTCACTCGTGCCAAAAATGATTGAGAATTTAAAAGTACTCATAACATAACCTTAACATGAACTTACGTTTTCGCTAAATTTTTTCCCTTCCACACATTTTATTTCTATTATTAGGTTAAGTAGTAGCCCTCTTCGTTTTCAGTTCCACACTTTTTATTATTAATAATCACAAATATTACCTGTTTAAATAAAACACCTTATAAAATAATGTTCTCAATGTAAAATCTCGGTAAAACGGCACACACTGTCCAATGAACGTCCACAACGCAATTCAATCAACAACATGAACGCATTACTAACATAAGAGAGTTAAAAAACTACATCAAATAATTTGTTTCCCTTTATTAATCATAAATAAGAATGTAGGATCTTGAAAATTAATCGAATTCCACAAAATCAATCGTAGGTATATGTATTATCCTCTTGCCCTCATGCATCTGCTATAGATGTTGCATTTCAAGAGTTATTAACTGTGCCGCGTGTCAACGAAATCGTTTTACAAGGTCTCAACTGAATCCAAATTCAACAGATTGTTGTGTAAAATTACCATTAGATCAAGAAAAAAATAAATACTTGGTAAAATTATAATGCACTATATAATTTTACAATCAAAACTGTAATAATAATAAAAAGCTTTTTAATTTTTTAAAGAATTTCTTGTAAAACAATTTGCAATATTTTTTTATAATTGTACATACACTATAACAGATCAAATTGCAAAGAATATTTGTAAATCTGAGGAGCTTTTTATTGAAAATCGAGTAAAGGTTCAGTTGAATTATAATGTGTCTAGGGTTAATTAAAAAAGATTGTAAAATCACAATTTATAATAGTAGGTTTCCTCATCTGTCCTGGAAGTATACTCGATTTGTGTTATAATTTTATATTGGTATACAGTGTTTTGTGATTATACTTATCCTTTGTTTTGCAAAAATTTGTAATTTTACAAAAAAATTTTACAGTGTAAGGTCATGACGGTATTTTAAAAAATGCTGTTGACCTAAGATGACCTTGAATGGCAAATTCCAGATCAAAATAGATATAACCATTAAATAGTCAGGAAAAACTAAACGCAACTGGTGCTTTAGTTTACCCTAACCTTACGAAATTGTTCAGATTTCTGCAGCCGTACCGGAACTTATTGGTTACGGTGTACATGTTCGAAATTGCCTGAATATTTCTTTTCCCTTGCCAATGTCTATAGCAATAATGTCAATTTTTTCTGCTCACTTTCCCGTTCTTATGTAATGGTTATTCACCGGAGCACAGTACCAGGTGCAAGATTTTCCGGTAACTAGCCTTGGTAATGTATTATTAATGCTAACATTTATTGTTACTTGATTCTTTAGATTGAAGAAATTGAAATACCAATTTTGAGAAACAATAGCTTCAAAGGAAAGTTATGAATCAACAGATAAGCTGGCAAATATTGTTCTTTACTTGCAGTTTGTCTTCACGTTCGCACAATGTTTTTCAGTAAACAATAACCTAGAGCCAAAGTTTTAGCTAATTTTGCGAACAATTTATTGAAAGGCACTAGTCTATGTGGAAACTATTGTTAACATCTATTACTCTTAAATCTCCATTCCCCTTATCTAATATCCTGCCTCCTTTCCTGCATCAACAAAAGGTTCCAATTTGACTAAAGTTATATGGTATTACTTATTACGTCTTAAAAATTGATAGCTTTAATTGCAACTCATATAATTAAATGAATATAAAACGTCTTATACTTGAAATGAAGCCTTAAGTTTTTAATCTTTCAGCCTATTGACTACTTCTTTCTCATTTATTCGTTTTTGTATCTGTTATAGTTTCAAAGCAGCATGTTATCTCCACCAGCGTATTTCAGCATTTTAACTGGGAAGTCAAAGCTCTATAATTTTGTCAAACAGCACTGAATTTATCTGAAAATTTAACAGTATGTTCTGCTTGCCCTCTACTTCAAAGTTAATCCAGTGCCGGAGGTTACTTTTGCCCTGGAGGTGGATGCCCCCCTTCATGGGGTAATTTTGGGGTTTGGCGTATAAAAAAATTTAGACTTTCAATTACAAATAAGTCGGAAAGCACTGACTTTAAAGAAAAAACGTTGCTTAAAATTAGTCAATCTATTCATTTCCGGATTTATATTGAAAAATTTTCCACCCATGAGAAAAGGTGGCAGTCACCCCCAGGGCAAAAGTAACCGCCGATACAGGGTCAAATTTGAAGTAGGCGGTAAGTAGAACCTACTGGCAAAACTTCATGCAAATCGATCCTGTTTGGCAAAAATATATGTTTATTAAAAATGGTTTAATAATTTTATCTTAGAAATCTTGAGGTGGCAACTATTACTTTTATATATATATATATATATATATATATATATATATATATATATATATATATATATATATGTTAGTACGTATTGTTTCACGGATGGGAATATGTAGGCTGACTCATTAATTAAAAAAAAATAGAATTTTTAAGTGAAAGGTATGCATAGATCACAATGAGCTAAGAGTGACGGCCAAGCCCGTTACCCAAATTCAGATCGCGGTTGAAATCAAATACTTTTCACCCAAACATTCGTCTTGCAGACCACCTAAAAATAATTGTAGAATCAACTGTTTGTAATAATCATTTCTGTTTGGACATCATTTTACATTTTACTGAATTATGAATTTTAACAAATTCAGAATTAGATATCAGGAAGTGTTTTTACAAACACAAACTTATTTCAATGTGTTAATTGTCTCAGATTCGCAATACCTTATTATCTATTATTAAACGGTTCTAGAAGTCATTACCCTCTCTAACTAATAAAATTGCACATCTATTCCATCAAATAGGATGTGTTTGTTGGTGAATGTACTCCGTTTAATCGGTAAGCAGAAATCGAATAAGAGTTTCGAAAAAATGCTCATCTGGCAAACTGAATATTTCAACATCCGATTGAACCCGCACAGTGTTGCTGATGCATCTATTATATTATCAATATTCAATACGTATTTGCGAAAAATGCTTATTAAGCTCGGCACGAGACTAGCCGAATTGCAAATTATGTCTTCAGCTCACATTTATGTTGCTAATATGTAAATATCGGATTTGCTGATAACTCATATTGCAATCTGAATGAGGATGAATGATCGGTCCTCTTATTGTTAAATATACATATAACGTTTTCATAATAAATAAAACATACAGAGTTGTTATGACTATGGAGTAATTTTCTGAAATAATAGTTCCGGTTTAAATTTATATCCATCATGTTTTTATGAAAATAGTTAACTACCCTGAATTTAAAGATTACATTTATATAAAAAGAAATGTATATTAAAACTTTATGAATATACCAAGTTCTTAAAAGTATATAATAAATAATATCTTCTCGCTCCATACATCGGGTATTGTTTCCTAACCCGGTTCAGATTCCCCTGAAACTGGGTGATTGTGAATTTTTAATAGTTATGGAATTAATTGTATGATTTAAAAGAAACAATGTACAACGTGGAGTGCATGCATATATATATATATATATATATATATATATATATATATATATATATATATGAGAAAGTTTGTCTGTATGTCCTTTATAGAATCGTAAACTATGCGACCGATTTTAAAGAAATTTTTTGTGTGTGTTCAAGGGGATTCCAGAATGGCTTCGATTCACAATTGGACTCGATAGGTGGCACTAAGATCGGGTTCTAGGAATTCCTTTTATTTTTGACGTTTTTTTTATTTTTTCGCACATTTGTATTCGATTTATAGAATTCTAATATCACAAAAACATTTGCTGATTCCGTTAATACCTCCAATTCACGTTTGGACAGTACAACGTTTGTCGGATCTGCTAGTTTGATAATAATTAGAAGGGTAGTTCACATTAGTTGCAGCGAAATAAAATAGTGACTGAGGTCAAATATTCATAAACAAATTATTTATTTTATGCGTGCCAGGTCTTTCGTTTTAAATCTTAACAACTCTTCATAGCTATTAAAAATAACAAATTTACAGTACCTAAAATCTGTACGGGATTAGGAATAAGCACGCGGTTTTTGTATAAATTGTTATATACGAGTGCAATAGTAATTGATTGATGGAGGAGTAGTTCACCTACTTCACTATTTTATTTCAGTGTAACTAATGTGAACTACTATTATCACCATTTAACAAACTTTTTAGTTCTTGACAAAGAACTGCAACAAATATCGAAACGCGTTTAACAGTGTGTAAAAAACGTAAGACTATGGAAAGTCCAGTTGTAATTAATACGAGTATATGTTTTCTCCTTTTCATATTTTCAAAAACTGTAACCAACATATTTACGCTTCTGACAACATGTGACATGGATTCACCATGTCAACTTTAAATGGCAAAAACAACTAAAATTTGTTAATTATTTTCAAACTTAGTTCTTTTTTGAATTGGGTTAATACCCAATTTGAACTCTTTTTAGGCTCGTTTCTCTAAAACTTCTGTGTGTCCCGAAAATAGATTTTGCGTTTCAATAGCCAACGATAACTTTGTAATTCATACGTTTTAATTATATTCAAATGCATATAGTTTATCGAGATTTTAATCGTTCAAAGGTAATCAGCGATTTCCTGCCATGTTCTTTATCTGACTCCTAATTTGAAGTTTTTGGTGACCTGTTTCTGATTTGAAATAATTCTTCATTGTTTCCTCACCTTACTATTGCAGTAATACACAGGGTTATTTTTAAATTTATCTGTGTTCAAAATAATTACATTTTTATTAAAATACAAAAATAGTTGTTTGATGATCCAAAATAACTAAAAGAAGGAATTTGTAGGAGGCCTAGAAACAACAGCATAAATACTGGGTTGTCGTGAGTGCAACGGAAGTGCATGTAAGAAATAGTAAACCTAGTTGTTAAATGTTTTAAATGCGAAGAAGTTAAAGCATTGCAAATAGAATAGGAAATATTTTATTTAATATTAACTCACATCAAGTTTTAGATTTTAGAAGCGTTATTCTTTTAAAAGGGATTAATGCGTTAGTTATTCAGGGTATAATTATTTTTGGATACATTTATATTCCAGCGTGACTTGTTAGATCGCTTCCAACATTTTAAATTGACAGCAAAGCCTATAAGATGTACACATAAAATTACAAACAACCGATTTCATATAAAAAAATTAACTCGTAGTCATGATGATTTATATTATCCTTCAGTCACCATTATTAACATATATTTTAAAATAACATCTTGTCTGCATCTGATTATTGTAAATGTTTGTTTGGCATAGTAATATACGAATTTCAATTAGTTGTAGTTCATCTGAAAGATATCGAAAATTAATTCATCGTAACGTAAAAAGCAATACAAATTCAAACAATGGTCCTTCATTTATTTTAAGCACTCTGTCCAGCAAACACAATTTTTTGAAGATAGACGGATCTTCCTAGGCATGTAAATAAAACATATTGTATCATCTAAAGATTCATATATTCATTCATAAGAGTACCCTGGCTAGTTTTTTTGGGGGGTGGCTAGACAGAAAAAAAATTTACTGAATAAAGTGTCTCATAAAATCTTATTTTGTTTCTTTTTGTACTATTTTTTTGTTTTCCTAAAAGTTGATTGTCTTAAACTTTTTGATATTTGATCGTCTTTTTGAAAGTTTAAGTCTATCGATATTTTAAACGTCAATAGTCTGAATATTGAATATGAACTTTTAAAATTTACTATTTTAGATCTTTTCATATTTATTTCAAGTACATTATTTACGAATAAAACCACACGCAAATTAGGTCCGTTCTTCTTAAAAGCAATTAATGTCATACTGACAATCACACAATAATACAGGGTCTTTCAGAAATACTAAATAGGAACAGTAACCATAAAACACATCTCAAAAATTGTATCTATAAAATTTTTCATTGAGGAACCTCTAGAATACTAAATATACGTATAAGTGAACATATATATTACATAAAGAAACTACAATGCAAAAAGTTGATATAACTCTATTACACAAAGAAGTATACAACATAAAACGATAGTTACGAGGCCTTAATTTTATTAGATAGAATCAGTTTCATTGCTGCTACTTTCAAGAAATATAGTCATTCCTAATTTTATTACTGATAATTAAGAATGAATTAGCAACAATCCTTTCCTTTTGAACGGGCCTTCATCGGGATAGTTTATAAGGTTATTCCTAGGTTTTTAAGACTTTTATAGGACAACAATTTTTTGGTCGCATTTTTGGAGTAGCTACTAGGAAGGCCATATACAACTCTTTCAAAGCCTTGTAACTTGAAAGGAGCTGTTCATTTTTCGTTGACAGTCAATTCCCGTAATTACGTTACTTCATATAGTCTGAAATGCATGGAATTACTCCCAAGGAATCCATAAATATTAGAAGAGAATTGGTTGCGAAACTTGTTAACATGAGATAGGGAAATTATGAACAGATGGTAAGAGTAGTTTCAGCGTTCTTTAAATGAAACACCAAATGAAGTATAAGATATTTCACAAGCTGCAGAAGCGAGTATAATTCTAACGATACGGAAGAAATTTTTAAACGTCAAAAATGTTTAAAATGTTAAAAATGTAAAAAAAGTCATAAATGTCAAAAAATTTAAAAATGCCGAAAATGTAAAAATCATCAAAATAATGTTAAAAATTTCAATGTTAATACATGGAAAAAAACAAAATGGAAAACGAGAAAACCTCAATACAAAATATCAAAAATCTCAAACACGTTAAATATGTTTAGCTCATCATATTATATACCCGAATAATTGATTTTTAGAAGCGGTTGTAGCCATATAAATTTCGCTTATGAATGAAAAAAATCTAAAAATGTGGATGTGAAAATTACCAAATGAAATTTATCTAACCTGTGGGTGCGAAGCCGAACGGGTCAGTCACCTAGTGGTTAATAAAAATAAGACAGGCCTTACTATGAAGATTCATAGATTGTGAATTTTTAATAGCTATGGAAATACATATACTGGGAAAACTGTGGAACCTTTGATGTGTCGCAGATGTATAAACACAAACTTTATATCCGAATACCAAACCTTTATCTTTACACTCAACACCGTGTCAACATTGTCATCATCATGGAGTAAACCAACCCCTTATATATTATTATACGACCTTTAGAATTTGTTAGCCTGTGTATTACCAAATTAAGTTCTCTTAGGTAATAAGTCACATATATTGTCAAACATTTTAATTTTACAATTATGATTTTTTTTGCCTTACACAACCTAGACTCCGAAACATTTGGAAATATGCAACATTTTCAAGTATTGTGGTGTTATTGCCAATAAGTGCATAAACTGACACTTCCTCATTAATATTTTAAATTCAACGTAATAGTACGAGAACTGTAAACACTGAAAGTTTTAATCGCGAACATGAAACTTTACTATGCACATCGCAAGCAGTATAGTATAATTAATATATTGCTACGGATTCCCGAGGGTTTTTCGATCAGACACTTGTCGTCCAATTAATACTACTTTTATTTTTTATACGATGAAGACAATAAATAAATTTTAACCTCAAATTCAAATCCTTGAAACATACAACACAAAACACAATTTATATTCTCACGTTTAATTGTCAACCAACTTAAACATATAGGTACTTCACTAGTAATAATGATCAACTGAACTTATGACTAAACTTCCACAAAACACCTATTTATATGCTATTTGACATTCAAAATTCTTTGAGATTACTCTATAGCGCTAATAGAGAATTCTGTAGATATTTCCTGAACTGACAGTTACATTTGGTTGATATATACGGGGTCCTCCCTCGGCCGACGCTATAACTTTACGTTACAATATTTTTGGCTCATTAAATCAATGAATACCAAGCGTATTTTGTTAGTAGGTATACCTGTTAACTATCGAAAAGTTTTCATTTCAGTGAGGAAGGGGCTTTTAGTGTCACCGGCCTAATAAAAAATTAAGTGACAACAACTGTGAATCTCTAAATTGCTATTTAGGGCAGGGTGTTTAGCACAACATACATAATTAAGATATTTTGAATTCGGTGCCAAGCAATAATCCTGTTTGATATAGTAGTGAATATGTAAACGATGGTTTGTTTGACACCGACTTCAAAAATATACTAAACAGGTACCTAGTAAATAATTTTGTACAGAATGAGCACCTATTATTGTTTACATTCTTTAACATGTGTGTAGTGACAGTGATGTACTATACATTGTATAGTGTTTTGTTTTGTTAATTGTTTTCGACTTTTTATTTCTACTTTAAGGTCGCTTAATATACTTTTAAAATTTCAATGTGAATTGAAGTTAGTTATCACAGAAATGTGAATTCAGCTTGAATAAAATTTCAACACATTTTTTCTGGGCATTTCGCCTTAAACGAAAGATTTTAGTTTGATAACCCTATAAGTGATTTGATATAATCTCTTTTAGTTTTTTAGATTCTTCATTTGAATATATCTTAATGTCAAAAAACTATATTATAAGTTTAAAATATTCTAGTTTTAATGAATTTAAAGTACCATGTGGACACAGTAATAAGGTTAATAATACTATGCATGCTTATCATCCAGTAAATACTTTCAAATCCAATATTTTGAAGCTTGTACGATATAAATAGAAAATGAGTTCATCTCATGGTAATGTGTCATTATGTATGGTATTATTATATCATTTAAGAAGCACCATATGTTTGGCAGTTGTGATAAATATATTGTGTACGAATAATGGGAATACAAATACCTACATTTACATTTCAATAAATCTATTGTGAATCTCTCCATCGTTCTCGGGTTAGTAATTGCAACGAGCCGAAATTGTTTTCAAAATATCCTCTGGGTTAAATATTAACAAAAAAGCTCTATTATGTTATGTGGTCAAGAAATTCCTCAAATATCTTGCACATGTGCATGTGGTAAGATCCAAACGGTGCACCGATGGGTACGTAAAACAATTGAGTAATAGATCTCTTTGTGATGAAAATGTAACACGCACCAATCAATCGAGGTAATTTCCATTCACTCACACTTGTCGGCTTATAGCAGGGATTATTAAGTAATTTTCTCGTGTTTTTTGTTACTAAAAAATATGGGAAACCATCACCTTGTTACAGATACAACGGGGGAAAAAAATAAATAAACTAAATATGATACATGAATGGTATTTTTGCAACTTGAAAAGATGAAGTAGTAAAATAGCAATAGTACTAAAGGAAGGTAGAATGAAAATTGATTCAACCAAATAATTTTACATAAACAGTACTGTCAGTTTCAATTTGTGTGGGGCAAGGCAAAAAACTTAAATACTATTGACGTGAATATGTTAGATCTGTTTTTTTTTTGAATGGAACAGTTGCTGAATTTAGTGCAGTAGTACATTCTGGCCAGTAAATTATTAAATGATAAAATTCATAATTAAGATTTGGTAAAGTGCGAGTTGGACTCGCATACTTAGGGTTCCGTACCACCTTCAAGATTCGAATATTCCAGTTTCAGACAAGCAGGGAATGAGTGCATTTTCTTATACTTACCCTTACATCTTTTAAAGGAAGCGTTTTAAATTTATAAAAAATATACACTTTGATTTTCCACACATAGACTTTTTATTTTATCTGCTTTAGGATTCCCTTAATTTTTATCACAATACATATGTATTTAATTTTCTAACTTGGCCACCAAAAAGTAACATTAGAGTTTTATTTTACTAATAAACTTTCAGAAATGCCTTTTATAATCTACTGTCTGAGTTTTGAGGCTCTGTAGATTGGAAGAAAAACGGCAAAATAGGTCAAAGTTTAAATTATAAATTATTAAATCTGTTATTCAAATTATTTAAAAATATAAATAAAATATATTTTTCAAATTTTAAATAGTGTAATTTCTAAAGTGGGAATTAAGTCGATGTTTAATATTTTTAATATCTTTTATACAAATGATTTAAAAATATGATATATTTGTAATTCACATAATGAGCCTTTTTTCTGATATATTACATGATGCGACTGAAAATTGAATCTTTATTTTCCATTTAATTGTATAATTTGTCTCTAAAATTATTATGGGGGTTTTCTAGAAATTTATTTTCCGTTTAATTCTATTATTTGGAGGCCAAATAATAGAATTAGGTATTTTTTTCATATTTTTCCTATAAACAATATCTTAGAGTTTGGGGAATAACGGTAGGTATTTTTTTAAAATATTTTTTTAATATATTTTAAAATATTCATTTTAATAAAATTTAAAAAATATATTTTTACCTATTCGTCATAATGAGCCCTGGGATTTGATATATTACATGACCCGTTAGAAACAATTATAATTTTTTATTTTCTATTTAATTCTATAATTTGCCCCCCAAAATGAATATTAGGGGTTTCTTTTTATTTTTCCAGTAAAGTTCAGGTGAGGGGCTATACTTCCAGTTTTTCAAAATTTTTTAGCTTATGGTTTCGGTGATAAGGGGGGGAATGGGTAAAATTTCTTATATTTTTGTTAATATCTTTTAATTAATTTATTTTATAAATATGGAAAAAATATATTTGTTTTCTTCATCATGAGTACTTTTATTTGATATATAACATGCTGGGTTTGAAATAATTTTAATTTTATATTTTCCATCTAATTCTATAATTTGCCCCCCCAAAAAAATATTAGGGGTTTTTCCATATTTTTCCAGTAAAGTTCAGGTGAGGCGCTATACCTCCATTGTTTTTTCATGGTTTCGGAAAGGGGGGATGGGTTTCTTTTAATTAACTTATTTTAAAAATATGAAAAAAATATATTTGTTTTCTCATATGGTTTCGGAGGGTTAGAAACAATTTTAATTTTCCATAAGCCCCCCCCAAATAAATAGGGGGTGTTCAGGTGAGGGGCTATACCTCAATTTTTTTTCAAAATTTTCCAGCTTATGGAATAAGGGGGGTGGGAATGGGTTTTTTTTAAATATTTTTGTTAATATCTTTTAATTAATTTATTTAAAAAATATGAAAAAAATATATTTGTTTTCGTCATAATGAGCCCTTTCATTCGATATATAACATGATGGGTTAGAAACAATTTTAATTTTAATTTTCCATTTAATTCTATAATTCGCTTCCCCCCAGAATAAATATTAGGGGTTTCTCTTTAATTTTCCAGTAAAGTTCAGGTGAGGGGCTATACTTCCAGTTTTTCAAAATTTTCCAGCTTATGGCGTCGGAGATAAGGGGGGGGGAATGGGTAAATTTTTTATATTTTTGTTAATATCTTTTAATTAATTTATTTTAAAAATATGAAAAAAATATATTTGTTTTCGCCATAATGAGCCCTTTCATTTGATATATAACATGATGGGTTAGAAACAATTTTAATTTTATATTTTCCATTTAATTCTGTAATTGGCCCCCAAAATTAAAAGTAGAGGTTTCTCCTTATTTTTCCAGTAAACTTCAGGTCAGATTCTATAAATCTATTTTTTTTCAAAACTTTACGTTTTATAGTTTCGGAGATAAGGGGGGGGGGAATGGGTAAATTTTGGTATATTTTCGTTAATATCTTTTTAAATATATTTTTTTTAAATGTGAAAAAAATATTTTTGTGTTCCTCAGAATGAGACCTTTCATTTGACATATTACATGATGCGTTTGAATTTTTTTTTATTTTTAAATCTTTATTTAATTCTATAATTTGCCTCCCAAAATTAACATTAATGATTTCTCCTTAATTTTCCTGTAAAGTTCGGGCAACGCTCTATATTTCCTATTTTTTTCAAAATTTTAGGCTCAGTAGTTTCGGAGATCAGGGGGGAACGGTCGATTTTTTTAGTTTTTCCCCCCAGAAGTACCCCTAAAATCAAATTTTTTCTTTTACGATATTTACTCCTGATCGGGTCACCAAACAATACATTGATACCAAATTTCAACCTCTTCCGTCCAGTAGTTTAGGAGAAAATGGCTGTGATGTGACAGAGGCAGAAATCCTGAGTGATATTATAAGGGTATCCGTATATTGTATATAAAAAGAGAGGCACTCATTCTAGATCCTCGAAGTTTCCTTGGACTTCCATCGTCTTGAAGTGGTTGATCTCACGACGTTTCAATAGCAGTATATCTGCTATTGAAACGTCGTGAGATCAACCACTTCAAGACGATGGAAGTCCAAGGAAACTCCGAGGAACGAGTTACATTGTCTACCAACTTCAGACTAACTCATTCTAGACTTAACGATAGACGCGAAGGCTTCTTACGAAATAATATACTTCGCGTCTCTTGTTATTCCCCACTTCTGTTTTCGACTTATGGAGGACCATTTTCGTATAGGTAACATTTTAAAAATTACTTACTAATTATTTCGACTTATAGAGGGTTGAGATTTCGAGTAATGGAGATTTTGGGGCTTGAAGTGAACAAAACATTATTTCAAAGTTTGGAAGTTTTCGACTTATTGAAGTTCGACTTACCGAGGTTTTACTGTAGTTCTTAGAAGATTACTTGATATTGGACATTTAACAAAAACTTTTCTGTTTCACGAAGAATATCTGATTAGATATCTTACTTCACATCTTTTACATAAAATGACAATGATCCAAGAGGCTTATTTTTAGGGTTTCGTATACACAATATATGGATACCCTCACACCGGATTTCTGCCCCTGTCACATCACAGCAATGTTCTCCTAAACTACTGGACGGAAGAGGTTAAAATTTGGTATAAATGTATAGTTTGGTGACCCGATCAGGACTACATATCGTAAAAGAAGAAATTTTGATTTTAGGGGTACTTCTGAGGGGGGGAAGAGCTAAAAAATCGACTGTTCCTCCCCCTGATCTCCGAAACTACCGAGCCTAAAATTTTGCAAAAAAAAACAGGAAAAATAAGGAGAAACCATTAATATTAATTTTGGGGGCGAAATTATAGAATTAAATGAAAATTTAAATTTTTTTTTCAGCATCATGTAATACATCAAATGAAAGGTCCCATTCTGAGGAACACAAATATATTTTTGTCATATTTAAAAAAAAATTGTTAAAAAGATATTAACGAAAATATACCAAAATTTACCCATCCCCCCCCTTATCCCGGAAACTACAAAACGTAAAGTTTTGAAAAAAATAGAGGTATAGGGTCTGACCTGAAGTTTACTGGAAATATAAGGAGAAACCTCTACTTTTAATTGGGGGGGGGGCAAATTACAGAATTAAATGGAAAATATAAAATTAAAATTGTTTCTAACGCATCATATATCAATGAAAGGGTTCATTATGACGAAAACAAATGTATTTTTTAAATATTTTTAAAGTAAATTATTTAAAAGATATTAATAAAAATATAAAACAAATGACCCATTCCCCCTCCTTATCTCCGAAACCATGAGCTGTAAAATTTTGAAAAAAATAGAGTTATAGGGCCTCACCTGAACTTTACTGGAAAAATAAAGAGAAACCCCTAATATTAATTTTGGGGAGCAAATTATATAATTAAATGGAAAACAAAAAATTATAATTGTTTCTAACACATCAAGTAATATATCCAATCAAAGGGCTCAATTTGACGAATACAAATTTTTTTTATATATTTTTAAAATAAATTATTTAATAGATATTAACAAAAATATTAAATATTTACCCACCCCCCTCCTTATCTCCAAAACTATAAGATGCAAAAATTTGAAAAAAAATAGAGGTGTAGCCCCTCACATGAACTTTACTTAAAAATAAGAATAAGAGAAACCACCTAATATTGATTTTGGGGGGCAAATAACAGAATTATATGAAAAATAAAAACTTAAACTTGTTTCTAACGGATCATGTAATATATCAAATCACAGGGCTCATTATGACGAATACAAATAAGTTTTTTTATTTTTTTAAATGAATATTTTAAAATATATTAACAAAAATTTACCTACTTTCCCCTTTATTCCCCAAACTATAAGACTTATTTTTTTTGTTTACAGGACAAATCGAAGAAATCCCTAATATTAATATTGGGGACCAAATTATAGAATTAAACGGAAAATAGTACATCAAATGAAAGGGTTCATTATGAGGAATACAAATATATATTCTTCATATTTTTAAAATTAATTGTTTACAAGATATTAACATAAGGATATAAAAAAATCTCATTTCTGGCTTTATTTCCGAAACCATACTACCTAAAATTTCGTAAATACTTAGGGGTACTGGGGCTCACTCGAAATTTATAAGAAAAATTATAAGAAAACCCCTATAGTAATTTTAGGGACATATTATACAATTAAATGGAAAATAAAAATTCAATTTTCAAACGCATCATGTAATATATCAGATAAAAGGTTCATTATGTGAATTACAAAATATATCATATTTTTAAATCATTTGTAAAAATATTAACAAAAATAATAAACATCGATTTAATTCCCACTTTAGAAACTACACTATTTAAATTTTGAAAAATATCTTTTATTTGTATTTTTAAATAATTTGAGTAACAGATGTAATAATTTATAATTTAAAACTTGACTATTTTGTCCTTTTCTTCCAATCTACAGAGCCTCAAAATTCAGAAAAAGTTTATTAGTAAAATAAAACTCTAATGTTAATTTTTGGGGGCCAAATTAGAAATTTAAATACATATGTATTCTTATAAAAAACAAGAGAATCCTAAAGCAGATAAAATAAAAAGTCTATGTATGGAAAATGAAACTGTATATTTTTTATAAATTTAAAACTCTTCCTTTAAAAGATATTAGAGTAAATATAAGAAAATGCACTCATTCCCTGCTTGTATGGAACTGGAATATGAGAATCTTGAAGGCGGTACGGAACCCTTAGTATGCGAGTCCAACTCGCACTTGACCAAATTATTTAAATACATAATTAGTTCTTTGAAATTAGCTGCTAATATTCGACGTTCACGCTAAAAGTTTTTGTTGCGAATTCGCTGTGAAAATAATTCCCTATTATTCCAGATAGCACTGTGGTTATAAGAATCCGATGTAGAAATTTGTACGTTTTAAAAGTTTTTAGTTTTCTGTTGGTAGAGCTGTGGGATATTAAACTTTCAATAAATTGTGTTATCTTTGAAAATTAATTATAGTTTAACGACTAGTCTTATATTTCCTTAACCAAGATGTCTACATTAAATTAACCGTTGTCATGACAATATATACGCTGCTGGATTGTCATCTTTTGTGAATCCTATTGACGGTATATTCAGTTGTTTATACTAGCCTAAGCAATCTGTTATTACTCCTTGTTCATAGCGGTCATGGGCGTACAGAGGAGGGGGCAGGTTGGTTTGTTAATTGCCCGAACTTTAGGTATGTAACTGGCTGCTTAAATTGCTACTTGAAAGGATCGTCAATATAACATTAGGCTTCTGGAATCATATTTGACTGATTTTTACTCTATACAAATTTACGTTACAATAGTAATTATTAACTCATAATTGTGACAAAAATCTAAACTTTTTACGTTATTAATAACATTAAATTTCAAAACGTCTCAAAATATACATACCAGATAATGCATGTTTTAAAATAATATAACGATTCTAATTTGTGTCATTTGCAACGTACTTCACATAAAATCGCAACTAATTCTAATTCACTTATTAAATTGATTAAGTGAATATAATTATATGTAACATTTTGACTTTCATCATCATGATCAGCTTTCCCCAACGGAGTCAGTATCAGTGGGGTACATTAGAGATTATTAAACCGCGAGACGAAATCGACTGTCTGCCGGCTGTTAGGCTCTACAGCTGTCACAGCCTTCTCGTTGATCATCACGCCATCGCCACCGTGTACCATTTCTTTGTGCGGTGTTTCAACGACCGACGTTATATAGTTAACGTTGAACAAAATAGAAGAAAGAAAAAGAAAAACAAAGAATGTATATTAGACATTACAAAAGATAATATGCAAAATGCATTTAATTTTATTTATAATGCACAACAGGCCCTGAAGGCCTAGGGTATGAATTACATTTTATATAACAATTAAAATATATAATAATTGTAATTCCTTTCTTTTTTTGACTATTCCATTCATTTTTACATGTTAACTTAACCAGAAAATGGTCCGAATTACACTCCGCTCCTCTCATAGTTTTTATTTTCGTTATGAACTCGATAGTCTTCTTTTCTATTATTAAATGATCTATTTGGTTTATTGTTTTATTATTTCGAGACACCCATGTACCTTTGTGTATGCCCGTTCGTCTTAACTGTGTACTTCTTATTACCATTTGTCTTTCCAAAGCAAAAATTATTAACCATTCGCCGTTATTGTTCGGTCTCTCATGCTTACTGTGCTTTCCCGTAACCGTTACATATGCGTCTTTTTTCCCGACATTTGCATTCAAATCACCGAGAATCATTTTTATATCTTTTTTTGGTATCCTTTCGTATTCATACTCTAATCTTTCGTCGAATTTATTTTTCACTTTTTCTTCTGCATTCACTATCGGTTCATGTATATTAATACTACTAATGTTCTTCTGTTGTCTTTTGATTTTTATCGTGCATAGGCGGTCTGATATCGCGTTGAAGGATAATATGTTATTTTCTTTCTTTGCTCTAGATCATAAAGCCCACACCTCTACTGTTGTATCCTCCACTTTTATAAAATGTTGTACCCTCCAACTCCATAATCTCCGTACCCAGTTGCTTAGTTTCATGTATAGCTACTATGTAAAGTTTATATCTCCTTATTTCTCTTTACTAAACTCTTCAATTAGCCCGCCTCGAAAGTCCCCCTTACATTCCATGTACCCACTTGTAGATTTCGGCCCTTTTTCTTACGCATTCATTGTTTGGTTAACTTAATAGGCAAAATGTATATGAATAGCAAAAGGTTCAAAGTGAGTACATGGGACAATGCTACCATATTTAACAGCAAAAAATAGAAAGGAGTGTGAGTTCATTCATTGACTGATAGACCGTGTAACCAGTGCTGGTAGAAAGACCTTGTTCAGTTTCTTTTTTAAGCCTCTAGGAAAACGTGTGAATGTGATCCATAGTTTATCTTTAGACAACTGTAGCCCCACTTTGCGTTATTTTCGATTTATCCATCATTTCACCAAACCTTACGTTGCCAGTAAGGAAACGGTTTTGCCTATACTATAGCTGCCTAGAGAAATCGAAAGATGTCAACGGATTTTTCGAAGGCTACTGCTACTGAACTGATCTTGGGTCCCTCTTGTTGGGTCTCAAACTGTGACTTCCCTCTAAAATTAATATTCAGTGGCTCCCCTAAGTTTTTTCCCAACCCCAATGGGGCATTCAGATTTCAGACGCGTGCGAGGGAAGCCATTACGATCAGTCAGAATGGGAAGGTTCATTTGATGTGCTTTGACCCATTTTTGCTTTGCAGCAGACAGTCACCGTAGATCAACGAGAAGTATATATTACAGAATAGGCAGCCAAGTAATAGGCATTGATTTAACTATGCCTCAAATTATTCTCATTTAGTTATGTATCTATTTTTTTCACATGAAAGCTTCAATACCATAGTGGAGGACAGTATTCTACGGTTAAATTCTGGGCGTTTTCAGTTTTTGGGCAAATTTACTAAGGTGTTTTTCAAAAGTAAGATATTTATCAAGCGTTATTCCGAGATAAGTCGGTTTGGAGTTGTGCTTAAAGATATTAACCTCAAAATTTTTATAGTAATTCTGTAATTTCTAAATTTGATAACCGCACGTGCCAGCTAATTGGCATATATAAACTTTGTGCCAGAGATATGAAGCGTGTCATTGATATAAATATTATAAAGAAGAGGGGAAAGCACAGAGCCCTGTGGAAGACGATTCTTGATTGTTACCTTTTTGCTCTTCTTGTCATTTAATTCAACAAATATTCTACCATTACTTGGCATGTCTTGTAATAGATATGTTGTTATAGTACATGGTACAAGTGTTGTTCTTCCACACAATATCGTATGCTGATGAGAGATCTATAAAGGCGACAGCAATTTTCAGGCCTTTCTTGAATCCTGTTTCGATATACCTTGATTAGAACAACTTCGTTTACTCCTGAAGTGAGCTTCAAATAGTTTGTACACCATACTGAGCAAGACTATTGGTCGGTAACTGACCAATGGGTCATCTAGTGATTTGCCTTGTTTAAGAATTCCTAAAATCTTGGATTTTTCTGTTACCGGTATCTAGAACATCTGTAAAAAGCTAGTAAGGTCATTCCTGTTATGCTAAATTTTTAAGAAATTCTCCAAAAATATTATCCACTCCTGGCGTTTTCCTCAGTTTCAATTTCTTTAAGGCTTCATTTAGTTCTTCGATAGAAAAATGCTGAAACCAGATCGTTTGTTTGGATAAATGACTGAAACTATTTTTCACTTCACTTTTGACGAGTAATGCAAATTATACTCGTGATGAGTAGATGGGTATTAAGGTTGGGATTAGTATAACTGGTTCTTTCTGATGGGAGAGCAGCACCACCAAGTTTTCTGATGATAGCCCAACTTTTCCTACTGGAATTGGTGAAATAGCAGTTTCCATATAACCTATATCTTGAAATACAGCATACTTCTCTTCGAGTTCTTTGGACCAACATGGAATGTATTATATCCTCGAGGGATGTGAAGTTTAGCGGTTTGGTATGCCAATTCAACGAATTTACGGTAATTGTGCACCTTAAGATGATATTTTCTATTTCAGTTCGGTATAACGTCTAATTTGCTTTTTTGGAGTTGCACCTAGGTATCTGGGCTGTCCACACAATTGGTACTTCTATGCCACTTTTTCTGTTGGTGACAAAAGGTCTACTGGCCGAATGGAAGCTTTTGAGTCTTTCCCATCGAACAATAAATAGGAGCTATAACTGTCGGCCCATTCACTTAGTATTTCTCCATGCTTATTATTGCTGGAATACCCCCATTGTAAATGTCGGCTATTAAAGTCTCCTATATAAGTACATTGGTGGGGCATAAGAGGAAACGCTTCGTCGAGCTACTCCAGATTTGGTGCTTTATATATGTTGTATCGGTATACAAGATGGATTAATTCAAAATGACATATAAACTACATATTTCTAGATTTAATTTGCAACAAAGCCACTGTTTACAACTTTGAACAAACCTAAATTGTAAATCCATGTCTTCTAATCATTACATCCTTGTTTAGTTTGGCATGGATATTATGAATTATAAAAATTAATTTTAGTAGATATAGACACACATTTCCTCTCCATGAATGTCTAGTCCAAAACGGATAGAGAGCATTTTTCTAGAAAAATTGTGTAATCAATATATATCCTGCTATAAGCAAATCTACACGTCTTCAGCATATTCACGCTAATTAATACCTATTTTTTATTCAGGCGTTATTCTCATCTCGTCAAATCAACATTATTAATATATAATAAAAATCATTTTATAGACAATTTAATTAACTACTACTAATACACAAGTAACATTGACAATAACCTAAGTAGGATAAAATGAATATACCTAGTAGGTACAATTTTATTTGAAAGAAATTTTCTAAATGTTAACTGTTACTTTCTTAAATATGAACTTTTAGGGCAAGTTCTGTGAAATATTTTGACTTTTTTATCTATTATTATATAAATCTAAGAGAAAATCCAAAATTCAATTACTAGTGATTATATGTGAGATGATGGATAGCTTTTAATTACACTGTACAAGGTTATTGTGAATTGATTGTTATAAATAATTAATTTGATAGCTCTTACTAAAATGAAAATTTCAATTAGCAAACATTGAAGAGTTTCAGTTCCGTATTATTGGACGAATATATACGTTCTATCTCACCTGAAAAATGGAGACTGATGTTATACCACCGGTGATTCGGTAATAATGATAAAGGCACGTGCTCAATAATCAGCTGATTGCTCATCGGACATCTGCCGGAGAGTCATTGATTGAGATCAAGGATATATCTGAATTTAGTTATTGTTATTGTGCAAGATATATTTCCAAGAAGAATATTTAAGAAGTTAATAAACATTAAGTTATGTTTTAGTTAATTTAGAGTCACAGTAAACGTTTTAAACATATATTAATCTACAAAGGCGTACCTAGTTTTTGATTTAGGGAGGGGTAAATTGAAAAAAAGTATCCTATGGAGGGGCAAATGAAAAAAAGTTCACCAGAGAGGAACAAATCAAAAATTTTTCGTCCACGAGAGGCAGCTGAATAATTCTAGATAATTTGGATTAAAGCTCTGTATAAAATACAATCTGTACAAATCTCACATTTTTTCTTAACATTATAACTTTCACACTTAAATAGGCTTAATTGCTGCCTTGCTTTATAAATTTTTTAATAACTGATGCTTATAGAAATTTTGTCCGATGTCAATGTTTTAAGTTCTAATATAATAGTATACCTATGTTGGACTAAAAACAAATACTAATACTACTACTACATCTCGTCCCAGACATTGACTGAACATGAAAAAGCCGCATTGGGCAAAGGGTTCAACTTCGCAATTGCTCCAAGAACAACACCCACGGAAGAAATAATCTCACATGTTGAAGCTGCATTGGACCAGGTAGACGAGCAAAAGGCGGATGAAATTCGTTTTGAAGTTACAAAAATCTTAAAAAACGCCAAACCACCGAAGGCCAATTTGACAAAATCCGAACACATAGCAATAACAAACCTTAAAAAGAACAAAGAACTAACAGTATTACCAGCCGACAAAGGAAACGCTACCGTTGTGATGGACACAAAAGAATACAAGAAAATACTAATACTAATGCACATAAATGAGGTAATGCAAAGTGTATGAATTAAACTTAAGACGTATGATTACTTAATATTGCAACATCTAAACTTTGAAATAACATTTTTAATTTTTAAATGCAGTTATCCAGAAAAGTTGTTAATTATCATCACATTATTCAGTTGTTATTTCTTGGTGTCGCCACCTCATTTCTTCATATGTGCTTTTGGCAACAGACAATGGCAGTTATATTCCTTATATCCTTGTCCCATCTTATAAAAGGCGTTTCCTGGTCCTTTCCCCCTGGGATGCTACTGAGTGATTTTTCCACCTGTTGTCTTGTCATTTTGTCAATTATTTTGACCATTGCCATTTCAGAGATTTTACTTTGTGGATGACATTTATAAATTTGGCATCTCCCTAGATTTTTGTGTAAATTTTTTTTATAATTTTAAATTAAAAATTTCATGTTCGCATGTGAGTACTGCTATAACACATTGATCACTTTTTTTCTTGAATTGAACTAAACTTGAACAAGAAGTTTCTGCCGAATATCATTCTAGCAAGATTGCTCATTCTGATTAATGTTGGTACAGGCCAACATGATATATGTATTAAATGACACAGGTATATACCGGTTGGAAAATGAAACACGGCGGAAATTTCTTATACTGTCCGTTTAAAGAAAATCACTGGGACCTGTTGATTTTTATATCCCGGGGGAAAGATTGTGCACCTATCATTAGCCTTGTCTCTTTAATCCCTCCGCGTGGATCAGCTGCACCACCGAAATCTTAAACTGATTGATATAGGTACCTTGGATTAAAGGTAATCAAAATCTATGTTCAAGCCTTCTTAATTTTGCAAAATAAAAAGCCAAAAGCCATTTTTGTAAAAATGAGGACAGGAATACGGGAAAAGCGATTTCTCTGGTAGGTGAAAAAAATGTTAAAATCCTCTAATTTTTTCACGTATATTAAGTCTTTCATGCATAATTTTCGTCTTTGTCATTTCAAGCACCTGGGAGGGTGAGCTTAAACCTTAAATTAAAATGCCACTAATCTCTATGTTATAATTATAATGGTTATCAAATTCTTTATTTCAACAGATCAAACCTAAAAGTTAGGATCACTCAAAAAAGTTAAAGTAGTTTCAAATTTATTCTTTGAAAAAAAAATAGTAGTAAGTACTAGTTTCTTTGCAATCAAGTAAATTTAGAAATGCTTTTCTGCTGTGGAATTCTGTATAAAGAATTTATAAAATTGTAGTTTTTTCACTTCCTGAGAAATAAAAGCAGAGTATTTACATTGAATTTATTTCAATTTACTATCTCACAGGGTTCAGCCTGTTATAAAACTTTATTTTCATGCAAAATGGTTTATTCTTCTGCAGGGTATCCCTGATTGAACTGTGTAATGAAAATATGCAGCACATGTACTGAATGAATCGAATTCAGATAAACATGTTCGCCACAAAAAGGGGAGACAGGATCAGTGATAAACCGAAAGATAGTAAGATACGAACCAGTGGAAGTTCCTGTTTTGGATCACGTCAATATGGACTCTACATTAAGTACTACCTTTAGTATGTGGCATATCACCCTTACAAAATTCATCTCGAACCACAATTAAACGAAGATAACTTTGACAGACGTTTGGATTTTTGAGAGATTATGACTGAACGAATAGTAAATAATAGGAATTAAGTGTTCTACATATGTTTTTCCGAAGAGTCTTCGTAATTTGTAAATGGGACTCTTAATCGCAATTGTCGATACTGATCTGAGGAAAATCCACACCTATTCCATGAGGTTCACAGTGAACATTTTGAGAATTTAAACGTTTAGATTGGAATTTCTGCCGATTGTTTAATTGGTCCCTTTTGCTCCCAGGGAATCTAAATTGAGCAATATATATGCAATTATTAGAAGAAGCTATTGATCCTGCACTGATTATTTAAAATAATATCAATTACTATGCCGAAGAGCTAACATTTACATTTGCTGTTCGTGAATATTTAAATCGTACATATCTTGTTAGATGGATTGGTCGAATAAGACCAATAGAGTGCCCTGCAGGATCACCTGACTTGATCCCTTTAGATATTTTTGTGCGGGCTTACGTAAAAAGTAAGATTTATAAAACTCAGCCACAGTGATTAAGTGAATTACGTTACCTGCTCATTAATGAATATCGGGATATTACACCAGAAATTGTCCGTATTTTCCGCGACCGTTTTGAACAAAATTTCTACTTTTGTATGCAGGTGGTCAAGAATTTGAGCACTTATTAACATAAAAAAGTGAATAAACAAATCTTAAATTTTGTGTTTCATATTACTTTGTAAATCTAAATAATACCGTAAAACTAGTTATAAAGAATTACTGTTTCCAGAAATACAATGTCATTACAGAAAAATAGATAAAAATGTTTTAAGAGTGTTGAATTGTCTACTTAATCTATCAAAATGGTTAGGCTGTGAAAATAAATTTTGATGACCTATGAATTGTTGTATTAATTGACCTTTAATCCCATTTAATTATTATTTTAAGCGTTGCAGCTTACCTTTGTGTGAGGTGAAGTTAAAAAAGCAAACACAATGTTCTACCCTTATTTTGCCAAAAAGAGTAGAACATTGAAGAAAACTTAAATGCGTTAAATAGAGATTTTGGGTACATTAAATTAAGGTACCACTTGGCAATTATTCTCATTTAAGTTTTTGTAGTTCACCGGGTATATTTTTCTAATGGTCGTAGATCTTCCTTAGTTAGTCTCAGTGTCTACTAGTTTGAATATTTCTTATCGCTTGGAGTATTCTCGCATATAGAACTTCTAATTTCTCTAGTCGTTTACATATGCCCATTTGAATATTCAAATAACCTCACAAGAAAAATAATGAGAGAATTTGATAATTTTTCTTGCCGAGGGTAAATCGATGTCCTCTTTCTAAATATGGAATAAATGGGAATTGGTATTAAAATAATTCGCTGACTTCATATCTATTTCTTTATTTACCCTGCATCTTTTAGTCTCCAAAGACTGAGAGGATCAGCTCACATGGTGTCAGCAGTGCAAAATAATCCTAATGCCATAATTATGGACCCAGCTACTATGTTAATCTGGCGCTACCTACTGGGATATAAAGTATTGAAATGAAACGACTTCCATTCCTATAAGCTGTGTCTCCTTCACGAGTTGTCAGAAGATGAATTTGTTAGGCGAAATGAATTTTGAGAACGAATGCAACAATTATTTAATGGTAACGATAATTTTTAAGACGGGTTCTTTTTCCAATGTTCAGTTCAGTATTTACTTTAAACGGCCATGTGAACTGACGAAATTGACGTTATTAAGTAATTGAAAATCCTCATTGGTTCAAAGAGTGTCACGTTACGGAAGAGTTTTAGGTGTTTGCTTCTTTTTGTTTTCGGATTTAGAACCTGTGATCGGTTTTTCAACAAGGTGGAAATTAAATTTTCCAAATCATTGCGTAGGTTGAAGACGGACTATTGAGTATCCAGCCAAACGCTGAATTTATAAAAAACCTTTCGATTTTTCTAAAAGAATTTATAGGTCGCATTATTTATTGTCATTTTGACCCTTAAAATGAATTATGACATCAAATAATTTTTTTAACGTCCCCTGTATAATTTAGTATCTCTTGAAATGTTAAAATAAACACAAAAATTGATAGGTTTGAGAGCTTTTTTTTCAACTCCCAGTTTAAGTTTTATTTAATTTATTCGCTTCTTTACCAATCCACTGTATGTATGGAGATTATACACATTGAATTTCAACAAATTTCGTTTTGTGACAGGTGACTTTTGGAATTTTGTCTGACTGTATAAAAATGAATGATGAATTGATGTGATAAATAAAATAAAAATTTCGAAACAACGTTAAATTTAACTGCTTATGAACTTAATCATTGTTTTTATGCATTAATATTAAACACTTGTTTTCAGCTGTTTTGATTATCGTAATGACACGAACCAAAAACAAATAAAAGGATTCCTAAGTCTTCTTCTGCTTATATGGGACATAACAATTGGCAATTTCAACGAATTTATTTGTTTTGATGAAATTAATATGCGCACAGGTGTATCTTTGGTGATTTAAAGGTTGAAGATTCCATACATTAGCATTATCTAAAGTGTATCTTGTTGCGGTAATTATTTAACACGAACGCAGATATGAGAGCCTAGAGTTTCCAAATATAAAGGAATGCCAGTAATGTATTTCGCATAAAAAAGGGTGCATCAGCTGTATTTACACCTGTTTGAATTACAAGCAGAATTGCTGAAAAAAAATTAACTTAACAACAGGTAGTTTGCTTCTGAATTTATACTTGGCAATAAGGTGATATTATAAATTTACGAGAGATTTCTACCATGTTCAAAAAGTTACTCTTGGACTACTGGAAATATCAATTTAAAAATGCATTAAAATCGTATGCAATATGATTCTTTTTTTTTTAATTTCAGCGAAGGTATTCTCGCTAACAATCTGTCTGCATACAGTCCTGGATATAGGACTCCCGATGCATTTTCTTCTGTTGTTTTAATATCGTCTAACCAGCGCTTTGGTGGCCTTTCAGTGCATTGTGGTCCCCAACGCACAATTCTGATTGTCCATCGATTGTTTTCTGCCGAGCCTCAAGCAACACCAAGCCTCACTTCATTTCTGCAATTTTATCTATTGTATCATCTACTTTTGTTTTGCGTCTCCTCATTTCTAATATGCTCTCTTAAGGAGATATCCAACATAGCCCTTTGTACAGCTCATTGAGTTGTTCTTAATCTGTTTGAAAATGCTGTGGAACCGTTAGTGTGTCAGAGATATAAAAACACAACTCCTTGAATGTTTAAATAAAGATTTGGTATTAGGGTGCAAAACTGTGTTTTTACACTTAATCTGTTTGTCGAATGAATTGTGTGTCATGTATACAGTACCGTAAAAGAGAAAGAGAACTGGGAGAATAAAAGTGTTGCATGTTTTCATTTTAGGTTTGTAGGAATATCTGGATTTCTCAGAAGAGTGTTGCGTTTTCCCACTTCCGCCCAGGTGATAGAAATTCTTCTTCAAATCTCTGCTTACTCGCAAGGCCGTAGCCACAATTTTGGCTGATTTTGTTATCGGTGATGGACTTATTAGGAATGCAAAATTTATATTTTTGTTTATGTATTACCAGGATATATAAAAATATATAAATATAAAATTTATTTTTATGAAAAGGGTGGTTAATTGGTTAATAATCTTAAAACCCAAAATTCCAAATATCCCGGGGGGAGGGGGGTTGATCTCTCAGACCCCCCGCTGGCTACGGCCTTGCATACTCGTTGACTTTCTCGAT
Source organism: Octodonta nipae (assembly GCA_034190945.1). NCBI lineage: Eukaryota > Metazoa > Arthropoda > Insecta > Coleoptera > Chrysomelidae > Octodonta > Octodonta nipae. The sequence goes on along the minus strand of CM067219.1, from coordinate 88,585,742 downwards.
CTCGTTCCCATCTATTACGATAATAACATTTTGTTTTGTCATCACCGTGGTTTTAGTTCAATTACTTCAACATTGTTGAAAATGGAATGTGTCCAAAAGGAACGTCGCTCGGGTAAAACTGCGATTTCTAAAAACAGCTTGAAGCTTTGACTGAAATTGTTTAATATGCCAATTTTCTAAAGCGTATTAGTGTTATAGCTGCAAACCAAGTATTACATTGATTAATTAAATTTGGTTCAAGAACTAAATGAAGAATGTCCGACAGTTTGAATTCGCAGAAAACAGGAACAATTGCGATATCATTATTCTTTAATTCTTTCTGCTTCGGTGACCCTATTATTGGTCTTAAATTAAATTTAAAACTAGCAATGACCTTCTACCGAGATATACTCCATATTAACCAAACTTTTTAAAGTACGGAAATGTCAGAAGGTGAATGCCTAGGGAGTTCACTTGGTGGAATGAAAAGTCATCGATGACCAAGATCTTAGAGAGACGGAGTAGACTAAGGAATGGAGACAAGAGGATTACCAAATAGAGGCCGGGACAATGGGTGCGACTGTAGGTCTCTTGGATATACAAGGCGCAAGATGGTCAAATTAACTATATATAAAATTATTGTAACGGTACTTTTTTAATTTTCAAATGGACAACCTTCTAGAAAAATGAAAACAAATGATATACACTAATGAATAATAGGCCAATGATATAAGTGAGTAGTTAAGAGGCATTTCCATTTAATTGAATTTCAGTATATTTTCTGCATTGTTCTCTAGAGGTATTTGCCTTTAAGCAGCAGCATAATAAATAGCTCATTTAAATATACTCACCCATGGTGAGAAGGCAGATAAACAAGATTCGTTATTTCTTGCGAAACGAAGACCCACCGGCTTAGGGAGCAATTAGTTCACTCATGCTTTCATGGTACATCTCAAACGAACATGATCAACCACTCTTTGACTTCCGCCTTTGATGGAAAGAACACCCGTCTCATATCCGCCCAGCGATAAACGACAATACATTTGAACGGATATGGGAAGATAAATTGTCCAGAAAAAGACAATGAAAATGTTGTTTTTTTAAATGTTTGTTAATAGGAATGTCAGACATATATCTTTTTAATCTTATTGGAAGATACTATTTCACTGGTATTTTTTTTACCTTAAACTCTGAAAAGGTTATTTGAATAATCTTCAATAATATTAGGAATAATCTGCCATAATATTATTCATCAAATTTAATTCGCATTGCGCAGCTAAGTACGCTAGTAATAAAAGCTATTTAATAATGGAATTATTATTAATTTGTATCTTTTTAAGTTTTCGTTAACTTTTAGCAATTTTTCTTTTACAGTTGGATATGTTATTCTTACATATTTTTTTAACGAGCAGCAACAATAATCCATCTATTTCCCCAATGGCGAACCATGAGTAGATCCTATGAAGTACTATGAGAAAATATCTCAAATAGGTCAGAGAACGAAACTAAAATAAACATCTAATAGGTTATGGTAAAAATACCAGAAAAGCAAAGAGCACCAACACGCCCAAGCAGCGATGCGAACGTTCACCAAAGAAAGACCAAATTCCTGTAATAAGCAGCCTAAAACAGCAGAACTAAAACTTTTCCAGGTAACTTGCATCAGCCACAACAAGCATTCACTTTTGGCGAATTACTTTGAACTGCTATAATTACTTGGAACGAAACTTGTCATCCATCGACATATTTCTTCAGCGTCCAGTTTTGTAGCAAGCTGCCCAAGGTACAGTTTGAAATCTTTCAAATAACTGTGATATTCCAATTTTGCAGCTCAGTTATTTAAATTTCTGTTAACAACACACAAGACTGAAAAGCGCACTCGCTCCATTGTTTCGTCAACTGGTGCTGTTACCTTTTCGCTAACAAATAGCCTTGGATTGCCTATATCACCCCAAAAATGCTTTGTTTCAATCCTTAATTCGTTGCTCTGCTATATCAGACAAACATCGCACGAACTTTTGTTAAATTTACTTGTTAGGTTGAGTTTATGTATCCATTATAATTTCTGAAGCATCTTTCAGTACTTTAGGACTGACACCTGATTTTTCTAGAGTAAATGTTGAATACCTATTATATATTTTTGGTTACCCAAGTTTCATATGTTTGGTAAGTGTATAATACAGGGTAAAAACATGCTACTTTTAGGAATGTAGGTAATATTCTGAATATTCAGAACATCCTGTTTTTAAATATGTTTGACATTTTATGATTCCACAAATCAGTTAAAATCTTCAGTTATTAAATTGTTGACAATACGAAAGGCATAAAGAATAATATATTTAAAGTAATAGTTTACTGAATGCTATAAGCCATATTTAAAATATTGATTAGGCCAAATTTTACAGCCTCCGGTGTCTGTTTAGCTAATTGACCTGATATTTTACTATCTGACAGGTTTAAATATAGGAAATTACAATCTTCAGATAACCACCTATTTTTACATTATAACATGAACATATTAAATTACTTTGAAATCTCTTAAATTTAAGGCCTTATTTAAAAATTATGGTTTGTTTATTTGTTCTGTATTATCGCAAAATGTCTTAGTATTCATATCTTCTATTCCTTTTTTTAACAGCGATAATATACGTTTTTTACCAAAGATATACATGACTTTGATTTCTGGGTCTGCGTCATCACCACTTAAATCTCAATCTTGTATTGTTTGGTATTCTGAAAACGTCTTCAGCATCCGTTGGCTCCATTTGATTTAATGAAACAAGAAAGCTTTTACCTTTTCACTTTAACAAAGATAAGCACCGATTATATGCCACTTCCACCTTCTTGTCGCCGGAATTATGATAATTTAAACCTTTTTAACAAAGTTGGGCAGAAAAATTATATTTTCTAAAACAGTAAAGTCAGTCTGAAAGCAAATATTTGTAACTATGTAAAATCTATAATAATAATTTTTAAAACACTGCATAGTAAAATGTAATAAACTGAATTACATAAAATTATATAAAGTACGCCAATATTGCTTAATTGCTTATAAAATGTACTATGTGTACGAAAGAAATAAAAAATATTTATTAGTTGTACCAGTCTTAATGTTCAGGTCAAAAGTGCCAATTTGTATTTTTAATGTGATTCTAATTTAATTTTTGTAACCTTTGCTATTTTGAGATCATTCATTTTTTGCTGAAATATAGTTGTTATTCCCTAAGTGTTTATAAATGAAATATTACTTTTTTTATATTTCTTGGACTACACTGATAGTCAGTGATTAAAGCAAAAAATGTAAGAAATCGGTAAGGTGTAAGTAACAAAATTTGCTGAATAGTATACAGTAGACACTGTCAAAAAGCAAACAGTAATCAATCTCTCACTCTTTTACTTTCTCACTCTCTCGCTCTCCCATTCTCTCACTCTCTCACGCTCTCACTCCCGTCCTCTATCTCTCTCTTCCACCTATGAGAACACTTCAATAAAAAATAGATCTTATAAATTGCTATGATATTGTTCCTAGGGGTATGCAGTTCAACTGTTCTACGGAAAATATACCAGTTAGCCGAAATAATTTAAAAAATTATTAAAGAAAGTCGATTTGTTGAAGGCCGAAGACGTACAATATCTAAATTTTTATTCTTATTTCATTTTATGTTTTATAAGTAACGCTTTTTTATCAATAATGACATATCTCGTTAAAATTAAAAATATATTTCTAGAATGATGTCGGGAAGCAGCTAATAATAATATATAAAAGTATATTCTTTAACTAGATATTTTGATAGCTTTCGAAATCATTTATTTCTTCATCAGTCAAAAAAGTATAATAACACAAAAGTTTAACTATATTATTACGATAAAACTAATAAAAACGTACGTTAGTTGAGATTAAATTCAGTATTAACTTTACAGCACATAGTGAACATTAGAAACGCTATCACGTAAAAGTTAATAATTTTACATTTTTTACACATGAACTAGTTAAAGCAGAATAATCTTTGTTCAATCTTATATCGCTTTTAAGAGAAGTTTTTCTATCTTTAGGTATTCTTAAAGTTTGTCCAATATAAGTGGCTGGGCAATTGTTAAAATCAATTTTATATATTACATTCGATTGGAAAATTTTTGGAACATTATCATTAACAGATTTAAGAGATTTGTGAGAAAATCTAACATTACATTCTGTAAATTTCAATCATTGTTATTTAATAGAATAGAAATTGTAGAATTGAATAATAATTTATTTAAAAATTTGGGAGGATAACAATTATATAAAAACAACTAAAACAAAATTTTATCAATAAAAGTTGAATGACAAATTTTGAAAATTCTACTCTTCTTATCATTGACAAGGTAAATTTTCATTTTGAACGGTGGTTATAGTTGAAATTCAGGTACCTCCCTGAGCTTGTTGGTTTTCTATACCAATCAAATCTGAGGTTGTTATCGATTCTGAAAACTCTTGTATCAAGAAAAGGTACGCCACAAGTATGGTCTTCTTCTTCAATGGTGAATTGAAGAAAGCTGTTATATTCATTAAAAATACGTGTCCCGATATAGAGTTGTGCAAAAGGATATTACCATCATTAATTTCATCTTTGATTATTGGTGGTAATCAGGAACGACTGAATATCTACTATATTAATCGCTTACATTTAATAAAACTAAAGTAGACTCTTTCAGTCTTCGTTTTGGTAGTGTGTTCTTTGTATAAAACTCTTGAATTTGGAAATTGTATGATATGACCAAATTTCTAGACATTGTCACAAATTTTTGATTTGTTGAATTGTTGTTACTTTATATAATTTCAGTGTTCTTTATACGAACATTAGAGGTCTAGAGGTTCGCTTCTATAACACTACAGCTTCGTTACCTACCAGTGAGATATGCTCCGTCAAATGCTGAATATACCAAGAATGGCAAAACATGATTATCTAGACTAATCTAGAGGGAAATTGTCACTTCCAAAACTGTAAATGAGTATTTCAAAGATTTAAGTGATCTTTATTTATTAAAACGATTGTCAAAAGGTGTATTTGTTTTCGGAGTCTATGTAAGCTTACTCCGTTTACACGAATATTTTAATTTTCGATCTTTCCTTGTATTTTATGCTATGATATCTCCGCTCCTTAAGTTTGTCAACATCAATCAGGCACTATCAACATAATATTCATATACGTCGATCTAAATGAGACGTGAATAGAAATATAATTTTATCAGTTTACTTCCAATGAATTATTTCGTATTACTTGAACATATAAAATAGAGATAATATAAATAGGCATTAACATGACAATCAATTTCATATAGAGAACATGTACTGTATAATTGGATTACAACAACAATTGATTTGTTCTATACATAAGTTATATAGAAATAATTTTCATGAGAGAGAAGTAATTATCTGAAGACATGTATGAAAGTATGAAGCTTTCTGTTGGATTATATTTTAACAATTAAGAAAGGGTACAGAACAAACTGAGAGAAAACCGACAATTGCATGAGAAACTGTTCCTATAACTACTCATCATCAAACATGTGACATTGCAATATTAATAGTATCACATGTCTCGGGGGATTTTCCATTTTCATCTTCTTCTTGCAAACCTTTCTATCTATTTTCGTAACTCCAGATTGTCTTTTCCTTTTTTCTTAGTATTCTGAAGTTGCAACTTATCACAACTAAATTATGATCGCTACCTGCTTCTGGGTAGCTTCTAATTTTTTTTTGCTTGGTTTTTAAAACGATTTTTGGTCAGTTCGACATATCTCCTGGCACTTTTCATGTATATCTTCTCCTTTTGTGATGTTTAAATAATGTATATATGATCACCAAATTATGTTTAGCGCAAATTCCATCAGCCTTTCTACACTATCACTCCTTGTGCCTAATTCATATTGACCCACAATGTTTGCTTTCTTCTCCTACTTAGGCGTTCCAGTCCCCTATGCAAATCATATTTTCATCTCCTTTTGTATGTTCCATAATACTATCTCCTCGTAGACATTCTCTTCCTCGTCGATTTCGTACAATGATGTTGGCATGTATACTTGGATTATTATGCTCTTTTGGCTTCGCTACTATCTTCACCATGATGATCGTCCACTTTATATAATATAACCTTTAACTTTTTGACCTAGTTCTTTGGTCATTATTACGCCTACCACGGCCTGTTGATTATTTTCAGCTGAATTTATCACTCTGTATTCGCCACCCCATATATCTCCTTCTTGGAGCCATCTAATTTCTGCCATTCGAAGTAGGTAGACCCAGTCTGTTACTATTCAGTTCCTCATTAGTGTTTTCTAACCTTCCACATTTCTATAATGTTCTCAGATTTCAGGTTTCGAATCTTTTCATGCCTTCATTAGTTGTCCCTACCTGGAGATCCGATTTGGTTATCTCTTTACCTCGAGAAAATTTAACTATCCAAGAGGCCATCATGTCTGAAACAAAAAACAATTAGTTTTCGACTTTACGTAGGGATTTCCTGTTGCCTTCTGTGTGTGCTTCTGTAGTTATGTCTGACTGAATACATTTTCTCCCTCAGTCTTTATTTTGTACATTCAAAAGAAAGTTATGCCGCCAGTGCCGGATTAAGACTACGTGATGTCCTAAGCAATCCACGCCTGTGGGCCCTCCTACCCATAAGTAAATTAGTGTCGTTATTTTTCTGGTGCTGCTTCTGTTGCCCCCCAAGACGTGATACAACTGCTTAATTTGCCTCTGTCCAATCCTGCACTGTATAACGCCTATACTCGGTTGTCAGAGCCTCCTTTGTAGTAACAACGGATAGTATACAAAGGATTGCTAGATCAATGTTAAAAAATTTCCAATAAAACCAGACAATTTGTGTTATTTGTAACAACCTAATTAGAAAAGGTTACGACGCAAATATTAGCACATCATGACGTATGCTTTCGGAAAAAAATATATCTATCTAGCAATCCTTTATGTACTATCATTGTGTAGTAAGAACGTTCACCGACGGGAAGGTGACGTTAACAGCTGGGTAGGAGAGGCTATTTGAGACGCATCACTACTCTATAGAAACCCCTATGGGGTATATACCTAATAATGATGTTATTTCGTAAGAAATAATGATGGGCATAATCGAGTGATTTTAATAATCGAACGATCGCTCGAATGGCCCATCACTCGGATGGTAAGTTTATGATTCTAACGATTCTCGCTTGTTTTATTCTCAGATTGGTAAAATTATACTATTTATTTATATCATTTAAAATTTACATTAACAGTCAATTCTCAAATTACTTCGCATTGTAATAATTGCACCGCAGCCTGAAAATATAGTATTGTTATAAAAATCTATCCAGTCTGTCCCTGGTTTCATTCCGTGAGACATCAATTGCTGGGTTAGAAAAAAAAAAGAAAGGTTAGAAGGTTCTGATGGGGAAAGCTTAACTCGAAATAACTCGACAACTGTAAACTGGATTGTACGAGAGGATTCAATGCTGATTTTAAAAGGAGCGGCCCATCATCGCAGCAGGCAGTTAGTGCGGCGAAGAGCTTATGTTGTATTATATTTGTGATATTCGAATCAGCTGTTGTGTATATTTGAATCCAGATTCTGGAAAACCGTGACAAGAAGGAGAAACAACATCAAGAAGAAATCCAGCAAAGATGATAAAACAACAAATCTTGTTTCCACGATGAAAGAAAACAACAGAATTAAATTGAACGATTATTCTCGAAATTTGAACAAAAGCAAGACCAAATTAAATTAAAACGACAAAATGATTTTAAAGTGTTTGAAGAAAAACAAGAACAAGTTGAATTAACAAAAAAAATGAATCTCAAATATTAGAAGAAAAACGACAATTGCAATTTGAACAATTAATGCAAATGGTATCACAAGTTAATGAAAGAATGCAAATAGTAGAATCAGACATAAAAGAGATTAACGACGACATAAAGATCCTAAAAAATAATGTGGAGGCCCTTGAAACCAAAGTAGATGGCATCGATTCCATACAGAGCCAGGTGAAATTTGAAATCAGTGCTATTCAAAACAAAGCAGAAACATAAATTAAAAAAATGCAACAGGACTTACAGCCAGGAAAATACCAGAACACCGTGAGTACCAAAGGTTCCTTTAGTAAACCACCCACATTTGATGGCAGTTCATCTTGGGCCATGTATAAACGGCAATTTGAAGCCGTGGCTACAGCTAATGGATGGGATAGTCAAGAAAAATCTACTTCTCTGGTAATTTCGATAAGAGGTCCGGCCCTCGAACTCCTCCAAAGCATTCTAGTCGATGAACAAGACAATTTCGACAAGATCATCGCCATTCTGGACAAGAGATACGACAATCACCAAGTCCAACACAGTGGAAAAAAGCAAAAATCCGGTGAAAGCCTCCAAGAATTCGAAGCAGAGATTAGACGGTTAGTACACTTGGCCAACCCAGACCTGCCAGAGGAAACGAAAGACCAGTTGGCCACACAGAGTTTCATAAACGGTATCAGAGATGTGGAAGTACAACGAAATCTAAGACTAAATGGCGTCAAGAAAAGTATCGAAGCTTTACTTCGGGCGTTAGAAGTAGAGGCCGTCATGAACATGTCCAAGCCGAGAGTCCGAGCAGTTACCTGTAACCAGGAAGAACCAGAGTCACCATTCCAAGCACTGTTGGCTAGTATGAACAAACTATTAGAACAGTCACAGAGCACTGATTCCAGAAGAGCATGTTACCGTTGTGGACGGACAGGACACTTTCAACGGGACTACTGAGTCAGGCTACCTGAACGATCACCGACCAGGGGTAACCAACAGAACAGCCACATGACCAGGGACCGTCAGTCAGTCAGCATAAGGGGGCGAATGCTGAGTAACCCACCACAAATTCATCCAGCACCGAATAGATACCGGGAAGGCTCATCTCATCAGAATACCACCTACGCGACTACCAATAGGGCAACAACAGGCAGTCGAGGAAAACATCGAGTCCATGTTACGAAATGGAGTTATTGAGCTATCCATCAGTCCATGGTCCGCTCCCGTGGTGCTAGTTAAAAAGAAGGATGGATCCACCCGATTTTGCATGGATTACAGAAAACTGAGCAGAATGCGGACATTGTCTGAAGACGGAACAGCGAGAGACTGGACAACGGAACAGTGCATCCAGGACCAAATGGCTGATCCAGACATCGAACCAATCTTGTCATTGAAAACCAGAGGAGCACCCAGGCCACGATGGGACGAGGTAGCTAGATACGCGGGCGTGCTGGTATCGTTATGGGCCCAATGGGACTCACTAAGAGTAGAGAATGGAATGCTCAAGCGAATTTGGGGAAGCACTGATGGCCGAGAAACCAAGTCCCACCTGGTAGTTCCTAAGAAAAAGGTACCAGCCATCCTGATGGGAAGTACATGATGGGATTACCGGGGGCCATCTGGGCATGAACAAAACCCTAGACAAAGTCTGTCAGCTATACTACTGGGTCTACTTCGAAGACGTCAGAGCTTGGTGCCGCAAATGTGACACCTGTGCAGCCAGTAAGGGCCCGAAGACCCGGACCAAGGGCAGAATGTAGCAGTACAATGTGGGCGTCCCATTTGAGAGAATTGCCATCGATGACGTCGGTCCGTTTCCCGAGTCTGAGAGGGGGAACAAATACATTCTGGTCGCAATGGATTACTTCAGCAAATGGCCTGAGGCATATGCGATACCCAACCAAGAGGCAACCACGGTAGCGACGGTGCTAGTAGAACAGGTATTCAGCAGGTTTGGCGTCCCGATGGAACTACATTCAGACCAGGGGCGCAACTTCGAATCGAATGTATTCCAGAAGATCTGCACGGTGTTGGGGATCAGGAAAACGAGAACAACACCATTACACCCACAGTCAGACGGATTGGTGGAAAGATTCAACAGGACCTTGGAACAACACCTATCCAAGGTCGTCAGCAATAACCAGCGTGTTTGGGATGAGCATATTCCCCTATTCCTGTTGGCATATCGCTCAGCCGTACACAATAGTAAAGGCCTGACTCCAGCCAGGGTCCTATTCGGAAAAGAGGTGTGACAACCCTGCGATTTGGCTTTTTTCTCCCCCGAAGAACCTTCCCAAGACATCAACGATTATGTCGACCAGCTCGGACATAACATGCTGACCATACACGAGTTAGCCCGAACGCAGATGTTGGCCACCAGTGACCGGATGAAGACGCGATACGACCTCAAGGCCAATTCTGTCGGGTTCTAAGAGAAAAACAAAGTCTGGCTGTACAACCCAAAACGGAGTAAGGATAAATCTCCAAAGTTTACACCCGCCTGGGATGGTCATGGATACGAGGTGGTCAAGCGCTAAGTTGAAGGTGGTCCATTTAGATCGACTCGGTCCCTACCATGGAGGGAATGTTTCTGATCGGGTCAATCTGGTTTCATTCCGTGAGAAATCAATCGCTGGGATAGAAAAAAAAGAAGAGCTAGAAGGTTCGAATGGGGAAAAAACTTAACTCGAAATTACTCGACAACTGTAAAATTGATACTGTATTGTACGAGAAGATTCGAGACTGATTTTAAAAGGAGCGGCTTATCATCGCAGCAGGCAGTTAGTGCGGCGAAGATTGGATTATATTTGTGATATTCGATATTAGCTGTTGTGTATATTTGATGTAAATAAAAGTTTCTAGAAAGTGAGAGTGAAAATTAGTTTTGCAATTTTAATTGAACCCATGGAGTTCATAACAGTATTTACACATTTCTTCTGTCCAATGAAAGACGTAAACTAAACAAGCCACTGCATAAGAGCAAGAACCGAGAACGAACGAAAGTGCCTCTATATGAACGCCCAGTGGCAGAAAAGCACTTCTTGATTCGCAAGGAAATCATTCGGATTATAATTCGAAAGCAGTATCGCCCGTCTTCATCGCTCGTTATTCGGTGAATGTTTCGAGTGAAATAATCGATTATTTTTCATTCGAATACTTTGATCCCATAATTGGAATACTTGAGTGATATTCATAATCGAATGATCGATTATATTTCATTCGAGTTGTCCATCACTATTAAGAGATTTTTAGCCAAGAATACTTTTAAATAATACAATGAAATGTACTAATATGCTGGTACTATGCCAAGCACAATGTAAGATCTATGAGAACTGTCGGTAAGTAAGCAAACACACATGAGTGGTTACAATAGTATTTCCATTCAATAATTCAATAAAGGATTCAACAAATATTGCTAAGCATTTTGACTCAAACAACTTATGCAAAATACTCCAATTAACTATAAAGCTGCCCTCGAAATCGTTGTAGAGAAATTTTAACATAATAATTTATATTTAAAAAAGAAACGGCTTCAACTGGCTTAAAATAAAACCGTTTAGAAACCCTGTGCAATAAATCACTATTTTCTGACATATATTTTTTTACCTGATTTAAGGTACAATTCTATTAATTATTTCAGCGTATTCTTCTCTCTCTCTCTCTCTCTCTCTCTCTCTCTCTCTCTCTCTCTCTCTCTCTCTCTCTCTCTCTCTCTCTCTCTCTCTCTCTCTCTCTCTCTCTCTCTCTCTCTCTCTCTCTCTCTCTCTCTCTCTCTCTCTCTCTCTCTCTCTCTCTCTCTCTCTCTCTCTCTCTCTCTCTCTCTCTCTCTCTCTCTCTCTCTCTCTCTCTCTCTCTCTCTCTCTCTCTCTCTCTCTCTCTCTCTCTCTCTCTCTCTCTCTCTCTCTCTCTCTCTCTCTCTCTCTCTCTCTCTCTCTCTCTCTCTCTCTCTCTCTCTCTCTCTCTCTCTCTCTCTCTCTCTCTCTCTCTCTCTCTCTCTCTCTCTCTCTCTCTCTCTCTCTCTCTCTCTCTCTCTCTCTCTCTCTCTCTCTCTCTCTCTCTCTCTCTCTCTCTCTCTCTCTCTCTCTCTCTCTCTCTCTCTCTCTCTCTCTCTCTCTCTCTCTCTCTCTCTCTCTCTCTCTCTCTCTCTCTCTCTCTCTCTCTCTCTCTCTCTCTCTCTCTCTCTCTCTCTCTCTCTCTCTCTCTCTCTCTCTCTCTCTCTCTCTCTCTCTCTCTCTCTCTCTCTCTCTCTCTCTCTCTCTCTCTCTCTCTCTCTCTCTCTCTCTCTCTCTCTCTCTCTCTCTCTCTCTCTCTCTCTCTCTCTCTCTCTCTCTCTCTCTCTCTCTCTCGCTCTCTCTCGCTCTCTCTCGCTCTCTCGCTCTCTCTCGCTCTCTCGCTCTCTCTCGCTCTCTCTCGCTCTCTCGCTCTCATTGCCTATGGGTTCCCCGTTATCACCAACCATTACCAACATCTACATGGAATGGTTCGAAGAACCTGCACTGAGGAGTTTCGAGAAGCAGCCTAAGCTATGGTTGAGGTATGTCGATGACACCTTTATTATTTGGCAACATGGATAGACAGAACTACAGGCATTCCTGAAGCACCTGAACCAATCCCAACCATCCATTAGATTCACCATGGAGATGGAAGAGAGTGGGTGCCTACCATTCCTTGATGTAAAGTGTCAAAGGACTAGGATCGGAATCCAAACAACAGTCTACAGGAAGGCTACGCGCATACAGGATTATACCTTCACTACAATTCCAACCACCCATCAGCAACGAAAACTGGCATCATCAAAACACTAATCCATAGAGCCAAAAATATCTGCAGCACACCAGAAGCCCTCAAAGAAGAATAAGTGAAACTTAGAGAAGACCTTTTGGCGAAAGTATATCCGGAAACGATCATTACCAAGGAGTTTGAAGAGCTGGACAAACCACCTAGGCAGGAAGAGGACACTAGGTATACTAAAGGCTTGTCTGAGAAACTTAGAAGAATTGCACACAGCTATGGGATCAGAATGATCTTCAAAAGCAACGACACCTTGAGGAGCATGATAACAAGAACGAGGCCCGACGCACCAGCAATACCAAATAACTGTATATACAGCATACCGTGTGAATGTGGCAATCTTTACATTGGAGAGACAAAGCGACCGCTGGACACCAGGATTAAGGAACACCGCACAGCTACTCAAAGGGCAGAGGTAACGAAGTCTGGGATAGCAAATCACGCATGGACCGAACACCATAATATCAACTGGGACCAGGCTAGAGCAATTCACAAGGAAGAGCATTGGTACAAAAGAAAATTCATAGAGACAGCATATATAGTCTCGAACGAAAATATAATTAGCGAGCCCAGCGTCCAAATTAAAAATATTTGGAGAGCTCTTCTTCGGTCTTTGCCGCTACGCGTCACCGGCAACCAACCTCCAGGTACGACAACGCTGATTGGACCAGATAAGACCCAATGACCATGACCGGCGATGCATGTCCGGTTAAGGGTATAATATAAATACGAGGGATACTCTGAATTTTCTATCATTCACCTGATGACGATAGCAGATACACAGCTATTCAACGTTGTGAGGTCAACCACTTTAAGACAATGGAAGTCCAAGGAAACTTCGAGGAACGAGTTATATTGTCTGCCAACTTCAGACTATCATCAAAATTGCCCAATCCGTTTTTGAATAATCACTGAGCACATATAAAAAAGTGCCGATGAATTGATAACCTCCTCCTTTTTGGAAGTCGGTTAAAAAGAGACCGAAATTCGACCGCACAATGAAATAAAGTGCTTAATGACAAATAACAAGATCTCGATTTTAGAAAACATTATGACTCATGCAGAGATATACGAAAAGTAACGAAATGAGAAAAGAGAATTGGTTGAAAATAGCTTAGGAAAAAGTACATCATGAAATAAAATTAAGTATTGTAAAGGTTCTAGTTGGTAAAAATACATCACGTATGGATACCATCTAATCTCATTAGTCTCCCTTATTCTTTGCGATTTGGCTTTGTCTTGTGCATCTCGGATTCATATCAGGCTCTCTTTATATCGTCCATCCATCCATTACATTGTGAATAGGGCCTCCATTTCGGAATTCTACTGGTCCAATTTTCAGTCATATCTCTTATGTATTATGTATTGATATTGATACTTTTGGTAAAGTACAATATCTATCTATTTTCTGTATAACATCTGACAGATATCACAATTTCTAATAGAGTCTAGTGTTGATTTAATTTTTCTACTAAGGTTACTATTTAACGCCACATATTCTTATCCATCCAACTAGCCAAGTTATGCTTTCATCTAAAATGAATTATTTAACATTATACCAGTATAAACCTACTCTAAAAGTATTAGCAAAATTTACGCATATTTATAGCAAAAACTCGTTGATTTTTTTGCACTTGAATATATCAGTTAAAAATAAAGAGGACGCTCCCCTTCAAAGATCAAAAATTAAAACGTTAACAAAAAACATATTTATAGTTTTTAACTTAGGTCGTCGCTAAATTTGTAGTATTAATAAATTAATTTCCTAGGCGTGAGTATTCCTAATTTAACGGATCACAGAAGTGCATTCGTTTTGATGCACCTTAACACCCCAACGGCACAATCATTAAATTGATTAATGTGAATACTTGTTTATCCACACATCGGGATTTACCTATTCGAATACAAACAAAACCAGAATAAACTGCCGATGCCATGCACATCAATTTATATTGAATGAATAGTCCAGTATGGTTACAATTCTTTTGTAGCATTTTTCTGTTACTCTGTTCGATCACGTAATATGACGCTTGATCTACTAAATAAGGTCGTTAATAGCTTACTGAAATTTTATTTACGCTAGAACAATAGAAAACGACAAAATACATACATTTGGAATGAGTGTTCCAGTTTCCTATTAAAATTTGTGGAAACTGCGAATATTAAGAGTCTGAAATATTTGTAGACCTGTTACAACAGAAGTAGACCTCAACTTTATTATTTTAATTAGAATACTTGCATACTGTGGCATTTTGGATTTAAAAATAAATAAATTTGTAGCCTCAGGTTGACCGTTTTGGTGTGCTAATTATTGTCCAAAGCTTGTTTGCCGCATCTAGTAACTTTTTGGTTTTCTTGAGAAATAATAATAATAATACCGCACGGGATGATCTGGTTTAAATCATTTCATCTGGCAATTGACAACCCCACGGTTCCGACCCCGGGTCACCAGGGTCAATTGGTGACACCACCCCGCCTCGAAAAAGAGCCGCTGCCTGGGGATCGCCAGGGCATGTCTGGAGCCGGTCATGACAGCATGCGGCACGTCGGTGGCAGGGTGCTGAGGAGGCGGGTCCCTGTCGTCCAAAGAGCTGTAGCCCAAGAACCACAACAACACTCACCAATACGGTCACAGAATCAACGTCACCATCACCAACGGAGTCAAACGAGAACGAGAACTCCACCCGCAGAAAGTGTTGCGCAGGATCAACAGCCAGCGCTCACTCAAGAGACAGTGCATGAAATGGACTAGCGCCATGAATGAATTTATAATGCGCACGTTTTACAGATTTACGAACCTAGGCCAGGATAAGACTGGATATCGTCAAATACTCCATCAAGAGTTCCGTCGTGAGTACACAGAGCTTCAAGTTACCGAACAGAGAGTCGCAGATCAATATCGTGCGAACTATTTGGTCGAAATACAATGGATCCAGAGCCTGAAATACATTTGGCACAAAGAGCGGACGAGACTCAAGAACTACAATAAGAACAGCCAACCAACGCTGACCTGCTTGAGAAGATCCAATCAGAAATGGAAGAAGCTCTTATAAAGTATAGTGAAACAGATCCACTAACTAGGCCAGCTCTTCCCAAACTAAGATCGTCTAAGAAACTGGGTATCGTCTTGCAGGCTATGAACAAATTCATTTTGACAAACTATGTTTTAGGTGCTAATACGTTACAGTCGGTACCACAATCATCTACTGTCCTGCAACTTCCATCTGCAGAACTATTGGGGTCGCAATAAGACCAAAGCAAGACCCTCCCCAATTTAGACAAACCCCTCGAATACCACCTTGGCAAAGAAGGCTTGAGGGAAAAATCAATTCTCTTCGGAGTGATGTTCGAAGACTGACCGAGTACCAACGAGGGGTCATGAACAACAGAATAGAAAGACTTGTTAAGACTATCATGGACAATAACCGAATACACTCCCAGTGAGATCGAGAAAACATCACATCTCAGCAGTGTCTGGACAGTCTACGACAAAAGCTCTCCGTCTACACAAGTCGATTGAGAAGGTACAAAACCAGGAACCAACGGAAACTAGACAAGACACTTTTTCGACAATAAGAAAAAGGGTTTTATACTTAACAACATCTATAATATGAAGCCTCTAGTTACCCCAGTAAAATAGACATCGAGGAATTCTGGAAAACACAGATTTCCACAACAATCTCCTATAACTCCAAAGCCAGCTGGATTAATGAGGAGGAGGCTGCATTTCAGAACTGTGATGGCATGCAACACCTACCATTTACCATAATGAAGCCACTCCATAACTGGAAAGCACCAGGACCAGATGGTGTGCAAAATTACTGGATCAAGACACTCTACGCAACCCACGAAACACTAACAGCCCTTATAAATGACGTAATTACCCACCCACACAAGATGCCTAGTTTCCTTACACACGGTGCTACATACCTCTTACCAAAGGACAACCTATGCACACAGGACCCAGCAAAGTACCGACCAATCACTTGCCTTCCAACCTTATACAAACTCATAACATCGTGCATTAATCATCGCATTTTCAAACATTGTGAGCTGAACAACATAATTACTCAACAACAAAAGGGATGCGCGAAAAATTCGATGGGCTGCAAAGAACAACTGATAATTGATTCCGTTGTCTGCAATCAAGCCCACACCAACCGACGAAATCTCTACATGGCATATGTGGACTACAAAAAGGCCTTTGATTGGCTCATTAAGGCACTGAAACTCTATAAAGTGAATAATTGTATTATTAACTTTTTAGAATATGCCATGTCCAGCTGGCAAACCAAAATCTCATTGAATGAAGCCAACTGTTTGATACAAACTGATCCCATTCCAATCAGAAGGGGTATATTCCAGGGAAACTCTCTTAGCCCGCTGTGGTTCTGCCTGGCCATGAACCCTCTCTCAAACAAACTGAACTCGACAAATTTTGGGTTGTCTCAAACAAAACAACGTACAAGCATTACAGATAAACCATTTGTTATACATGGACGACTTATAGTTGATGGCAGCCACGAAACAACAGCTGCATGATATGCTTAAAATAGTAGAAGGGTTCTCTAGTGACATCCATATGAAATTTGGCCTAGACAAATGCCGAATTATTAATATAGTTAAAGGCAAAATACAGCAAGGGCACTTCGAAATGGGAGATGGCACATCAATTGAATCTATGGGGGAAGGTCATACTTATAAATACCTTGGAATGAAGCAGGCTCAACGTATTGATCACTTGACTATGAAAAAGGACCTAACAGCAGAGTTATATAGAAGTGTACGACGAATGTTGAAAACCAAACTAAATAGTAAAAATCTCTTTCAGGCTATTAACACGTATGCATGTTCAGTGCTCAGTTACTCTTTCGGTATAGTTAAGTGGTGCATGACTGATATTGAAAAATTACAACGAAAAGTTCGAGTTTTACTAACAAAAGCTGAAGATCACTATCCAAAGAGCTCTGTTGAACCTACAATTTTGCCACGGTATGAAGGAGGAAGAGGATTGGCAGATCTAAGCAAACTATCAGATCAACAAATTTCTATTTTGCGTAATCATTTCCAGAAACTCGCAGAATTTTCTGATCTACACAGAGTCATGTACCAGGTTGATATCTCAATACCACTGCGACTGACACAACAACACGTCCAAGTACACCACCAGACCACTGATCAGAAACTGCTGAAATGGAATGGAAAGCTTCTTCATGGAAGACATACAAATGACGTCAACCAAGATGATGTCGACAGTGCAGCGTAGAACTACTGGTTGATCTCTGGTCATATATTTCCTGAAACGGAAGGCTTTAAATTGGGAACCCAAGATCAAGTAATCACAACTAAGAACTATCTAAAGTACATCGTTAATGACCCTTCTATTAACAACGTCACATTGCCAAACATCTGAGTCTATCCAGCATATCACAGGAGGTTGTCAAGCGTTCGCTGCAACTGAATACTAAGAGCGACACGATGCTGTGGCTAAAATACTGCACCAGGAACTAGCACTGAAACTTGAACTATCACAGTCGGTACCATACTATAAATACAAACCAGAATTTGTTTTAGAAAATAACAACTACAAGTTGTACTGGGACCGCACGATACTGACTCTTTGGACTGTTGCTCACAATAGACCAGATATAGTTTTGGTAGATAAAGTCGCTCGGAAAACAACTTTAATTGACAACAATAATATAAATATCAAGCAGGCTGAGAAAATAACCAAATATAGGGATTTGGAATTTCAAATAAAGACTCAGTGGGACATGAATAACACACGAACTGTACCAATTGTTATGTCAACGACAGGACTAGTTCCAAAACATCTATTAAACAATTTAAAATACCTCGGTCTGGACGAACATCTTTACCAACAAATGCAAAAAGCCGTCCTGTTAGGAATAGCCCGGACGGTCGGGAAGTTTATGGGAAACTGCTGCCACGACTCTAACCTCGGACCTGAAAACCTGGCAAGGGCTCCCACAGAGCTAAACCCTTTTGATATCCAGGATATCTGGGGTTTAGTGAGTAAAGTGTGTTGACATACATTGAATGGTCAAGTCGGGGATAATAATAATTGATTGCAACCGATTTTTTTCGAACTACTCATGAAAAGTTCTCTTATACATAACGTCCATGAAAGCCTCGTAGAGGGTCTAGGGTGAAAGAAGATAAGTCCAGAGTTTGATTGTATGAAAGGTATGTCATTTCTCACAAGCTGTAGCACCATACACTTGACTATGGTAGGTACTTGGGACGCTGATTACACATCTAGGGTCAGCTAACCCCTGGCATGTCAGCTTCATTGTCATTCAAGGTCAAATTGTGAAAAAAACCGTTGAAAAAGTTGGAAACAGCATGTACATTGGTTTCTACATATGAATATCGGGTTCGCTTAAGCTTACATGGTTACGTCGAGGTCATTCATGAAAACTCTCTATAACTACCGTTTCTAGTTTTTATGCAGACTAGAGGGACTTTACGAAGAGTAGAACAGCTCACGTCCCCATTATCAAGAATAGCATGACGCTTTAAACTCTTATGAAGAGCAGTACAACTCGGTTTGCTCTTTCGAAGAGTAGCACCACTCGATAACTGTAATCGAAGAGTAGCGCAGCTCAGAACACTGTTACCAAGACTAGCACGTCCCATTCAGTTCTTACTGGTGCAAATCTTTTAGAATCTATGAGCTGCTCTTCGAAAAAGCGCTACTTTTCAGACGTACTATGCGAGGCTATTTTCATTATTGTAGTTGAGTAGTTCTGATTTTCAAACAATCTTGAGAGCTGTGCTTCTGTTCGTAGGATTTCAAAAGCTGTGCTGCTCCCGGTACGAGGTGTCAGTATGTCCTTGAACCTAGAGTGATAGCGCTGGATAAAATTCATATTCGAAAAAAGCGACCCTGAAAAATTTAATGTGATACCTTATTACTGGACAATAGTGCTGATGTTCCCGATGGATAAAACATAAATATAGTGAATATTGACTAAAATCATAAATTATTAAAACTTGCCTTAACTCTGGTCGGATTTGCATTTTTTCTTCACAAGTCTTGCCCTAACTGGCTGAACAATAGCTTTACCTTAACAGGCTGGGCTTCAACCTTGCCTTAACTGCGTGGGACCTTCCATCCTAGGTAGGCCACAGGGAGATACAGATAAGGTTTTTGTGGAAAGAGCGGCGGCGTGTCCCACATAACCCTCTGTAAATAGTGACCCTAGCACGGGTGTGCGTAAATGCATTTCCTCATATTATATAAGAAATACTCATTAACTGGTTAGGTTCCAGTCACTTCACTGATTTGTCATGAAGTTCTGACACGGTAAAAGTCAGATTCAATATCTGCATGAAAGTCCTTTCAAGTATATAACATATTTTTTTTACTTACATTTTGAAATATCGTGTTCTAAATAAAATATTTTTTCTCACTTTTTCCTTTAGAAAAATGGGTAGACTTAAATGAACGATATTCCTATTCCCCTCCCTCAAAAACCTATGTACCTGCTATTTCACATTTTTCTAATGTTTTTTTCACAGTTTAACTTTGAGATGACCTTGAACTTGACCTATAGAGGTTAGCTGACCTTAGATCTGTAATCAGCGACACCACATACCTTTAGCCGTTTTTCAGCGATCTACAGGTAATGACTTTGGTTCTACCCTTGGTTGACAGTGGTTGTACTTTGACATTTCTCTTTTCAACACTGAAGTAGAATCAAAAGTCATTCACTAGAATGCAATTTGGTTCAACCAGAAAACGTCAAAATCATATGTTAAATTGTTTGGTTTTTGTTTATTTAATATTTGATATACATCAATAAATTTTCTTATTTATGTGGTTCTTTAGTGGTACTTATGTGATTTTTGCAAAACTGATCAAAATTTATTGTTAAATGTATACGTAAACATGTAAAATAGTAAATACTTAACCTCAAATGTCATTTAAGAAAGAGAGATCAAAAACAACTACTGCTTTGGGTTATTACCTGTTCAAGATATTCTCCCAAGCTTTAGTCACTACAGTCCCATGGCTGGATTCTAATTGTAATCTGAAGCAGTAAATTTAAACATCCAAATTAATCAAAGTCTTATTCTCACTTCGTTGTCAATGGTATTAAAAATTGGAATAAAATATAAATTTGAAATCGAATGTCATTACAACGAACTTTAAAACATTTTCATTTTTGAAAATATAGCTTTTTCCCCAAATGGTGTTATTTCGCAAGAAAACAAAAAATAAAACAAGCTTCAGAAAACAGTTGGGACTATGGGACTGTGGTGTCTAAAGCTTTCAGAGAAAGAAGCACGCCCCAACCAAAAATATCCTGACAAAAACGATACCTTTCAATTTCGTTATATTTTAATGTCAATGAAGTCAGACTTTGAAACGTTTTGATTTTTGAATATTTTTTTCTTTTTTTCTTCAATATGGTTTTATATCCCAAGAAAAACAAAAACAAAATAATGTTCTACTTTCTCTTTAGAGAAATTCAGTAGTTTACATTTAGTTTGACTTTTTTAAATAGAACGATTTATTTCTATCTATTAAATGTACATCCAAGTTACATCTAAACAAAAAATAAGATTGTAGAAAAATTTGACAGAAAATTTAATTTTTATCTCTTCTTGTAGGTTAATTGTTAATTGTCAATTTTGTTTTACTATTTATATGATGGATTTAATAACTAAGAATTTAATACATTTTAATAACATTAGACCTGCTGCAGTTCTATTTTTTAAAGGAAACAATGATTGCACAGTAGGTGAGAAGGATGAGAAGTAAATTTATTAAACACTTTGACACCTTTAACCTTTTCTAAAACTCTGGTCGTTAACGTTGTTGAAAATATATCTTAAGAAATATGAGAGAAATTACAGGCTCAGTATTTGGACCGATGACATCGTTGAACAGGTGAACTAAAAACTTCGAAACGATCTGCGAGTAACGATTAGAGATCTGGCTTATACGTTTCCATATGTTATCCGAATCTTATTTATATTTCAAATTGCTACGGGAGACGAGACATGGATATTGTGCAACAACGCAGAATCAAAACCATAGTTAGTAGAGTGGTGTCATTCAAAACCAAAACAGTTTAAGTAACATACGTTCTCGTAGGGAAAATGATGGCTATCGTTATTTGGGTATTCTTTTGATTGACTTCACAGACCATGAATCAACTATTACATCTAATATATATTATAACACGCTAACCAAACTGACACGTGAAATCCAGAAGAATCGACAACACATGAAACAGTAAAACCGGCAGAATATTGTTTCAAACAAGGCACGCCGTTACATCACTGACAAAACCAATGAGAAGAGTCTTTTTGACTATCCTCCGAAATTGCACAAGTGGTTATTTCCTTTTCTTGCATATAAAAACACGGGAATGGATTCAATTCTCAGCGGAAGACTTCCTTAACGTTGGAATACACCAAGTATATTATTAACTATTACATCCGCCAACTCACTGTTATTTTCTTTTTTACTCCATTTCGGTAAGCAATAATTATTTAAAATTTGTATTGAGGTGTAGGAACGCAATTTAGAAAAATTGCCCGGGGTACTGTTGCCATTTTCAGAAAGCCTTCCTTAAATTTCTTCTGCAAGAATGAAATCTACAACAGATCAACCCATTATCTCGATAAAAATAGGTATTGCATATTTTGTATTCTTATCTGCTGCGGAGATGTTTTAATTCCAAGCCTGGAGTCTTCGGCAATCAGTTTTTGTATAATTTATGCTATATGTTTGAATTTTCGCTGCAAAGACATTTTTTTGTGATTATCGACTAAAATTGACTCTGACAGTTTTTCCGTAGTTTCCATGTTTAATCTAGCTCTATGACGGTGCTGCGATCATAGCATTATTAATCATCATGGAACAATATTCCTTAAGTTTACTCTTTTTAGGATTTTGTATATACAATAGACGGTTAACTTTATATCAATCTTGATTTCTCCATCTTTCGCATCACAGCAATATTGTCCGAAACTGCTTGATGGAAAAAATTGTAATTTGGTATCAGTGGATAGTTTGGTGACGCGATCAAGAGTACATATCGTAAACGAAATTTTGATTTTAGGGGTACTTTTGGCAGGGAAAATTTAAAAAATCGATCATCCCCACCCCTTATCTCCTAAACTATTGAGCTTAAAATTTTGAAAAAACAGAGAATATCAAACGTTTAACTAATTTTAAGGGGCAAATTATAGAATTAAATAAAAAATTAAAAATGTTCAAATGCATCATGTAATACATCAAATGAAAGGGTCCATTGTAGGAAACACAAATAATTTTAACAATAATTAGTTTAAAAGATATTATCAAAAATATACCAAAAAATATAGGCACTCACCTTTACTGGAAAAATAAGGAAAAATCACTAATATTAATTTTAGAGGGCCAATTACATAATTAAATAGAAAAATATTTAAAAAAATACGCATTCCTCCCTTATCTCCGAAACTCTAAGACGTATAAGTTTCAAAATAAATTAGAGAGCCTTACCTAAACTTTACAGAAAAAATTATGGAGAAACCGCTTATATTAATTTTGGGGGTCAAATTACAGAATTAAATGGAAAATATAAAATTAAAATTGTTTCTAACGCATCCTGTAATATATTGACTCAAAGGACTGATTATGACGAAAAAAAAAATATTTTCGTATTTTTCTTAAAAAGATATTAACAAAAATATAAATAAATACACATTCCCACCCTTATCTCCGAAACTATAAGGCGTAAAATTTTGAAAAAAATAGAGATATGGGGCCTCACCGGAACTTCATAGGAAAAATAAGGAAAAAGCCCTAATTTTAATTTGGGGGAGGGGCAAATTATAGAATTAAACGGAAAATATATATCATATTTTTAAAATAAATTGTTTAAAATATATTAACAAAATATTTTTAAAAAATACCTATTTTTTCTTTATTTCTGAAACCATACGACCTAAAAATTTGAAAAATAGGGGTATAGGGCCTCACTTAAACTTTCTGGGAAACATAATTAGAAAACCCCTATATTAATTCTGAGTTTCACATTATAGAATTAAATAGGAAATAATTAAAAATTTCATGTAATATATCAAATGAAAAAGTCCTTTATGATAAATACAAATATATTTTTTCTATTTTTTAAATCATTTTTTTAAAAGATATGAACAAAACTATAAAACATCGACTTTCTCAGAATCTACAAGACCTAAAATTAAAAAAAAATAGAAATATTGTGACGTTGTTATTTTCGCAATCGGGTTCTTGGATTTCTTTAAAAATATAGACTGTATTTTTAAATAAATCCACTTTAATTTATTTCCACTACTATTTACAATTTATATTGAACACCTGCTTTTACTATACGACACTCGAATACTCAATAAATGCTTCCGTCAGTATTTATATATTACTTCTCGCAATACTCCAAAACGTGAAAAGGCCGCTGAGAGATGGACTAGATTCTTCGAGGACTTCATCAAACCAAAGGCATCATGTAATATAACACCGGGAAGAATGAGGAAAACGAGTATATTAACTTGCTAAAAATTACATAGGGCTTCATTTAAATTTATTGGTAAAATATAGTCAAAATCCCAATCTTAATTTTGGGGGCCAAATTAGAAAGTTAAATAGGTATATATTTTTAAAAAAATCAAGCGAATCATGTAGCCGATAAAATAAAAAGGCTCGGTAAGAGAAACAAAAGTCTATAGTTATATAAATTTAAAACGCTTTGTTCAAAGGATCTTAAGGGATATAAAGGAAAATCTACCCATTCCCTGCTTGTCTGAAACTGGAATATTATAAAAATATATACTTTGATTTACCTATATTCTATTAACCCTTAGTATGTGAGTCCAACTCGCACTTGACGAAATTATTTAAGCTTTTTTCTTTCATCAAGATCTTGGAATTGTCTTAATCTACTCTATGGTTAGCAGTGCTGGTTTAATATCTGTTCGGCTAAGCTTGAGCTTGCGTTGTCCACATGCCGTAGAGTAATTTGAATTGAAAACGGGGTCTGATTTAGACTTTTTGAAATATACACACTTTCAAATTTATGTGGTGTTATTCCCAAAAAAACAGAGATGCCACAACTATCGTCAAGGAAACAATTTGAATTGGTGTTTTTAAGGATAGGCATGAATTAGTATAGAAATTTGTTCCTATCTTTGTACACCGTTTGACTTGTGAGAAATATATTTAGATAAAGTGAAAATGTCGCCATCATTCCGAAATATATTCCATTTTTTTATATATAATTACCTTCTTCAGATGCCAGCTTACTCATGTGTAACTTGGTCATAATTTATTTAAAGATATTTTTAAATAAATTGCCACATTTGTCTTTTTTGGGTACGAAATTTTTATTTATCTGATCGTGTACAAAAAGGTCCTTAGTAACTGTTTACGAGTTATACATTTTTTACAGATTGAAAAATCGCCATTTTCAAAACCAACAATCAATATAAATAATAATATTTTTGATGTTACCAAAGTTCTGGAATAATTTCATGACACCTCTTAACAAAATCTTATTAGTAGTTAGCAATTATATAGTTTATACCTATATTTTGTTAATTAAACTCTATACTACTCCTAATAATATGTCTTTGCATCTATATTCTTGGTGCCATAAATAAATATCAATTAAGGTTTTTAATAATTATTTTATATAGATCTTATCTGCAAACAAAAAAGTGAAAAACTGCTATATAAAAATTATATACGAGTAGCAAAAATTGTATCTACCAGTTTTGCACAAATAAAATTAATAAATAAAAGTCAATACTTATAAACTACAGAATTTGTTAGGGTGCTTAAAGATTATTATAGTTTTGTAACAGCAAATATTTCATTATTTCCTATTGTTTGCAAGCTCTTCGAAAATGACTGTTTTCGATAACTTATAACTAGAAAACGATTAACTTTAGAAAAAAGTTACCAAGGAACAACATAACGAGCCAAAAATCTGAAAAAAATTGTTGGGTCTAAAAACAAAATTATCGTCATTTGTTTAAAAAAAATGTGTTAACAAATTGGTAACAAGTTCCACGTTATTCTTGTACTGGAGTATCTTACGAAGGTATGAAAAGAAATGGAATGGGAATAATTTTTTTTCAAAAGTTGTTTTTAACTTCGTTGTTAAATATTTCAGTGCGTGAAAATAGGTTTTTGTACTGTAGTATATTCCCTTTATAACACCTTTCTTTACGCCAAAAGGTTACTTTGAATGTAAATGTAAATATCATCTAAACAGCAGATACCTACCTAATACAGAATAGACATTTTTGTACATAGAAAGACTGCTTGGTCATAAGGTCGTAACCAGCGGAGGGGTTTCGGGATTAAAACCTCTTCACCCCTAATTTTGGTCGTAATCAATTTATCTCCGTCTAAAAACCAGCACTTTTATCACTGACTGATTGACTAACTGACTGACTGACAAATACATCAAGAACCTGACCCACTTCCAGATGACCTAGAAAGTTGAAATTTTGCATCCAGCTGAGTAATCAGTGAATTTTTTGGTTTTAAATGTCAAAAATGATGAACATATCAAAAGTATCTAAAATGTTAAAAAAATTTAAAATAGTAAAAAATTTTAAATGTGAAAAAACGCCAAAAATATCACAAAATATCAAAAATGTCAAAATATGAAAAAAATGTACTAAAATGTCAAAAAGTCCGTAATGTTAAAAATGTCGAAAAATACCAAAAAATCCATTAACGTTAATAAATAATAAATATCAAAAATTATAATGAAATATTAGAAAAGTCAATAAATGTCAAAAACCTCAAAAAATGTTAGAAATATGAATAAACGTTAAAAATGTATACTCTAGTAAAGTATCTTTGACAATAGGCATTTGCCCCATCTCGTGTTTTATTTGTGGAACGCTGGTTCTGTCAAGGCCGTAATTTATGTTTGCTGTGTTATAGATTAAAATTTAGTTATCCCATAAAATGAAAAGAAAAACATCAAACCGAAAGTGCGGTGTAGTTGATTTTGAAAATACATCAAGGAAAAATCAAAAATTACAATTCTACCGTTTTCCTGGATTTCTATAGCAATCGGAGAGGAAGGAAAAAATGGATTAAAGCAGTTCCTCGTCAAGGCAATTAAATTAAATTTCCACGTTTCTAGTCATTACTAAATACATAAAATTAATCACAATCTTAACAAAAATAATATTCAATAAGTCTTGTAATCAGAGAACTTAATCATGTAAATAATTTTCTTTCCAAAATAAATTGAAATTTAAGGTTAACATAATTTTTATTTTTTTAATTAATATTTTCTTTTAGGAATAAAGAAAAAAAGTAACTTTTTAGTTACAGGAGGGATGAAAAGCCATGGCAACCAGGAACATATTCAAGGATTTGCTGTGCTCATTTCGATGGAGCAGAAAAATCAAACAATGTACATAACAAAGTTTACAATTCAACTATCTTTCCTGCAATATATCAATATTTATACTCTTTTAAATAAATAACACTTTTTATTCTCATTATTTTTATTTTTTGATGAGCGCTTATTTATTATTAGTTATTACAAAAGCTATAAATAATATATAATCAATATTCATTTCTTTGTGAATTAACATGTATACTTGCATCTGTTGTTGATTTATTATCCTTGTTCCAACCTCAAAATTGTCATCCTGATCCATTAAAACTTCATCGTCAGTGAAATCTACCAATATATATATATATATATATATATATATATATATATATATATATATATATATATATGATAAATAAAGTTAATTTATTTTTTTCTTATACATATTTCCTTACTATTGTTAATCTCAATTGGAGCTTCATCGACTCCTGAAGATGCATTTTTTTCTTGTCGTAGGTAGGTACTCGTAATCTTTCAGCCCACAAACCAGCATGAAGATTTGCTTTTTTATATACATATTGCCGGAAATATAGATGGTTGTAACTTTTATGTGCATTGTTTACTTTTTTCCCAAACAATTTGATCACTGCAAATCATTGAATTTGTTTCTGGTTAAGATGGATTGCCCCACTGCTGTAACTAAAAAATCTCAGTTTTGTTAATAGAACAACAAATATGATTAATTTTATACATACAATTATGACTAACAATGTGGAAATCAAATTTATTTACCCATGATGTCGAACTGTGCAACAGCTTTTTCTTCATCTCTAATTGATATGGAAATACATAAAGAGTGGTATAATTGTAATTTTGGGTTTTTTCTTGGTGTATTTTCTCAATCAACTACACCGCACTTTCGGTTTGATGTTTTTCTTTTCATTTTATGGGATTATTAAATTTTAATCTATAACACAGCAAACATAAATTACGGCCTTGAGGGAACCAGCGTTCCACAAATAAAACACGAGATGGCGCAAATATCTATTGTCAAAGATACTTTACTAGAGTATTGGGATAACCATAATTTAACTTGCGAACTAGAACGTATCTTTATGTTATAAACAACTAATATGTTTATATTGTATCTTACTCTTCTTAGTCGTCCGGTAAAAACTAGCCATGTGAACTCTTGAGCTTCAATTTAAAAAATATAGTTATAAGTAGCAAGCATTGAACTTGGCTCCTCTTTTCACATTTTTGGTTTTGATGGGGTAAAAATAATATTGTGCCATTTCTAGGCTTAATACACAGCAGTTTATTAAAACAAAGAAATAAGTTTTCTCCAGTGAAATGTGAATTTATCCAATATTGGGTAATCCTCGGATTTCGGTAAGTATGAAAATTCTGTAAAGAATTCACAAATTTGTTTTGCAACGTTATTCGATAGCTTCTTCACGCTCTATTTCTAAATTCGCCTGGACTATGTAAAACAGAACGCGTCACCTTCGTGTCTGTATCAGTGCCGCCAGGACGAAGCCATGGTAACGGCGGCTCGACGCCTAGCGATCTCATTGGCCGTTTCCTTCTGCTCTCCACAATGACGACGTCGACGTCTGTTTCCAACCTTGGGTTTGGGTGCGTTAGAAGCTGGGGATCGCCCTCTTCAGCTTTTCGCGTTTGTGAGTCATCTCACGGGGGTCAGGTGAGTGTGTCTCCGTTCCAGGGACGGACTAAGGTAATTGAAAAACTGAGAATATTGCAGCAACTTTGAATACCATTTTTGAATCCCATATAAATTTGTACATTTTAGCGTAGCTATATTTTTAAATATCTAATCCCTCCTAAAATCATGCTCATTATAGTCTTCTAAAATTAATTTTTGAGTTTTATAATGGCTCCAATCTACCAATCAATGTTTCCATTTCAATGTTTCTGGTACATGGAAACACCAATTATTTATGCAATTGAGCTGTATTGCTACTGAATTAAATAATAATATTATTTTTACTAATTTATCAGCAGCTATAGAAATATTACTATCTTTTGAAGATTTTTCAATACATTGATAAAATAGCTATATTAATAGAACCATTGACACTGCAAACGAATTAACTATCCCAATTTTGGTAACATAAGATCTCATCGGTCCTGATAGATCCAGATACCCTATAATACATTCAAAGAGGTGAAAAAGTTAGAGTATGTCTCAAATTTCAAAAGTGGCATGGTGCCACTTGTAATTTTACCCTAGGGGTTGGTGCCACCCCTTCTCGGGGTTCTATGCGTTTAATGAAAAAAGTGTATGGGACATAATAGTAGCTTATAAAAAAAAAAAAAGATTCGTTTTTTGAAATATTCTAGGTTCAATATAAATGTAGATATGGTTCACGAAAGGAAACTTTTTTTGTGAATACTGGAATCGGTGCATTCAATTTGAAATAACTGTTTAACTGTTTTGAAAATGCATACTTTTTGATGATATTAAACAATAAATTAATAAATAAACTTGTAAATATTCATTAGAATCCATTTTTATGTATCTTTAATTGGAAATCAAAAATCGAAACAGTTAAATTTGCTAAAAAATATTTTTTCTTTAATTTTAGGAGAAAGGGTAGTTTTTAATGGTTGAAAATGTACAATTGATAAATAATTATGTGTAGTGAGCACTAAACAATTCTTTGTTTCGTTAATGTGCAAATTCACATGACGGAGACATTTTTTTTTGATTTCCGACTTTAAGGGGTAGTTTTTATGTAAATCATAAATCATGTTTCAAAATGTTAAAAAATATTTATTCTTCATAACTAGATAAGATTCCACTGATAGAATGATTAAATTAGGATTTTGTTCTATGTTTCACCAAAAGGGGCAAAAAGCGCAATTCTGCACAAAGACCTTTGAAGCTAAAGATAAAACAAGCCTGCTCCCAAATTTTCATAAAAATCGGATTTAATAGCTTATTTGTAGCTTCATTGATTTTAAATTATTAAATTGTTTTTAGTCTTACGAATTTTTTTTAAATCAACCAACTTATTTGAAATTACATCCCAAATACCACTACCACTACCACTAGAAAATTTCTGACATGATACAAACCCAGTACATATATGACCATACATTAAAAATTTATTTTTTAAGCAACAGTGAATTAACTAAGTCAAGAAGAAATATGTAATCAAAGGCGTAAGCTAACATGACCAGTTAACCCTTTTCTCACAATAACTGATAGGTATGCTGAATTAATTGCGTCGTTCTAGCATTAATCAAGAAAAGATTAAATACTCAAACCTAAAAAATATTTATTTTCGTTCTTATGGAGTGTCATTTTCATACAGTTTATCTATGTATGTTTATTTTAACTGAGCAACATTCATTTGGTTACTTTTATGTTTTTTGGGTAATAACACCACAATCGAAATAAAACGATTTATTGATGTAAATTGCAATTTACATCAATAAATATAAAGCCATTGACAACGAAGTCAGAATAGACTTTGAAAGATTCTTATTTTACCAGCTGCCGCTTGCGAAAAACACTTCACGTAAAAAGTTCTGAATCGGAAATATATTACCATTAATTGTTCTTCTCGAATATTTTTTATAAAGCAAATAAAAGTACAGAAGGTCTGAATAAACATTGTTCTCTGTACTTGGTAATGTATTATCTATTATTAAAAAAACGGGTGTCAGAAACACATGATAGATCTTGTTCGTGTTCATCCTATTGTTATATTAGGTCTGGACAGAAAAAAAAACATTTTAGTTGAAAAACTGTAAATGGTTGTAATCAGCTTCTGGGCATGCCAATTTTTAGAAAAGTAATTTTTGATACTGCTGCTGCACCCATAGTTAATAAATTTTCTTCTAGTACATTGGGGCTGGGGTAACTAATCTTCTAATCTTCACCGGAGTTCCATTTACAGTGACGTCTTCGTGAGATCTGTGAAAACCATCGACAAAGTTTTAGAATAAAGAAAAATAAATTCTATTATTTGCAATTCTTGAGGCAAAATTTCCACTTTTGTGTTGTACTAGGGACGCTATAGCTGCTATATAGTCACGTATTGTTGCTCAATCGATTTTTGAAAGAGGCTTGTTCTTTTGTGGGATATTTGTAGCCATTAACCACCTTTGAGTAGATCATGTATCGTGTGCCTTTTCCGCCAGCTAAGTTTGATTCATTCACCATGTGGTAGGTGGGTTCTGGCGATTAACAACCGCAATAACTTACTTATTGGTGTTTATGCTTTTGTAAGAAGGAAATATCTCTCTGTGTGCTAGTTTCCCCGAAAATCCTAGATGTCGGTCTTTACATATCGCGTCTACAAAGAAAATATCTTTTAGTCTGAAGCTGGTAGACAATGTAACTCGTTCCTCGAAGTTTCCTTGGAATTCCATCTCCTTGAAATGATTGATCTAAGAACGTTTCAAAAGCTTTGGATCTGCTATGGTCATCAGGTAAATGATCATTCACCTGATGACGTTTAAATTTATGATGGGAAATGTCTTCAAAATCATCCAAATATGATACTTAACAAAGATGTTGTCCAAATCAACTACAACCAGGGAAAGTAATTGCAGCTAATGTTTTCTTCCAAGAATTATTATTAATGCTTATTAATGAATGAACATACAGCAAGCCTCAGTTTTAACAGGGACGTTTTTATGAATTAATAATCGTTCTCTATAAACAGGTCGATTTCTGAAATAGTTTGAAGAAATTTGAAAAAGTGACTGGTAATCTGATAAAGCACTCTTGATATTGAATGCTTATAGCTTCTATGGCTAGAGTATCTGAATATTATAGATCGAAAGAGAAAATGGTATCGTATTTGCTGTGTCTTCGGGGTTACACTACCGATGCCCGTTGAAGTCTATTTAGATTATTTTTTGTCCTCTAATTTGCCTAAGAAGTAAAATGATGGCATATAATAAAACTGCTTTTGTATGCTAGTCCAGATCAGTATTTTTCGTGCATTTTAATAGAAAAATTTCTTTGATATAATTCTCGAAGACTCTAGTCTGGTCTCGGCGGTTCTTTGACGTTCTGGAGAATTCCGAGAAGAACTATGTAAATACGGAGAGCTGAGGAAGCATTCATTCGTTAAGATAAATTATAAACAGTTCTGTGAATATAAATTGTGTTAAAGCAGTGGAAATAAATTAGAGTAAGTTGAACTGTCTTTCTAAAAATAAGAGGCCGTTCAAGTATAACGTAAGCACTATAGGGGGCGGGTATCTTTGCTTTGCTTATTTTTGATGACATGGGTGGGAAAAGCTTTGCTTACTTTTGCTGATAAGGGGGGGGGGGGTAAATAATTGTAATAAATCTGCTTACCTACGTAATACTTGAACGGCGCCTAAATCCGAGAACTGAACTGAACCCGAGGAGTGTGAAAATAAAAACATTACAGTATTCTAAAGTATATAGTAGAAACTAGACAAAAGAATGTATACATCTACAACAAGAAGTAACTGCGTTACTGCTAAAATCAGAAAATACAGTAAAACAAATGAATCACTATACAAATCTCTAAAAAGAATGAAACAATGAATTAAAAAAAAACAAATACAAAACTCAATAAAAGTATTAGAGAAAGTAATAAAGAAAACAATAAATGATTGTGTTCAAGTTACAAAAACCACAATGATACAAAAAATTGTGGAAATATATTGGTGAAAAGTTTGCTATAATTTGTAAAAAATATAACATATATCTTGAAAACATACATAACATTAAAGATCCTGATGAAGTAGCAAATACATTGGATTGATATTTTTGTAAGAATGGTTCTAAACCCAGAAAATACATAAAATGAGGTAATTAAATTACCTACAATGATTATCAATAGTTTTATCTCTGAAACAAAATGACGTAAAATAACTACTATAATACTATGTTAAAATTAAAAAATGGTGGAATAGGTAGATAACATAGCAAAAACTCTGATAATACTATTTAGACACTTGCTCACATAACAGATTTAATTGTTAGTCCAATTTATCAGGTCAACGATAAACAGTACAAATCCCTAATGTTAAACTTCGCAAAAAATGGAAATATATATATCGGACACTACTCAATTTCATTAAAATGAATAACATTTTATTTAAAATGAAATTTGGTGTATGAAAAATATTGACTTTACATTTTATTACCAATACAACCTATGAAAAAATTAATAAAAGTGAACCTTTTGCTATAACATTTCCTGACTAGTCAATATTTTTAATACTGTTGATCTTTTAATACTATGAATCAAATTATAAGTGTTATTGAGTTAGGAGTACTTTCAACCTCATGTGAGATATCAACGAGTCGGTATAAATTAATGACACATGGTCTCAGTGAAACTAAAACTGGTTTTGGGCCCCTTACCATTTATCTCATACATATAATAATGAGTTTTTAATTGATATACCAGAGGAAATACTACTTTTGCAGATGACACAGTATTAATACCAAGGAAAAACCTGGAATAGAGTTAAAACTAAGATGAATATTTGCTTAACATGATAAATTAAAGCTAAATATTGATAAAACTATTACTTGACCTCCGGAAAATGCTACAATAGAATTCCGAAAAATATACAATTTAAAATCAACAACAAAATAATACGAAGAGTGAAAAATTATGAACATTTGGACTTTATCTTTCGACACCTGGCCAAAAAAATGTTGAGGGCCTCTCTCCTGATATTATAATATGCATTATTTTATAGCATTATGTGCTATAGAAACGTAGCTTGGGGAATTTAAACTAAACTGCTTTTATTTCAACGGTTACCAAATAAGCGCCTAAAATTTGTATATAAGAACACAATATCTGTTGATAGGAAACCCATAAATCTGAATAAAAGTTTTGCTTTTGAGTCCCTTAAGTACTATACCCTAGTAAAGTATCTTTGACATGAGGCATTTGAGCCATCTCGTGCTATATTTTTGGAACTCTGGTTCTGCCAAAGCCATGATTTATGTTTGTCGTATATTAGAATAATGATTAGTTATTCCATATAATTGAAAGCTTTCTTGGACTTCTTATGAATTAGAGAGGGAAAAAATAGATTGCAACAGTTCGTCGTCGCGAGTAATTAAATTTAATAGCCGCGTTTTTAGTCATAACTAAATACATAAAATTTGTCATAATGTTGTTCTGTTAACAAAAAGAAGGGTCTACTTTTCTTTCCAGAGTAACCAACCAATGTTTTACTGCCAAAACTGTTTGACACTTCAACATTTTTATCTTGATCCATTAAAACTTCATCCTCAGTGAAATTTATAAATAAATTGTATGTAATGAATAAAATTAATATGTTTTTCTTTTTTATCATTTTATTTACTTATTAACCTAAATTGGAGCTTCATCTACTACTGAAGATGCAATGTTTTCTTGTCGTAATCCTAATGGTTCTTTGGGAATAACACACACACTCACACACATTTGACATTGTGATTTACGAAATTTCTCATTACGAATCCTTTTAATTTGCATATTTTTTTAATTATCATTCAGAAAATATCTAATCGTTCATGCCGTAAACCAGGATGAAGATTTTGTTTTTTTATATATATTAGTGGAATAAAATCATTGAATTTGTTAGTGGTTAAAACTTCTCTGTACTTAAAAATTTGGTTGATAAATATTCAATCTCATTTTTGTTAACAGAACAACAATTATGATAAATTTGATGTTTACAATAATGACTAAAAACATTTTTTCTTCATCTCTAATTGATATGGAAACGCAAGAAAGCCATAGAATAGTAATTTTGGATTTTTCCTTGGCGTGTTTTCACAGTCAACTACACAGCACTATCGGTTAGACGTTTTTCTTTCAATTTTATTAACAAACTTCGAAAAAGGAGGAGGTTATCAATTCGTCGGAATGTTTTTTATGTATGCTCAGTGATTATTCAATTACGGCTTGGGCACTTTTGATGATTTAAACGACATTGCATTAAGGAATGTTACAGAAAGGTACCATATAATTTTCTATAACGTAAGATTTACTGTTTTCATAAAATTAGAAAAAACTGTAATTAAGGCACTACATTCAGTGAATTTCAATGAATCTAAAACGGCTCAATCAATCTGAATATTTTATATTATATTCTACAACGAGCTGTTCCAGCTTGATTCCGGATAATTTTCTATATAGTAAAATACACCGTTTTTCTGAAAATCAGAAAAATATGTGCAAAAAATGGTAAAAATCGAGGTAAATGTCAAATTTCTATCATAAATATCTACCTTAAATGTCAAGATATGCCATGAAAGTATAGCGTACAGGGATTTTCATTTTACGGAGCTTAAAGTCGAGTGAAATGTTTCGAAAACAAAAATGGTTATGTGAGCGATCTTTTGTATACATTATAAATTGGTAGGTGTGTGTGTGTGTGTGCATGGAAATTCAAGCAGCAAGCAATTTGCGCAAATGAAATATACGGCGAAGTAAAATTACAGTTATACATGTTGATTCAAAAAATCTTAAAACTAAATGTGTTATTGGGTGATAAATGAGCAGTTGCATATATAGGATGGTTGAAATATAGAATTAAACTTATACAGGGTGGTTGAAAAAATGTTGTATTGGAGGGCACATAAGTACTTGCGTATACTAACTAGGTGGTTGAAGTAAGAGTGAACTAAATTGTTAAAAAAGCATATGCAGTAAGGATATTTGAGTTAAAGGGCGGATTATAATTATGACTATAATTCCACTCCATCACAGGATCGTTAAAAAAATGTTATATGTGGAACATAAGTAGTTGCTTATACTTGACATATAGGGCGAAGTAAAATTGTAGGTATACAGGCAGGGTCTTATTTATATAATAGAAAAATAGAAACAGTCATTAAGGTGGAGAGGATTAATACAGGGCGGTTACAACATCGTGTGGAGTTGAATTATAGTTATACAGGGTGGCTCAGAAAATAATATACAAATAATTTATATGGGTGACCAATACACACAAAAATACACAGGGTGGTGGTAATATATGGTGAATTAGAGTTACAGTTATAGAAAGTAGTCCAAATAATAAAACCAATAAAAAGTTAAAAAATGTGGAAAATATAAAAAAAATACAAATTGGAGAGAGGAAGAAAGAGAGAGAAAACAATACGCTAAAATAATTCATAGAATTGTACTTTAAATCAGATAAATAAAGAATATATGTCAGAAAATAGTGATTGTTTGCACACGGTTTCTAAACGGTTTTTATTTTAAGCCAGTTGAAGTCGGTTCATTTTTAATAATAAATTATGGATTAACTAATAAAATTATCCTAATACCCGACAAACATAAGTTACGGCTTTGACAGAACCAGAGTCCGAAAATAAAACACGAGATGGTGCAAACGTATCGTGTCAAAGATACTTACGTAAATGTATTAACCCAATATGCACTTCTAGAAATATGTGCATTATAAGAGATCGATCGATAAGAAGCAAAGTAGTTGCACCAAAGCCATAAATGTTTTCAACAGTTTTCCAAATCAATTAAAAACAATGGCAAACCCTAATACTGCTAAAAAAAAGTATATCTGTGGATATTGACTAATGTTTAAATATATACTTAGATTATGTAATTAAATAATATGGTAATAAAGTTTACCTACCTCCTAGGGTTTACTAACATTATATATTCTATCAACAATGTAAACATTCTCACAATTTAAATAAATAAATGTATTAGTATTGTACATGCTCCTGCTTGCAATCGTTGCAGCTTAAAAATCATAAGACAAATTATCAAGAACAAGTAAACTCTCTGATGATTTCTAATTAATATTAGGTAGCCAATTTTCCTAATATTTATATCATATTTGGAGCAAGTCATATTGATTAGGGGGTTACA
This sequence comes from Octodonta nipae, assembly GCA_034190945.1. Taxonomy (NCBI): domain Eukaryota; kingdom Metazoa; phylum Arthropoda; class Insecta; order Coleoptera; family Chrysomelidae; genus Octodonta; species Octodonta nipae. The sequence continues at coordinate 88,548,930 of CM067219.1, read as the reverse complement.
ACACACCTTGGGATTATAAAAATATATTTTATTTCATCTTGATCCTAATTTTTGTTATTTTTCAGTGTCAGTTTGTTGTCAAAAGATAGAAATACTGGAAGGTTTTGCTTGACATATATTAATTAAATTCTGGTAATATCTAAATTTCACGTAGTAAATTGTCGACAAGTTACCTTAAATTCGTGTAAAACATGAGATTATAAAATTGAATGTTTTTGAAGGACTTCCTAATTATCTCTAAACAATGCATTTTTTCGTGACTTGACTGACACGTCTCATTTTGCATGGCAATATTAATAATACATGTACAATCATTTGAATATGACTTGGCTTATCTAAAAATAATTTTTGTAATGTAAAAAATCAATATTATCAAGTATTTTTATATTACGAATCACGAAATATATGGACAAAACATATTATACAAAAAGTACTTTATGAATAAGATACATCGGGAAAATACTGAAAGTAAAATAATAATCACGGTTTCCCAATCTGTGAGACCCATCTTAGGCCGTCCACAAACAACGTAAAAAAGAAAATTATATAGCGTAACGGGATAGATTATGACCCATTTCATGTAATTGTTGCAGACATCACAGGCCGGACATCTTCCAAGAAAATAATTACCTGAAATAAACAGAGATTCGGCTTTAAAAATTCGATAAAGGTTACGAAAGAAAATGTCGCTGAGGCACTTCTTGTATTTCCCACAACATGTTGGAGAAAAAGGGTTTTTCCACTCCAGTATATATCTAAAAACAATGCAGAAATAGTGGCTTATTTGATGATCTAATTAAGTAACATCAATCCAAACATTATTTGGTAGCCAAAAAGGAAAACTAACCATCTCATTAAATTAAAATAAACATGTATACACCTATGTGAGTACCTACATATGTAAGTATAGCAAATAAAAAAAAATTTAATGTAGTTAAGATGGCGCTAGGTGTCCTCCCTAGGAAGACGGTTGGGAAAACCTGCTCTAAATATATCACAAGGTAATTAATAAACGAATAGAAAAATACATGGAAATTAATTTTATGATGACCACGCTAATACCGTTTATTTAAATAATCTAATAATATAATATCAATAAGGTTTGTTTATGTTGTTCATCGGAGAGTACATCTGTTCAATATTTTGTTTCATGTTTGAAACTCGCAGACGTTTCGCCAAGGCCTCACTTGGCATTATTAATGCGTTGTCAGGCTAATATATAAGATATAGAGGGTGGGTAGGTATCTGCTAATATCGTACGATCTCTTTCATGGGGGGAAATGGATTTTACATAAGATTTTTTTACATGTTATATTTTCCATATCTATGACTTTTATTTGCCTAAATATAGCAAACATTAAAATATAAATATCATTATAACTTTTACTTATTTGTTTATTTATTTATCTTATTTATTATATTCATTTACGTAAATAACGTAAAAACATTTGAAGGAGTAATATTTTCAAAAATTTTAATATATGATAGGTATATATAAATATTTTAGTCGTAAACATGAAAATTCAAATTCTACGAAACCTTTCGAATTTTTTTGGAAACCCTTTCCAAAATAAAAATATCGATATGTAATTTGGTTTTTATAATTTTAACATACTTTAATAAGAAAATCTGATATATTAATAGAAGTATGTTACTATATTAATTTTATGAGATAGAGAGCTTATTTTATATATAGATTATATTGTATATAGTACATTGTATAATATATTTACACCTTTTTGTCTTTAAAATTAAGAATTTTTAAAAAAAGTCAGAAATGCGGGGGTGGGTGGGTGATGAAATTGTATTTTACAGTTTCTTACATGTGGGTGTGTGGGGGACAGAAAATCAACAAAACTCGTCTTACGTAATTTATAAATGTTCCCAAAGACCATAAGACTAACACGTCATCTATGTATCTATTGAACAGATTTGCTACTGTTGGATATAGTGGTGACCCCATTTCTGCCACATCTACGAACGTAAAATACATGGCTTGGGAACTATATATTTACGCAGATTAAACGTACGACTCTCTCGTACTCGTAACAGAAAAATGAAACAAAAACAGACTAGAGAAAAATTAAATTAGATATGTTTGTACTGTATACGTCACATTTCCTTCGACCTCCCGCCCCCCTTGTCGCGGTAACTGAGAACCGCCTACCCCCCCTTCTATGCGAGGGCGGGAATTAAATTAGTAAGAGGGGACCCCAAAAATTGCGGGCCAAAGGCACGTGCCTATGTTGCCTAGGCCTTAGCCGCCCCTGATCAGAAATGTATTTGCTAATTACAACATAAATCCAATTTTAATTGACAAACTACATATTTACAATGCCGAATTGCAAATTTACGACTCCCAGGGAACGATGAGAACTTGAGGTAATTATTACGTAATATGAATTTATGTGAATTTGATATCAATAAGGATATCGATATAGAACAATTTGGGAAAACGTTTACTCCAAAAAAGTAATAGAATCTTTATTATCTGATGATTTTAATCTACCTTTTCCTCATAATTATCTATATTCTTAAATTAATTACCAAGTACTTGATATATATATCGGGTGTAACAAAAGTACCGGTACCGTCCCAGCGACTTCCTATGATCGTATTTTCCGAGAAAACGTTCCAGACAAAAGTTGTTCAGTTTTGACATAAAAGTTCAGTTGTGCCCTTGTCCGTGACCTCAAGGCAATATTTCAAGTTCATTTAAAAGTAAACTTTTTTGTTAATGAAAACCGGAATCAGAAAGAGTGGAAAATTTTATATTCAGATATGTATTTGACCTTGAGGTCTAAGTGACCTCTCGAGGTCATTGAGTGTACAAAACTCAACCAAGAAATTTGCAAAGAACTAAGACAGAATCATCCAAGAAGCTAGGCTTATTGATGCTGATCATTTCGATCAGGCGTGCAGTAACTCATTTTAATGATAGATTAGCTTTCGTCATACAGCTGAGGGTTATAACTTTGAACATATGCTATAGAGATCGAAAATAATATTATATATTCACGATCTGACTTCAAACACATTATGGAACAATTGATTCATATAAAACTAAAACAAGAATAAAAAAACAACAAAAGACTAAAAATTATATATATATATATATATATATATATATATATATATATAGACAAAAAAACCTGTTCAGTGGGGGGTCTATGACCACTACACAGCATGCTCTCAGGTTGCGGATAGAGGAAAGCCCTTCTGAAGATAAAGGTTACTAATATACGAATAAGCCGGTGGGACCCCACTTTATTTCAAAGCAAAGTGACAATTTTCGTTGCAAATAACGATTGATCTTGAAATGATCCTGAGAGATCAATTAAACCCCAAGGTCAAATACATATCTGAATGTAAAATTTTCCATTCTTTCAGATTCCGGAATAAAAAATAGGGGTTTCCATTGGAAAAAAAGATGTCTTTGAAGGGACCTTGGAAAATGACCTTGGGGTCAAGGACAAGGTCAGCACTGAATTTTTAAGTGAAAACTTAACAACAAATGATGCCCTTAAATAAATTTACATTTGTTCTTTGCTGTTTACCTAACCTATTCCCTAAACGTTCCCGACGAAGAGTGTAGTTCGTCTATGTGAGCCAATCAAAGTATGTAATTATTTTGAAGATATTTGGATGTTTAGTACTAGTACTTTGTTAACATCACAAGTCTATATTAGATATTTAAACGCAAGGTCGTTCTAATTATGCGTATCACACTCTGATGGCAGTTCCATAATTTCCAAGGTACGAAAGCAAATACAAAGTTTAGTTTTTCAGAGTTACATCATTCAAAGTGACTGATAAATAAAAACCCGGTTTACTCTTTTTTGTTAAAATTCAGAATTTATAGCTGAACTCAAAGCTATAACGTTGAACCTTCTCCCGAATTTACCGTCGGAAAAACTAGTATATGTATCTTAAAATGTATTGGAATATAAAATATCATTTAAAAATTTTCATCGTGGTGTATCTAATTAGCTTTTTGAAGTTGTGTGTACTCAATTATTCACATTTTGCTAATTACTTTTGAGACTTGATTCAATGAAAACAAGAACAACTTTTCTTATCAAATTTGCTCTAATCTCATGGCTCCAAATATTCCGGTGGTCTACTTGCATATATTAAGTTTAATATTAATACGACACTGGAGAATTTCCAAGCAGAGAACAATTCGAACCCCAGGCTGAGTTGCACGAATTGAGAAAATTATTGATCTCCTCATTCTCCGTAAAATTAGCTTTGCTCTCACTATGACCAGCCAGCAGTTCTCCGAATCGAACGGAACGGAAAAGCTTTCGTGAACAGGAAATAGGGCGATAGTGGTAGTCGATAAGAACTTTTATTTGCAAATACCTGTGTCCAGGGTACTTTATTTTCGCTTTTTTTCTGCATATCATAGAGATTTCTTTGACTCAAATATGTTTTATATTTTATTAACCGGAAACGAAATATATTATGTGTTTAGTATTAATAAACTTTTTCAAATTTTAATTTAGATATAGACGAGTAGTTAAAAATAGCAATTAGATATATTAATGTCATTCATTGGACTATTTTTTGCTATTTGAAGATGAAAAGGGATGTTTTAAAATTTTCATACGGCCAATAACAAAGTTAGAAGGTAACAAAATTAACGTATTTGTTTTTAATTATTCGAAAACAATTCTAACAATAACAAAATTGAAAAATCTTTGATATTATCATGTTATTTAAATCAGTATTCTTTGTTAATTATTATTTTTTAATTTTAATTCAATCTGAGCGAATTGATATTTTCATAAAGCCTCAAAATGCTGAGAGTCATCTTTCTTGTGTCTAATTCTTACTCAATTAGACAATTAAATCAGCTAAATTATGCTGAACTTATCGAATGTAATAATTCGTCAAATAATGGTGAAAAACAACAATGGACTAAGACATCAGTTTGTTTTAAACAACAAATATAAAAAATTATATAAACAGATAATTATATTTTTTTCTATTTTTTTTTTTTGTCTTTACTTTTGTTATGTGTGACACGCCACAAAAATTATGTTTTCATTTTTCAAAATTTTGAAACGCCGAACTTAAAAGATTCCCCATCACTGTCCTAACACATTAAACTCGACAAGAAAACCTACATCTACAGATTCAATTTAAAGGGGTACCTCTAAATTCTTGGCTGCAACCATAGAGCAATGATTTACCAAACGTTTCGTAGTCTTAATCAGCCTCCGTTGTCAATGTTATTAGAACTAAATACAAATTTGAAATTTTAAGCTAGATCGTATTGACAATTTCACACGGCATAACTAAGGAAATTGTGTTTTTTAGATGTATAGGGTTAAAACAATTTGAAATACTCTTCTTAATTTATGCGGCGCTCCTAGGGACAACTTTGTTGTTAATGTCATAAGGGAAAACGTAGGAAAAACCTTATTAACTAACCGCTATAGAGTTTTTCAAATTTTGATGACCATTATTAATTTCATACTTAATTATCGGCAACCATATACTATTAAATCCTACTGAATTAGAAGTGATACAATGGTCCGCATTTAGCAGAATTAAGGCAGACTCTTTTAATTTTGTATTGTGTTCTTCTTCATGTAGTACTTATTATTTAGTTATCAAATTGTATTTTATGGCTTAGGTACCAATTATGTTCACATATTTTAGATTTCTCGCATTGTAGTTTCTTTATGTAATTTTTGTGTTCATTTATTGGTACATTTAGAGGTCTAGATGTTTCTGAAATATACAATTTATTACATCCGCAAGAAATTTTGTAAATGCAATGTTTTGAGCTTAGAGTTGTGTTTGCAGATTGTGTTTTCGGTGTAATTGATTTTAGTTTCTTGAATGTTGTTTTGACCTTATAAATCTGTTCTAACAGAACCTGTATATATTGTATAGTTGTTACTGTAATGTAGTTATCTTGTGTTCCAATGTGATTTAAAGAAGATTTTTGTTGATTATTTAACAACGTTTGTTTTGTGTTCAGTTCTATTTACTTCTTTGTTTATGACTTTTGTAGGGTAATTTTTTCCGGCAAGAACACTTTTTAGATTGTTTTCTGCTTTATTAAATTTGTTGTCATCGGAACATGTATTGATTTAATAATACCATTATTTACTGTACTTGGGTGATTTGAACTGATATTGAGGTATATATGTTAGTAGTAAGTCGATTTTCGAACTTTTTTGCTATTAATATGTCGGGGAAAGGTAATTTGATATTGTTTGTTATTTTGTTTAACTTTTAATATGGGCAAATTTTATCATTTGTTCTTTATTGTAAGTCTTCATAACTGTCTTACTAAATGCCCAATATATCGTCAACTTAATGCCACGAGATTAAAAGTTTATTCTGTTTAGAAAACAATATTTGTAGTTCTAGTGCCAGACAAGATTACATCGCCATGCCAAATCCTTGTTGGTAAGAGTTATCGTTAAATTGAAATTATTTTAGTTTAGTTTAGTTTAGTTTAGTTTAGTTTAGTTTAGTTTAGTTTAGTTTAGTTTAGTTTAGTTTAGTTCAGTTCAGTTCAGTTCAGTTCAGTTCAGTTCAGTTCAGTTCAGTTCAGTTCAGTTCAGTTCAGTTCAGTTCAGTTCAGTTCAGTTCAGTTCAGTTCAGTTCAGTTCAGTTCAGTTCAGTTCAGTTCAGTTCAGTTCAGTTCAGTTCAGTTCAGTTCAGTTCAGTTCGGTTCGGTTCAGTTCAGTTCAGTTCAGTTCAGTTTAGTTCAGTTTAGTTTAGTTCAGTTTATTGACCAACAGATATAAATCCAATTACAGGATATATAATATAAAATAATGAAAAATACTTACTTAATAATCTAGAAATCTTGAATATAAAAAAAAGAAAGAAGAGAACAAATAACAAATATTAAATAATAAATTTTATACAATAAATAGAGACAAGAGAATTTTGCTGAAACAGAGTTGACCTGTCATTAGTTGTATATATGCTTCGTTTGTTTCGAATTTGTCAAAATTGATATCAAAGATACTAGTTATGCTGTTTTAATTTTTTTCTACACGTGATGAATAATGGTACTTTTATAAGCACATTTGTATTAGAAAAAATAGGTGATATTTCTTAAATTAAGACTTGGCTAATATATTGGGATCATTGACAGTATATTCCAATGCGTAATTAAATACCTCATATCAAATCTGTCAAGTAGCAATTTGTGCTGGTACCCTCTGACAGGATATGAGCCGCCGACACGAAAAGCGAAAAATTTTAGTAATTTTCTTTGCACTGCCTTCAGAAGCTTATGATGAATCTTGTAGACAGGGTGCCAGATAAGATTGCAATAATCTAAACTTTGAGCGCGCTAAGTATGTATATAAGGATTTCAGCGCGGATATGTTATGAAAGCTGTTGCAATTTCTCAAAATAAAATCCAACGATCGCAGTGCCGATTTGCAAATTATGGAAATATTTTCAGAGATAGAACATCGCTCAATAATCCGGTTATTAAACAAATAATCGAAAACTATTGGCTTCCTCTTTAAAGTATAAGAACATACTTTACATTTCGTGATATTTTAAAAGAGTTTTTGGTAAACCATAACGTGAGCTGAACCATGTCATGTTGTAGCTTTAAGCTAACGTTGATGCCCTCGACTTTGATATAATTTCAGATCGTCTGCAAAATGAAGAGTTTCAGATTCGTTAATGAATATCAGAAATAATAGCGGACGGAGATTGGAACTTTGGAGTACTCCTGAACTGACAGTAAAACTGTTTGATTTAAAGCCGTTATAGTTAACAAATTGATGGCGGTTACTTAAGTAAGATTTAAATTAACTAAAGGTTGTGTTTTGAGAAGAGAAATATTATTGTAAAGATTTATTATATCAAAACTTGCTAACGTGAAGGTATTTTAATACTGTATGAGAGACCGTTTTTCTAAGAAATGTGCACTGTCTTTTAGATAGAGAAATTGAAAAAAAATGCGAAGTTCACTTACATTTCCGGTTTATAGACCTGACAATTGGTCTTGAATGGGTATTAGATCTGTGCACTTGTGGTAAGTTTAGTGTATTACAGTGGATTTACTATATTTTGAATTTTGTCACTGTAATCAGTTATATTTAAAATTACTAATGCCTTTACTGTAAGCAATTAAAATGTTTATAGAATAGTCCTTTTTAGGGTTCCGTATATACAATATACGGATACCCTTATAATATCACTCAGGATTTTTGCTTCTGTGACATCACAGCCATTTTCTCCTAAACTACTGGACGGAAGAAGTTGAAATTTGGTGTCAATGTATAATTTGGTGACCCGATCAGGACTACATATCGTAAAAGAAAAAATTTTGATTTTAGGGGTACTTCTGGGGGGAAAAACTAAAAAAATCGACCGTTCCCCCCCTGATCTCCGAAACTACTCAGCCTAAAATTTTGAAAAAAAATAGAAAATATAGAGCGTTGCCCGAACTTTACAGGAAAATTAAGGAGAAACCATTAATATTAATTTTGGGGGGCACATTATAGAATTAAATAAAAATTTAAAAATAAAAAAAATTTCAAACGCATCATGTAATATATCAAATGAAAGGTCTCATTCTGAGGAACACAAATATATTTTTTTCAAATTTTAAAAAAAATTATTTAAAAAGATATTAACGAAAATATACAAAAATTTACCCATCCCCCCCTTATCTCCGAAACTATAAAACGTAAAGTTTTGAAAAAAAATAGATTTATAGGTTCTGACCAAAAGTTTACTGGAAAAATAAGGAGAAACCTCTACTTTTAATTTTGGGGGGCCAATTACAGAATTAAATGGAAAATATAAAATTAAAATTGTTTCTAACCAATCATGTTATATATCAAATGAGAGGGCTCATTACGACGAAAACAAATATATTTCTTTCAAATTTTTAAAATAAATTAATTAAAAGATATTAACAAAAATATAACAAAATTTACCCATTCCCCCCTTATCTCCGAAACCATAAGCTGGAAAATTTTGAAAAAAATGGAGGTATAGCCCTTCACCTGAACTTTACTGAAAAATTAAGGAGAAACCCCTAATATTTATTTTGGGGGGCAAATTATAGAATTAAACGGAAAATTAAAATTAAAATTGTTTCTAACTCATCATGTTATATATCAAATGAAAGGGCTCATTATGACAAAAACAAATATTTTTTTTCTTCATATTTTTAAAATAAATTAATTAAAAGATATTAACAAAAATATAAAAAATTTTACCCATCCCCCCCTTATTTCCGAAACCATAAGCTGGAAAAAAATAGAAGTATAGCCCCTCACCTGAACTTTACTGGAAAATTAAGGAGAAACCCCTAATATTTATTTTGGGGGGCAAATTATAGAATTAAATGGAAAATTAAAATTAAAATTGTTTCTAACCCATCATGTTATATATCAAATGAAAGGGCTCATTATGACGAAAACAAATATATTTTTTTCATATTTTTAAAATAAATTAATTAAAAGATATTAACAAAAATATAAAAATTTTTAACCATCCTCCCCCCTATCTTCGAAACCATAAGCTGGAAAATTTTGAAAAAACAATGGAGGTATAGCCCCTTACCTGAACTTTAGTGGAAAAATAAGGAAAATCCCCTAATATTTTTTTGGGGGGCAAATTATAGAATTAAATGGAAAATATAAAATTAAAATTGTTTCTAACCCAGCATGTTATATATCAAATAAAAGGGCTCATGATGAAGAAAACAAATATATTTTTTCATATTTATAAAATAAATTAATTAAAAGATATTAACAAAAATATAAAAAATTTTACCCATTCCCCCCTTATCTCCGAAACCATAAGCTGAAAAATTTTGAAAAACTGGAAGTATAGCCCCTCACCTGAACTTTACTGGAAAAATAATAAGAAACCCCTAATATTCATTTTGGGGGGCAAATTATAGAATTAAATGGAAAATAAAAAATTATAATTGTTTCTAACCGGTCATGTAATATATCAAATCCCAGGGCTCATTATGACGAATAGGTACAAATATATTTTTTTATTTTTTTTTAAATGAATATTTTAAAATATATTAAAAAAATATTTTAAAAAAATTACCCATTCTCCCCGTTATTCCCCAAACTCTAAGACCTCATTTCTTTTGTTTATAGGAAAAATATGAAAAAACATCCCTATTCTATTATTTGGCCTCCAAATAATAGAATTAAACGGAAAATAAATTACTAGAAAACCCCCATAGTAATTTTAGGGACAAATTATACAATTAAATGGAAAATAAAGATTCAATTTTCAAACGCATCAGATATCAGATAAAAGGCTCATTATGTGAATTACAAAAATAACATATTTTTAAATCATTTGTATAAAAGATATTAAAAATATTAAACATCGACTTAATTCCCACTTTAGAAACTACACTATTTAAAATTTGAAAAATATATTTTATTTATATTTTTAAATAATTTGAATAACAGTTTTAATAATTTATAATTTAAACTTTGACCTATTTTGCCGTTTTTCTTCCAATCTACAGAGCCTCAAAACTCAGACAGTAGATTATAAAAGGCATTTCTGAAAGTTTATTAGTAAAATAAAACTCTAATGTTACTTTTTGGGGGCCAAACTAGAAAATTAAATACATATGTATTGTGATAAAAATCAAGCGAATCCTAAATGAGATAAAATAAAAAGTCTATGTTTGGAGAATCAAAGTGTTTATTTTTTATAAATTTAAAACGCTTCCTTTAAAAGATATAAGGGTAAGTTTAAGAAAATGCACTCATTCCCTGCTTGTCTGAAACTGGAATATTCGAATCTTGAAGATGGTACGGAACCCTAAGTATGCGAGTCCAACTCGCACTTGACCAAATTATTTAAATTTTTGATTGAATTTAGTTCATTCTTAGGAAGGTTATTTTTAATATTTACAGGTCTCACAAGTTAAATTGTTTTCTATTGTTCTATATTCATCGGGCTTCACTAAAATTTAATTTGTTTATGGTTTGCTATAGCCCCAATATCATTTTTTAACTATTTTTAGAGCAACTGCAAAGTTATGTGCTTTTGTAGTACTGAAATTTAGCGTTTAGCTGGTTATGTGAAAGATTTATAATAGTTTTTCATGTTGAAAGAAGTTCGTCGAATTTCTCTAAATGTCTTTGGCTTTGTGATCCGAATTCTTTTTTACACTCTCCGATATGTTCTGTTTTCTTCCACCGATGTACGGTTCGCGAAATCTTAAACTTCTAAGAATAATCCTCATGTCTCCACATCTGCACAAGAATGTTAGCCGTTTTTTCTTACATAAAACTTCTGGCACTAAACGCTTTAGCTAGAATTTTACCATCTTGCAAGGATCTGATGAAACGTTTCCTTGATTATTGCCTCGTTAAGGCTTTGCGTTATTTTACGCTGTATGGTAATAGGTTGTCTTCACCTACGGCGCAATCGTGTTTCATTAATGATATATTTCTATTTATGCTGTAGTTGTGGATTTGTACAGATCTTTGACTTTAGTAATTAATTTCTGTCTATTATTATATGTCCTTGTTCAATTTTCAGTTTGCAAATTTCTATATTTTGAGCGTTATTTCTTTTGAAAACTTCGACAGCAGACCACCGTAAACAGAAACCTTCCTTTGGAATTAAGAATGTGAACCTACATTTAGACGAGTGACATGAGCATTATGCCGCACTCCAATTCTCGAGTTTCCTACACCATGTGACAAGTTCGTTCGAGACACTAACGCCAGCAACACTGGTTTGCGGAGTTGTTCTATCCCAAGGGCAAGATAATGAGGAGCAGGTGATCGAGTACTACAAAAGAGGATTCTCGAAGCCAAAAAAGAATTACTGGCACCAGAAAACAACTTCTAGTAATAATCACAACTGTCTTTAAGGCCACCATTTCTTGGTAAAAACCTATTATGCCCCCTTCAAGTGGTTGTTGGACATGAAGACACCGTAGAGACAAATGACTAAATGGATGAAGAAATTGCAGAAATACCACTTCACGGTTGAACACGGGTCCGTCTGTTTCATAATAATGCAGATGCCTTATCAAGATGACGTCAAATAGCAGCTTGTGGGCATTGCTGGAAGATAAAACAGCGAGACGGTGTCTCCGACAGATTCGAGTGCAGGTAAGTGAAAACCGGACAATGGAACAATGTATCCAAGTCCAAACGGACCCTACCCCAGTATTGAACCAATCTTTTCAATAAATAAGGACGGGGCACAGAGGCCTCGATGGGACCAAATAGACCGATAAGACTCACCAAATATGGGAGTTGAAGAGAAATCGAGAGATTAGCAATGGCAGAGAAACTGAGGACGAACTGAGAAAAATGTGCCCCCCTTCCTGATCAAAGTACATAATAGGATTATCAGAGGTCTTTGGAGCATGAAAGAACTCTAGATAAAATTCGCCAACGATATTCCTGGGTAAATTACATCGAGGACGTCAGCTCTTGGTGTTAAAAATATGGCATCTGCGCAGCCAGTAAAGCCTCCAAAGCTTGGAGCAAAGGTAGAATACAGCGACTGACGTCTCATTTGAAGGAATTGCTATCCAAGATCATTAGTAACAGCCGGCGTTATTGGAATGAGCATATTTCTCTATTCCTGTTGGCCTTCTGCTCAGCCGTTCACAACAACACAAGACTGACTCCAGTCAGGATAATGTTCGAGAGCTTAGACTCATGTTTTTCATAAGAATAAATTTTATATTTATACAATTTTATATATCCTGGAAATACATTAACTAAAATATAGATTTTACAGTCCTAATCAGCTCATCACCAATCAAAAAAATTATCCCAATAAAGTTGACGACCAGCGATGGAATGAAAACACGTTAAGATCTCAAGGCAAAATCAGACGGGAACAAACAAGAAGATAAGGTCAGGTTATACAAACCCCAGAAAAGCAAAGTCAAATCTCCAAAACTCACAACAGTTCGACGTTGTCTATCGCATTCGCCGGAATGCTAGAGTCAAGATGAAGGAGGTTAATTTGCAATGACTGGCTCACTATCATGGAGAGAATGATTCCGATCGGAACCATATGAATCAAAGGGTTGCGGTGAGACAACGTTTAATTTTTACAATACAATTTTAAAAAACATCCATTGGAAATAAACAAATGTAGTTATAAACTAGGTCCTTGGTGCACAATTGTTAGTGAAAAAAAGTAGGTACCGCATAATAGCAGTGGAATTCAGAAGATAGCAAAGACGTGCATCAGTGCGATAATAGTATAGTCAAAATTCGTGATTTTTAAATGAAATAGCTATAGTGAGTTTTGTTTCGAAATCAAGAAGATTTCTTTTCTGATGTAAATTAGTTGATCTCGACCAACTGAGAAAATTTATAGCAATACTGATAACATAATTTTCAACATATTATTTAAATTTGTAATTTTTATTGGGTCCTGTAGTTACTGGCTAATTAGAAACTTTAAAATATCAGAAAATTATATTTACCATTTACGAAATTATTTTACTCGCTTGAAATGTAAAAGAAAATTCTAAAAAATCTATTGATTAACAAATTAACTCCTTTTATGAGTTATAAATTACTTTTTCAGTGGGACATTGTTCTTCCAATGTCTAGTTGTTATCATATTTTGTTAAAACGTACGCTAATACTTAAAAGTTTAAAAATAGTGGTAGGTACTTTTGATCAATTTTGAGGGCTCGTAACGGCTTGGTGTGTAGAGCTCTGTTTTCTACTTCAAATTAAAAGTTAATAATGAAACTAAATTGGAAAATTCCTTCCCTTGGGAATTTTTAAATTTCTTAAATAATAATACTTTTGAATTTATCTGCAGAAAACTAATAACTTGTAACTTTTGCAATTATTAATGCATGGGTTTGAAACGTTTACACAATTATCTAGATATCATTCCAATCCCAATGATCTCTTATTCATCTGGAATTGAATTAAAAGCTGTTTAGAATTCCAAAAAGAAGTCATATAAGATTTTCAGATATCTTCTGCTACGCCTCTGATTACAATGTAAATAAATGGGTTTTATTTATGAAACAAATAAATAACGTATAAATCTCCTGATTTTGTACTTTGTATTTTTCGGTAAACTACCGCAGATAGTGTTTAAATACTTCTAAGTTCTAAGTTTCAGCATAGAGATCCCCTGTCGAAATATACATATACAATATAAATTATTCAAGAAAATATATTTACTGATGAAAAAAAAATATTTTATTAACTTTACAAAGACGTTGCACTCATTATTTCCCAATCTTACTATACATGGTTGGTATTTTCTTTACTTTGTCTAGTCGTTAGTCATTATACAGTCTAACCAGGTAGGTTTTGTCTCGTGCAGGTGACAAAGAGAGACGACAACAATATAATGCGGGCCCCGGACGACGATAAGTTTGTGGCTGATGTAAAAACATTACAATGTGAACGAATCCACAGGATGTTTCCCTGTTTTACTTCATATAAGCATATCAAAAAAACCTGTTTATCAGTTATCACCCACAACGAACAAGGAATTGGTACCCCAATTCGTTGCTTATCCGTTCTTGCTGGTTAGTTATATGTTAATTGTGTATTTTTATCAAATTCAGAATGTTTTCGGTCATGCAAGACTAAGCTGATAAAAAATACAATATTTATGTTGTATTTTTCTTTAATTCAAATTCCGATGTTTTATTTAAAAGTAAATAAAGAATATGTCAACAGTTTCAAAGTTTTTATTAATGTATAGTAGCAGTCTATGCAACTATTATGGACAAGAAGAAAAACAAAATTACACCTTAAACCTTAAACTTGAGAGTTGAGTGGCATTAAAAGTAAAGAAAAAAATTAAAAACAGTGTAGATGTTTTTTGTGATTGACTTTTATATGAATGTTGTAGTTGTAGAGATTACACAGTTGCCAAATATTTAATGTTTCAAAATGATTCTGTATAGTTTTATAACAATACAGATCCAATATGTCTCAAGATATTAAATTCCTTCAGCTGTATAAAAGGCCACGGTTTAAAATTCATCAAAAAATCATAGCGGTGGGTTTTGACGATTTAATTTAAACATTCCTTAAATTTGCTGAATTTAAATAATTTAAACATTTCAAAAATTAGAAAATCACAAAACATTTTCCGTTCAAATCCAGTTTTATTAAAAAAGTTACCCAATGACATTCTGTCAGTATAATAAGTCAAGAAATTATAATATGTTTTTACTTATTATAATATAATTTATATTATATTGGAGGCAACACGTTAAAAAATCGGCAGTCCTACTCGTAAAGTTGTTTCCCTGTGCTTCCTAGGATAGAAATCACACGAAATAATTCGTGGGTTTATTAAAACCTATCAAATAAATTATGATACTATATTTCTCTAGTCGAGAACCTTCATCAGTTGCGCTCCTCTCAACTGATCTTGAACTATTTATGTATTTAGTACATTTAACTGAATTTAATATTTATAGCGAAATGAATTTCCACATGTAAGAGAAAAACTAGAGACTCAGCTTAAGCGCAACTGATGAAGGTACGACTCGCGAGTTGGAGTTTCTGTGCGTTATTTTTTCCAGAAACTCCTAGATTTCGAAATTCCTTTTTATATGTACTAAATACATAGATAATTCTTTGAGACTAGAAGCAATATATCGTCTTGCGTACAGTGGATTGAAAATCTCGAAAAGATGTAAATTGTAATCAGAGCTTGTTCCTGATCTGATATGTTAGCCGCTACATCTTGTTCTCAGTTTCTAACTTGTTGAGCATAGACTATTTTTTTATTATATTTAAATAACTTATAAAATGTATATAATTCGTCCAATATAGGGGCAAGAGACAAGAGCTTCCGAGGGGGGCGATCCTATGCGGGTGATCTCGTACTAAATTGACCCAACTTTCGTGATGATATAAACACTAACTCTGGGTGCTCTATCCTATAGAGTTCACTATTTATTTAAATATTATACACAGTAGTGCCACCTAAACTATTATGTTTATTTGAAATAAACCTGATAATTGCCGACTTAATTATTAATAATTTTAATAAACCAATAGAGTTCGTATTATTATTTATATTTGTTGTTAAAAACTAATTCTCAAATATCCGAACACAGAAATTTTCAGTTGAAATGTGTTTCTTGAGAGACCGTAAACAAAATGAATTCATAATTTCATTTAAGTAAGAATACTCTCACAGATGTCTAGGGGCAACTATGATACTATGTAACTGTAATATGTAAAACTACGGGGAACTGCAAAGAACAAATTGATAATTGCCTCCATCCTATCGAAAATCCTTACAAATTAAGGAAAACTCTTTAATAATTGGATGAACAATTTGCAGTTATCAGACGTAATAATGCAAAAATAAATATCTTGAGTATAAACTTTGCAGACACCTATATTTCAAAAATCGCAGAAATCTTTAAATAACAATATATTATAATCCCATTGAAGTCATAATTTTAAGTGTTACTTCCAAATCTTTTGTACTCACATCATGTTAATAACAATAATAAACAATAATAATGGAACGCATATCTAAGAAGAAATTAGTACTTGCTTTTGTCCGTCCGGTCTGGTCCGTTGAATTGAAACATGTGTGGATATGGGAACAGCTGATGCCCAAGATGCATCCACGATGATCAAGGTAACGACGACGGCAGATGTTCAATTTTTTTGAAACAGACGGCACGCGCCTATCTCTTCTTGTGACTTTTCCACCTTTCGCATGTACCAAGTGAGTGAGATATAAAAAACGGTAACAATGAATCTTTAATTCTTTACACTGTTTTTTGTTACGGTATCGCTTCATGTATCTATACGAATCACTACTACATAAGTTGTTTTAATGATAAACTTGTTGCCAACTATTAATATAATTTATTTCTTTAATACCATAATTATTAAATAAAATATTTCAACAAATATTCTTTCCCGGTCAAATTTGAGTATTGTTTCGTGAATAATATTCACCTTAGTTTTATTTTAAATATACTTACTGTCCACAGAATCATCATAAAGCACTGAAATTGGACACTAAAAATATTGTCACTGCACCAATAGCTAGCAAGAATTTCCCATAATTAATAATCGTATAAATTATTACTTTTTTTAAACAAAATTTCACAATTTTTACATGATATAACTAATAAACTAAAACGGTTCCTTGAAATAGCAGAATTTCAATAATTATAAAATTAAAATTAGTTTTAATATTTATTATATGCATTAAGCTACCATGGCAAATGAGCCAACTCATATTTTTTGCTAATATATTATACAAAAGCAAAATACATTGCTACAACCTTTTCCGAGTAATAATGGACATGGCAGTTATGGTCGCCTGGAAATCCATATTTTACATCAACCATTTTTTCAATAATAAGCTAATAGGTCATTCCCAAGATACAAGAAGAATATGTTCATTTGGTTTAAACTAATGATATTGTAATTTTATTTGTTGAATAATATTTAAATAAATGTATGTCATTTTTTATTCTTAAAGAATTTAAATCTGTTTATTAAGCACCCTACTTATATTTCGGTGATAATTAAAGATAAACCCATCAGTACCTATTATTCTATTCAAATTTGGAGGAATAAACTAGATGTTGATACAAAAATAGATTGGTTATAGCTTTATTAGATTTCTTCCATAATTTAGTCACTCAGTCTATATTGTTTACTTATATGAGTACTGTAAATAATTGGCAGAATTACTACTACCCTACTATCGTCCCATTGCCATTAGTTAAAACAATGTTGTCAACTTTAACTGTGTTAGTATGTAATTGATCTATAACATTTTGCACATTTGTAATATTACGGGGTAATTGTGGTACACTATTTAATTTTACTCTATAAAATTGGTCTCGAATATATCTAACTTATTTAACTGTCATAACATGTACTATAACTACATTTAAGGAAATTTTAAGTCTTTAGGGTTCTATCAGGTAATTCGTCAAAATCTTTCTTTTAGTAGAAAACCATGGTTCTTACTTTTACTTTCTCTATCGAAATTTGTTTTCTTCTACAAGATTTTTACGCTTTTAATGCGTTTTACAACCACACCAATAATTTTCACTCCTACTTGTCCGTTTCAAATGAAATTTATAATTGTTCAAAAAATATACCTGCTTCAAATAAAAATGAAAACGAAAATAAATACCCCAAAACTCTAGACCAGCTCATATATTCAAAGTTTCGATTTTTGGAAATCAGCTTCTGATTCAATCAATTTAGACCAAATTTTTGAGGCGCAATATCTCAACTGGTATTGAGTTTCAGGGGTTAGTGTCATGACAACTTTTGTTCAGAATGTTGAAAACTATCTGTCTAATTTGATTGAAACCTCTTTACAGAAGCGCATTTGCGGAGTTCATATTGTAATGTTTTTATTTGGTCTTCAGGTTAAAAACTTAATTTATATTCACACAACTATTTACAATTTATCTTGAACACCTGATGTTTATTAAACGGCTAAATAATACTGAATGAATCCCTTTCGCCAGCTATCTGTATTTATATATTTCTTCTCAGAAATCTCCAGAAGGTCAAAAAATGTCCTTCAAGGACTCTCGAATTCTTCTAGAACTTTAACAAAGCCAGCTGCTGGCCTCGAGACGACAGATGAACAACATTTCGGATTCCATAACATATCGAAAGAATTCCGATTCGACGAAATATCGGATGAATTCCCGTAACAATATACAGTGTTTTGTAGAAGGTTCGCCAAACTTGGAGGGCAGATAAGTGGGCTCATGTGCTATATTATGTAGCCCATATAACATCTAGATATCGTTCTTCTTTTTATTTTATTTTTCTTAATTCTCAGATTTTTATATTAGAACTGTTGTAACTCTTTTATTTTTCACTGCGTCTTCACCAAATAAGGTTAATTATAATCTATGATGTTTGTTTGCTCATGGGCGTTTGATATTTGACAAAAATAATTGGTTGAAAAAATTATATGGGTCCACAAATGGCGAGGTTTTATAAAAAGTGATTAAGTTAAACACTTTATCATATTACAAAAAAAAAATAGAAGCGTTTCGAGAACTTCGAATGCTTACAAAACCTATTTACTTTACCTTTTCAATGGTATATCATACGTATTGGAAAGTAATCAGTCTCATAATAAAATTTGAGATTGCAACTTATAAGGTTAGAACTACAAAAACTTAAACATACATCAGGTTGCAATAATTTGTTCAAACCGGCTTCTACCGCTACGGATGCAATGGCAACACCTTTTTCTGACTCCAACAGTGATAGTCTCTAGTCGCGTCTCATCCCATATTATTTCAAAAGCAACATTATTTCTTTCTCTTAACTGCACTTTGGTTTATATTTCTCTCTCATAAACGAGTTGGTTGGCCCGTCCACATACAAAAAAATCAAAGGGAGTCAGGTCTGGCGACCTTGGAGACCATAGTATAGCGCCAATTTAAGCGTTTGGGAATGAAATGTCCAGGAGCTCTCTGACGGTTCGTCTATAATGTGCTGGTGAGCCATATTTTTTGAATTTTTTGACCAATTTTTTTGGTCTGCCTTCCAATGATGTCTATTTCTATCTCGCAAATGAGGAATTTTTAATGAACGATTTATTGATCTTATTAGATGAAATCTCATTGGAAGACAGACCAATAATATTCAAAAAAGTTGGCTGTCCAGCACATTATAGGCAAACTGTCAGAGAGCTCCTGGAGATTACATTCCCAAACGCGTGAATTGAGAGAACTCGCCCTATACTATGGCCTCCAAGGTCGCCAGACCTGACTCCCTTTGATTTTTTTGTATGTGTACGTGCCAAACAACTCGTTTATAGGAGAGAAATATAAACCAAAGAGTAGTTACGAAAAAGAATAAATGTTGCTTTTGAAATAATATGGGATGAGACGCGACTAGAGACTACCACTGTAGGAGTCAGAAAAATATGTCGCGACTGCATCCGTAGCGGTAGAAGCCGGTTTTAACAAAATTTATAACAAATTATTGCAACTTGATGAATGTTTTATTTCTTGTAGTTCTAACCTTGTAAGTTACAATCACAAATTTTATTAGGATACTGATTACTTTCCAATACGTGTGATATATCATTGTAAAGGGGTTGAGGTAGAGAAGTTTTTGTAAGCATTCGAAGTTCTCGATGTGCTTCTAATTTTTTTTTGTAATGTGATAAAGTGTTTAACTTAATCACTTTTTTATGAAACCTCGCCATTTGCAATTTTTTCAACCAATTATTTGTGTCAAATATCAAATGCAGATGAGCAAACAAACATCATAGATTAGATTTAAGTTTATTTGATGAAGATGCAGTGAAAAATAAAAAAGTTCCTACAGTTCAGATCTATCTGCCCTCCAAGTTTGGTGAACATCCTACAAAACACCCTGTATATGTGTAAAGAAAGTTTATGTAAAACTTGACAATGCATTAATCTTGCCGTTTTTCTGAAAACCAGTATGTTATACTATATAGAAAAATGTATGAAATCACCTCAGATCTACCTGAAGAGAATAAAGTTTAAAATATCCCCCCGTTGTCATTTGCAATAGGTAAATAAACTATATGAAAAAAGCACAATTGTAGAATTTAAAATTCAAAATAATTGACAATATTATGAGACCTACTTATGACCTATTTTTAAGTATTGTGGTGTTGTCAATTGCAATAGGTAAATAAACTATATGAAAAAAGCACAATTGAAAAATTTAAAATTCAAAATGTTTGAGAATATTATGAGACCTCCTTATGACATATTTTTAAGTATTGTGGTGTTATTCCTAATAAGTGTATATTCATTAAGTAAAGATGCCACAACTTTCTCTCAGGAAGCAACTTGAAATCACATGTAAAATCAGAACAAAATACCTGTAGTGCAAACCGCATCAGAAATTTAGTAGGTTAGGTCCATTGTATCCATTTTCAGAATTTTATTGAAAAGTCATTTAAGGATTAAGTAGGCAATAGAAAATATATGACAAAGAAATCACAACACCCAGAAGATGTTAAAATTTAATATTGTTTTGGTCAAACATAGCTAAGGAGTAAATGATTAAAATTTGGTAGATTGATGCATGTTTTTACAACTTTTTTTTATTAATTAATATTGTAATGTTTTTATTTTCACACTCGGGTTCAGTTCAGTTCTTGGATTTATTTTAAAACACAGTCCAACTCAATCTAATTTATTTCCACTACTTTAACAGAATTAATATTCACAAGAACTATTTACAGTTATCTTAACTATACAACACGATCGTCGAAAACAGAATGCCTCCTATCGCCAGCTGTCCATATTTATATATTTCTCTCCGAATTGTCTGGTAAGTCCACGAACCATCGGGAAACTTCTTTCATGTGTTCTAGAAACTATAAGGAAATTCCCAGTAACTGCAGCGGTCGGCCTGTTGAGAGACAAAACATTTCGGAGTCCCAGAAGTATCGGAATAACGTCCCTTCCACGAATTGGTTGATGGCCGATTGCACCAGCTGTCGGATGAATTCTCGTCACATTGCCCTCTCCTTAAGGCCATTTCGTCCCGGAATGTCCTAGAATCCTTCCTGGTGTGACCATATTTGCAGGACTCTCCATTTCGACAACGGGAAGTTTGGTGGAAGTAACAGTCAATGGTGTTCGAATCTGGGCAGCGAATATTGAGACAGCATACCAGGATGTCGATGCCACTGAATCGAAAGATTATTTCCATCATACTTCTCACCACCCTCCAATTCAGTCCATCCAACCAGCAGGCTTACTTTGGGACCGCCAATTTCATCAAATTCTTCTCCATCATCACATTCCTCAAGTCTACCAGAGACTTCCAAAGATCGCTGTATGTTGGCTTGTCCTGTGAGAATGTTTTCGTTATAAAATAAAAGATGTCTCTGGTACCCACTGGTTGTTTATCTTCGAGATGAAGGACCTTCCTTACCGCTGGATCTTGCTCTCGTAACTTCTGGAACTGGCCGTACTTTTTGGCAAACACCTTGGCTATTCCTCTGGACATCCAGAGATCTCGAGCCACACCATGAGCCAGGGCATATTCTATGGACACCTCAAATAGGTCTCGCGGTTCATCTGTGGTCACATCGTGCTGCACTTTCTGCCCATAGAGTACAGTGCCATAAACTTTTTGAAGGTCATCTCATCATCGGGTGGTTGGATGCTGCGGACTTGGGCTTGGCCCACTTCGCCATCATGACTTCCGGCATAAGGAGCTAACATCTTGTAATGTACCACCTTTGGTTTTCCACGAGGTAGGTTCCTTATTCTGTAGACAACATCGTTGATCTTCTTTACAATTTGGTAAGCCCCTCCCACGATCTTTGTATCTTGGGCGAATATCCACGACGAGGTTGCGGGTTATACACCCAAACAAGATCATCAGCTTGGAATTTCCCGTCCTCGGCTCTGATATCATAGGCTTCCTTCATTCGGGCACTGGCATTCTCGATATTTAACCGGACTCGTTGGTGTATGTCGTCCATCTTTCGACGTAACTGGCTGACATAGTCTTCACCTGCAGTCTCTTCTCCTGGGGGACATCCAAACTTCAAATCGCATGGTAGTTTTAATTTTCGTCCCATGATAATACTGGCCGGGGTCTGACTCGTGGACTCGTGCACAGACAAACGATATGCCATTAGAAACAAGTATAGATACTGGCCCCAGTCTCTTTGGTAGCCAGAGACTACTTTTGACAAATGGCGGTTAATGGTTATATTCATCCGTTCTACCATTCCATCAGATTGCGGGTGTAGTGCTGTCGTCTTCAAGAGCTTGCAGGAGTCTTGGAAAAGAGTAGACTCGAAATTTCTACCTTGGTCTGAGTGCAACTTCAAGGGAACACCAAAACGACTGATCCATTTCTTGACAAGGACATCAGCAACGGTCAAGGCTTTTTGATTCGGCAAGGCATACGCTTCGGTCCATTTACTAAAATAGTCCATCACCACCACAATGTATTTATTTCCAGAGTCGGATTCAGGAAATGGACCGGCAATATCAATGGCTACTCTTTCGATATTATATTGCTTTATGGGGGCTTTTGGTCGCTTCTGAGCTCCATTACTTGCTGCACAAACTGTACATTTCCGGCAGTAATCCTTAACATCTGCTTGGCAGTTCACCCAATAGAAGCGTTCTCTCAACTTCCCCAGGGTTTTGGTTACTCCCAGAAGTCATTCTCCAGGATGAAGGAGTTCCACTGAGCCCCGTATGACTTAATGGTGGGCAAGAAACAGGAAATCTCCTGCCACATAGGTTTGCGGTTTTCTTCCTTCCACCGGATAACTTCTTTTAACTCCGGATCCATTTTCTGGTCTTTCTGGATCTTATCAAATTGCCAATAGTCATCGATGACGGTAGTCCTACAGAGAACAGCCCCTTTTTCTTCAGCTCGCTGACAATGTTTGCAGACATCAGGGCATGGTCTCCTCGATAGGGCATCAGCATTCTTATGGCTTGTTCCAGCTCGATGTTCAGTCTCGAAGTCGAATTCTTGCAACCGCTCAATCCACCTAACCACTTGTCCGTCGAGGTTTTTAAACTGCAAGGGCCACTTCAGTGCTGCATGATCAGTCCTCAGGAGGAATCTTTTACCATAGAGGTACCTATAGAAATGTTCTACCCCCTTTACCACAGCTAAGAGTTCCCTGCGACTAACGCAGTAATTCCGTTCAGGCTTGCTCAAGGTCTTGCTGAAATAACCGATGATTTTCTCCTGGCCGTCTTGGATTTGCGAAAGTACCGCAACAATTCCGACATTACTTGCGTCGGTATCCAAAACGAAGTTTCCATCTGGCAAAGGATAACTTAAAATGGAGGCACTGGTCAATGCTCTTTTCAATGTCTCGAATGATCGCTGGCATTCCTCGTCCCACTGGTACTGCACCTTCCCCTCTGTGAGTCTAGTAAGTGGCTTGGCGATGTTGGCAAATCCGGCTACGTACGGACGATAGTACGTGCATAACCCCAGGAAACTTCTTAACTGGTGGACATCTTTAGGTATCGGCCATTCCTGGACGGCTTTGATTTGCTGTTGGTCCACAGCTACTCCCTGTGCGGAAACTACATGTCCAAGATATTGCACCTCTTCTTGGAACAACTGATACTTCTTCGGGCTTAACTTTAGTCCGGAACTTCGTAGTCGCCGAAATACCTCCTCCAGGTTCTTCACGTGGTCTTCAACAGATTTTCCAACCACGATAATGTCAAGATACACCAGGCACGTTTTCCATGAAAGCCCTTTTAACACTGTTTCCATCAATCTTTCAAACGTCGATGGGGCATTACACAACCCAAACGGCATCACCGTGAACTGGTAAAGTCCTGAGCCAATGGTAAAAGCAGTCTATTCGCGGTCAGAAAACATCTTCGATCCAGCCAACGTATCTAGGGTATCATCTATTCTTGGAAGGGGATAGCTGTCTTTCTTTGTAGCGTGGTTTAATTGCCGATAGTCCACGCACAATCGGATCGAACCATCTTTCTTTTTGAGCAAGACAACTGGAGAAGTCCAAGGGTTATAGGATGGTTCAATAACGCCTTCTTCCTCCATCTCGCGGACTATCCTGTCGGTTTCTTCTCTTTTAGCTAGGGGTAGTCTTCTCGCCGACTCTCGAATATGTTGAGCGTTCCCGGTATTAAATTTATGTTTCACCAGATCAGTTCGTCCTCTTTTTTCGTTCCCTACATCGAAGATATCCTTGTAGTTTCTAACGATGTCTCTCAATTTTTTCTTTCTGATTTGGTTTCAACTTCTTGGATGAATCGGTGATGAGTCTTTCCAGTTCCTTAGATAGTTTGTCTGGTGGTATTTCTGCATGCTGTGTGCTTCTGACTACAGAGGAAACTGTTGAACATTTGCCCAAAATTGTTCCTTTCTTTAGCACTACCGAGTAATGATTCAGGTTCATTACTCTTACTGGCACAACCTCCTTGGCACGAAACAGAGTCTTCCCCAGTGCGACTCCTCTACCTACATTTCCGTCGTTGAGTTCGGGTTCGAACAACATCACTGTTCCAGCTTTAGGTTTCCCATCTAGGCAAGCATCTACAATGATTTCAGCTCTTTCCGGAACATTTACATCCTCCGCCAAGATTGCTCGAAGCATTATGTCGTCTTTCCCAAGAAGCACCACTTCTTCGTCATTCACTCGCAGAATTCCATATTTTAAGTTTAACTGGAATCTCTTGGAGCTCATTACATCCATTCCAATGATGACTTTGTCTTCGGTGTCTGCCACTAATGCCCGATGTAGGAAGGTTGTGTTTCCCAAGATCATTTCAACCTCTATTTCACCATGGACTTTCGCTGCTTCTCCTGTCGCTGTTCGCAGTTGGCCATTTTGTTGGTTTTATCATTGTCTCTAAAACAATGTTGGGCCTTATTACTGTTTTCGTCGCACCAGCAGCATTGCAAATTGCATACTATTAATAAGGCAATCTACAAAGACACAGTTAACGTGGTTGCGTAGCGAAGCGACGTATGCGTTGGTAGTTGGGACTTGTTGATTACAGGTCGACGATGGTCTCTTTATATTGACCTTTAGTTTCCCCGACGAGAAAGTCAGTACTCCGTTGCTCGACTTGCAACGACTCTGGACATGTCCTACCTTACGACTTACGACACTTCCGACATCTCACTAGTCTTATTTCGGTAATTACTTCTTCTATTATCTTTCTTACAGAGGCTTCATCGTTTCCGCCATCTTTGGATTCTCCGTCAACGATTCGGACTCTGGCTTGACCTCTGCAGGTATTTTTCGCAGCCTCGAATTCCAGAGCTCGAGCCAATGCATCCACTAATTGAGTGGGTCGAGCTACTGTCCAAAATCCAAAAATTGATTGATTAATTCCCATAATTCTTCCAATGATGGATGAAATAAGAATAACTCTGATTGAGAATATTGTTAATTTTATAAATGTTACTTTGGAAATAGTCGTGAGTTTATATTAATAATATTTCATTGATTGCCTTTAAATTTATTGATTATTTATTTATTTACTGTTAGCCTTTCAATTACATTTTCCGGTGTGGCTGGATAGGCAAGGCGAACCAGACGGGCAATATCGTTTTCAAACTCTTGTAGGGATTCATTAGATTTCTGGTGGAGATTTTTCAGTTGAGAGTGATAAACGTGCTCCAAATGAGTTTGCCCATACCTCAGTTCTAAATGTTTGACCAGTTGTTCGTAGTCTTCTTGCTCAGAGGCATTCAAGGTTTGCAAAATATCTGTAGCATCCCCTCTTAAGGCGAGTGTTAGTGCTATTGCCTTCTCCTCTGTCGACCATCCGTTTAACTTTGCTGCAGCCTCGAATTGGCGCCTATAGTTAGTCCATGGTGATTTCCCATCCAATTGTGAAGGTTTCACTTTGTGTCTTGCTCCTTCGAGGCCAATTTTTGAATCCACTACTTCTGGACTGTTTCTGCTTTCGATCTTTGGTGGAGCCTCTCCCCTTTGTATTGTGACTACCTGTTCTCTTATTCTGCTGATCTCACCCTCCATTATATTGTTACGAAATTTACCAAAGCCGACCCTGTTTCATTTCAGTACGACACCGATCGCTTTGAGGAAAAAATGGTTCTCGAAATGACTCGGCAGCTGTAGGATTGATGATTGATTTTACGAGAATTTTCTATGCTGGTTTTAAAAAAGAAGTAGCTCACGATCGCAAGTCAGTTAGTGGAGCCAAGGGCTTATTTGTAAAATTATTGTCGTGATATTTGAATCAGCTGTTGTATATATTCGATGTAAATAAAAGTTCTAGAAAAGTGAAAGTGAATATTAGTTGTATAATTTTAAATTGAACCCACGGACTATATAACAAAATTTGGTGATCAGAAATAAAGGATTAAGTGCAGTTAAAATCGTAATTTGATTTATGAAAACCCGTAGCATGGAAAAAATGGACAAACGATACGACAATCAATCCTTGAGCCAGGTATACCAAGTCCAACTGAGTGAAAAAACGCAAAAATCAAGTGAAAGCTTCCAAGAATTCGAAGCAAAGAATAGACGGTTAATTCACTTGTCCTACCCAGACCTGCCAGAGGAAACGAAAGACCAGTTGGCCACACAGAGTTTCATAAATGGCATCAGAGATGTGGAAGTACAACGAAATCTAAGACTAAGTGGTGTCAATAAAAGTAATGAAGCTCTACTTCAGGCTTTGGAAGTAGAGGCCGTCATGAACATGTCCAATCCGAGGGTCCGAGCAGTTTCTTTTAACCAGGAAGAGTCAGAGTCACCATTTCAAGCGCTGCTGGCTGGTCTGAACAAAATATTAGAACGGTCACAAAGAACTGGCACCAGAAGGGCATGTTACCGCTGTGGACGGACAGGGCACTTTCAACGTGATTGTCGAGTGAGGCTACCTGAAGGATCACCGACTAGGGGAAATAACAGAACAGCCACATGTCCAGAGGCCGTCAGCCAGGCAGCATAAGGGGGCGAATACTGACGGACCCTCCACGAGCCCCCAAAACGTTATCCATCCGGGGATTTTGCAGAGATAGCAGCAGTCTAGTCATCAGAGGCACCATCAATGGGCGAGTAGTTACCATCACCATCCATACCGGCGCCGCTGTGTCCATTGCCAAGTCCAGGGTTTTGAGAGCATCAGAAATTCGGCCAGTTACCAATAACATCCAGCTTAGATCAGTCACCGGCGAGTCCATGTCAATACAGGGTGAGGCAGATGTCGTGCTACAGATAGGGGACAACATGATCCGGCATAGGGTCCTGGTAGCGAATATTGAGGACGATTTTATACTGGGTATGGACCTAATTAGCCAGCATGGATTTATGTTCGACCCGAGATATGAAGTTCTTCGTTTCTTAAATGAAGAATTTGTATTGAGACGGCCCGTCAACAGTTCAGTCACCTCCATAAAAATTGTGGCAAAGCCTTAAGCTAGAATTCCCGATCGAACAGAACAGATTATTCATGGGCAGCTAGACAGCAATCCTGGGAGCTGCGTTGGAATAGTGGAGCCCGTTCACTCAGCTCTTGACTACTTAGTTGGACGGGCTATAGTTAAAATCGGGCGAGATATACCAATCAGAGTCCTGAATTTGTCCAACAACGACATCAGAATTGCTAATGATGAAGAGATTGCTTGTTTCGAGCCAATAGAGACCATCATTAATTGCGAAGAAGAGTACCAGAAGTCAGTGAAGGAGACAGGGCCCAGTAAAGAGTTTCTACAACAGTTTGCTGACCATTTGACACACCTGACATCAGAGAACCAGAAGAAAGCAATTTATCACAAAGCATTGGCAAATTTCTAAGAGTCAAGATGGAACCACCGGTCGCACCAACATCATCCAGCGCAGAATAGATACCGGGAAGGCTCAACCCATCAGAATACCACCTAGACGACTACCATTGGGGCAACAACAGGCAGTCGAGGAAAACATCGAGTCCATGTTACAAAATGGAGTTATTGAGCCATCCATCAGCCCATGGTCTGCTCCCGTCGTCCTAGTGAAAAAGAAGTATGGAACCACCCGATTTTGCGTGAATTACAGAAAGCTGAATGACGTCACGAAGAAAGCAGCTATCCACTACCCCGAATCGATGACACTTTGACCACACTAGCAGGCTCCCATTGGTTCTCCACACTAGACCTAAAAAGTGGATATTGGCAGGTTGGTCTAGACGCAAACGACAGAGAGAAGACAGCGTTCTCCACCGGTAAAGGGCTGTTTCAGTTCACGGTCATGCCCTTTGGGTTATGTAATGCACCCGCTACATTTGAGAGGCTAATGGAGTATGTTCTGAGCGGGTTAACATGAAGGACGTGCTTAGTATACCTCGACGATATTCTACTCTCATGGGCCAGACATTCGACAACGAGTTTTTGGGCCACGTCGTTTCCGAGTCAGGAATCCGCACCAAAGAGGACAAGAACAAGTGATCCGTGATTGGCCTGTCCCGAGAGACAAGCATGAACTGCGAAGCTTCTTGGACCTCTGTTCCTACTACAGGCGATTTGTTGAGGGATTTGCCACCATTGCCGCGCCTCTACATCCGCAGACCACGGAGAAGGAGACCTTCCGTTGGAATCAGGATTGCGAAACATCATTCAGGCGACTGAAGGACTATGTTCCGGCCCAATCCTAGCCTTTCCTACATAGTATGGCAAGTTCATCTTAGACACCGACACCAGCAACACAGGTTTGGGGGCCGTCCTATCCCAGGTGCAAGATGGTGAAGAGAGGGTTATCGAGTACTTCAGCCGCGGATTCTCGAAACCGGAGAAATTATTGCGTCACCAGAAAAGAACTTCTGGCAATAATAAGGGCTGTAGACCATTTCCACAAATACCTTTATGGTCGTCATTTCTTAATCCGGACAGATCATGCCGCCCTCAAATGGCTGCTAGATCTGAAGACACCGGAAGGACAATTGGCCAGGTGGATGGAGACACTACAGCAATACGATTTCAAGACGGAACAGCGAGAGGGTATCTCCATCAGGCAGATCCGAGTGCAAGCCAATGAAGACTGGACAACGAAACAGTGCATCCAGGACCATATTGCTGATCCAGACATCGAACCAATCTTGTCACTCAAAACGAGAGCGGCACCCAGGCCACGATGGGACGAGGTAGCTAAATACTCCGGCGTGCTGAAATCGTTATGGGCTCAATGGGACTCTCTAAGAGTAGACAATGGAATGCTCAAGCGAGTTTGGGAAAACGCTGATGGACGAGAAACCAAGTCCCAACTGGTAGTTCCGAAGAAAAAGGTACCAGCCATCCTATCCGAAGTACATGATGGGATTACCGGAGGCCACATGGGCTTGTATAAAACCCTAGACAAAGTTCGCCAGCGGTACTACTGGGTGAATTACTCCGAAGACGTCAGAGCTTCGTGCCGCAAATGTGCCACCTGTGCAGCCAGTAAGGGCCCGAAGACCCGGACCAAGGGTAGAATGCAGCAGTACAATGTGGGCGTCCCATTTGAGAGAATTGCTATCGATGTCGCCGGTCCGTTCCCCGAGTCTGAGAGGGGGAACAAATACATTCTGGTAGCAATGGCTTACTTCAGCAAATGGCCTGAGGCATATGCGATACCCAACCAAGAGGCAACCATGGTAGCGACGGTGCTAGTAGAACTACTATTCAGCAGGTTTGGCGTCCCGATGGAATTACATTCAGACCAGGGGCGTAACTTCGAATCGGATGTATTCCAGAAGGTCTGCACGATTTTGGGGATCAGGAAAACGAGAACAGCACCATTACACCCACTGTCAGACGAAAGGGTGGAAAGATTCAACAAGACCTTGGAACAACACCTATCCAAGGTCGTCAGTAATAACCAGCGTGATTGGAATGAGCATATTCCCCTATTCCTGTTGGCATATCGCTCTGCCGTACATAATAGTACAGGCCTAACCCCAGCCAGGGTTCTATTCGGAAAGGAGCTGCGATTACCCTGCGATTTGGCATTTGGCTCCCCCGAAGAACCTTCCCAAGACATCGACGATTATGCAGACCAGCTCCGACATAACATGCTGGCATTACACGAATTAGCCCAACGCAGAATTTTCTATGCTGGTTTTAAAAAGGAAGCAGCTCACGATCGCAAGTCAGTTAGTGGAGCGAAGAGCTTATATGTAAAATTGTTGTTGTGATATTTGAATCAGCTGTTGTATATATTCGATGTAAATAAAAGTTCTAGAAAAGTGAAAGTGAATATTAGTTGTATAATTTTAAATTGAACCCACGGACTATATAACAATACGTTTTAGCTCTTCTATCCGCGTTTCATTTTTGACTGACTCTTCGACTATTATACAATACGACCGTCGAAAACTAAATGCCTCTTATCACTAGCTGTTCATATTCATATATTTCTCTTCAAATAGTCTGGTAAGTCCACGAACCATCGGGAAACTCTTTCATGTTATGGAAGCTTTAAGGGAATTCCCAGTAACGGCAGCGGTCGGCTTGTTGAGAGACGAAACATTTCGCATTCCCAGAAGTGTCCATTCCAGGAATTTGTTGATGGCCGATTGCACCAGCTGTCGGATGAATTCTCGTAACATTGCCCCCTCCTTAAGACCATTTCGGCCCGGAATGTCCTAGAATCCTTCCTGGTGTGACGATATTTGCAGGACTCTCCATTTCGATAACGGGAAGTTTGGTGGAAGTTACAGTCAACGGTCTTCGAATCTGAGATGCGAATATTGAGACAGCAAACCAGGATGTTGATACCAGTGAATCGAAAGATTGTTTCCATCATACTTCTCACCACTCTCCAATTCAGTCCATCCAACCCGCAGGCTATCTTTGGGACCGCCAATTTCATTAGATTCTTCTACAGTCTTCCAAAGATCGCTGTATGTTGGCTTGTCCTGCGAGAATGTTTTTCTTACCAAATAAAAAATGTCTCTGGTACCCACTGGTTGTTTATCTTCGAGATGAAGGACCTTCCCTACCACTGGATCCCCCGTAGCTTCTAGAACTGGCCGTACTTTTTGGCAAACACTTTGGCTATTCCTCTGGACATCCGGAGATCTCGAGCCATACAATGAGCCAGGGTATATTGTAAGGGCACCTCAAATAGGTCTCGGGGTTCCTCTCTCGTTACGTCGTGCTTCACTTTCTGCTCATCAGAGTACAGTGCCAAAAACTGCTCGAAGGTCATCTCGTCACCGGGTGGTTGGATGCTGAGGACTTGGGCTTGGTCATCTTCGCTGTCATAGCTTCCGGCATAAGGAGCTAATGTACGACCTTTGGTTTTCCCCGGGGTAGCTTCTTTATTCTGTAGACAACACGGTTGATTTTCTTCACAATTTGGTACGACCCCTCCAAGATCTCTGTAGCTTGGGCGAATATCCACGACGACGTTGCGGGTTATACAACCAAACAAGATCATCAACTTGGAATTCTCTGCCCTCGGCTTTGATGTCGTAGGCTTCCTTCATTCGGGCACTAGCATTCTCAATGTTTACCCGGACTCGTTCATGGATGTCGTTCATCTTTTGACGTAGCTAGCTGACATAGTCTTCACCTGCACTCTCTTCTCCTCGATATGCCATTAGAAACAAGTGCAGATACAGGTCCCAGTCTCTTTGGTGGTCAGAGACTACCTT
Source organism: Octodonta nipae (assembly GCA_034190945.1). NCBI lineage: Eukaryota > Metazoa > Arthropoda > Insecta > Coleoptera > Chrysomelidae > Octodonta > Octodonta nipae. The sequence continues at coordinate 88,516,844 of CM067219.1, read as the reverse complement.
TGATAAATGGCGGTTAATGGTTCTATTCATCCGTTCTACCATTCCATCGGATTGCGAGTGTAATGCTGTCGTCCGTGTTTTATTGATCTTCAAGAGCTTGCAAACGTCTTGGAAAAGAGTAGACTCGAAATTTCTACCTTGATCTGAGTACAACTCCAAGGGAACACCAAAACGACTGATCCATTCCTTGACAAGGACATCAGCAACGGTCAAGGCTTCTTGATTCGGCAAGGCCCATTTACTAAAATAGTCCATCACCACCACAATGTATTTATTTCCAGAGTCGGATTCAGGAAATGGACCGGCAACATCAATGGCTAAACTTTCGAATGGACTGCCCACGTTATATTTCTTCATGACTTCATGATAGAATTTGGTGGCTTCTGAGGCCCATTACTTGCTGCACAAACCGTTCATTTCCAGCACCACTCCTTAACGTCTACTTGTCAGTTTACCCAATAAAAGCGTTCTCTCAACTTCCCCAGGGTTTGCGTTACTCCCAGATGTCCTCCAGTTGTACCATCATGCAGTTCTCGTAAAACCTCTGGTGTCCTATTTCTGGGAACTACAATTTGTTTTCTGTCGTTTCCCTCCTCTGGAGTTTCCAGGACGAGCTTGAGAATTCCATTTTCCAGGATGAGGGAGTTCCACTGAGCCCAGTACGACTTTATGGTTGGTGAATATCGGGAAATCTCTTGCCACGTAGGTTTGCGGTCTTCTTTCTTCCACCGGATAACTTCTTCTAGTTCTGGATCTAATTTTTGGTCTTTCTGGATCTCCTCAGGTTGCCAATGGTCATCGACGGCGGTAGTTGTACAGAGAACAGCCCCGTTTTCTTCAGCCCGCTGACAAAGTTTGCAGTCATCAGGGCATGGTCTCCTCGATAGGGCATCAGCATTCTTATGGCTTGTTCCTGCGCGATGTTCAGTCTCGAAGTCGAATTCTTGCAACCGCTCAATCCAACTGGCCACTTATCCTTCGGGGTTTTTAAACTGCAAGAGCCACTTCAGTGCTGCATGATCAGTCCTCAGGAAGAATCTTTTACCATAGAGGTACTTATAGAAATGTTCTACACCCTTTACCACAGCCAAGAGTTCCCTGCGAGTAACGCAGTAATTCCGTTCAGGCTTGCTCAAAGGTCTTGCTAAAATAACCGATGACTTTCTCCTGACCGTCTTGGATCTGCGAAAGCACCGCACCAATTCCGACATTGCTTGCGTTGGTATCCAAAACAAAGTTCCCATCAGGCAAAGGATAACTTAAAATGGGGGCACTGGTCAATGCTCTTTTCAGTGTCTTGAATGATCGTTGACATTCCTCGTTCCACTGGTACTGCACCTTCCCCTCTGTGAGTCTATTAAGTGGCTTGGCGATGTTGGCAAATCCGGCTACGTACCGACGAGAGTACGTGCATAACCTAAGGAAACTTCTTAACTGGTGGATATCTTTAGGTATCGACCATTCCTGGGCGGCTTTGATTTTCTGTTTGTCCACAGCTACTTCCTGTGCGGAAACTACATGTCCAAGATATTGCACCTCTTCTTAGAACAGCTGACACTTCTTCGGGCTTAACTTTAGTCCGGAACTTCGAAGTCCCCGAAACTCCTCCTCCAGGTTCTTGACGGGATCTTCAAATGATCTTCCAACCACGATAATGTCGTCAAGATACACCAAGCATGTTTTCCATGAAAGCCCTTTTAACACTGTTTCCATCAATCTTTCAAACGTCGCTGGAGCATTACACAACCCAAACAGCATCACCGTGAATTGGTAAAGTCCTGAGCCGATGGTAAAAGCAGTCTTTTCTCGGTCTTCTTTAGCAAGTTCCACCTGCCAATAACCGCTCCTCAAGTCCAGGGTGGAAAACATCTTCGATCCAGCCAACGTATCTAGGGTATCGTCTATCTTTGTAGCGTGGTTTAATTGTCGATATTCCACGCAAAATCGGGTCGAACCATCTTTCTTTTTAACCAAGACAACTGGAGAAGCCCGAGGGCTATTGGATGGTTCAATAATACCTTCTTCCTCCATCTCGCGGACTATCCTGTCGGCTTCTCTTTTAGCTAGGGGTAGTCTTCTCGCCGACTGTCGAATAGGTTGAGAGTCCCCAGTATTAATTTTATGTTTCACCAGATCAGTTCGTCCTCTTTTGCCATTTCCCACATCGAAGATATCCTGGTAGTTTCTAACGATGTCCCTCAATTTTGCTTTCTGGTTTGGTTTCAATTTCTCAGATGAATCGGTGATGAGTCGTTCCAGATCCTCAGATAGTTTACCTGGGGGTATTTCCGCATGCTTTGTGCTTCTGACTACAGAGGAAACTGTTGAACAATGGCCCAAAGTTATTCCTTTCTTTAGCACAACCGAGTAATGATTCAGGTTCATTACTCTTACTGGCACAATCTCCTTGACCCGAAACAGAGTCTTCCCCAGTGCGAGACCTCTGCTTACATTTCCTTCGTTAAGTTTGGGATCAAACATCATTACTGTTCCAGTTTTAGCTTTCCCATCTAAGCAAGCATCTATAATGATTTCAGCTCTTTCCGGAACATTGACATCCTCTGCTAAGATGGCCCGCAGCACTATGTCATCTTTTCCATGAAGCACCACTTCTTCGTCATTCACTCGCAGAATTCCATCTTTGAAGTTTAACTGGAATCCCTTGAAGCTCATGACATCTATTCCAATGATTGCTTCGTCTTCGATGTCTGCCACTAATGCTCGATGCTGGAAGGTCATTTCAACCTCTATTTCACCATGGACTTTCGCTGTTTCTCCTGTCGCTGTTCGCTTTCGCAGTTGCCATTTTGTTGGTTTTATCATTGTCTCTAAAACAATGTTGTGCCTTATTACTGTTTTCGTCGCACCAGTATCCAGCAGCATTGCAAATTGCTTCCTATTAATAAGGCCATCTACGAAGACACTGTTAACGTGGTTGCGTAGAGAAGCGACATATGCGTTGGAAGTTGACACTTGTTTGCTACAGGTCGACGATGGTCCCTTTACATTGGCCTTCTTTAGTTTCCCCGGCGAGGAAGTCTGGACTCGTTGCTCTCCTTGCAACGACTCTGGACATATCCTACCTTACGACACTTCCGACATCTCACTAGTCTTTTTTCGGTAAGGACTTCTTCTATTATCTTTCTTACAGAGGTTTCATCGTTTCCGCCATCTTCTGATTCTCCGTCCATGATTCGGACTTGACCTCTGCAGGTATTTTTCGCAGCCTCGAATTCTAGCGCTCGAGCAAGTGCATCCACTAATTGAGTCGGTCGAGCTAGTGTTAAAGCTTGTCTGGCTTCGTTGTCCCGCAGTCCATCCAAAAACGCTTGTACTGCTAACCTTTCTATCATATTTTCCGGTGTGGCTGGATAGGCAAGACGAACCAGACGGGCAATATCAGCTTCAAACTCTTGTAGGGATTCATTAAATTTCTGGTGGCGATTTTTCAGTTGGGAGTGATAATCATGCTCCAAATGGGTTTGCCCATACCTCAGTTCTAAATGTTTGACCAGTTGTTCGTAGTCTTCTTGCTCCGAGGTATTCAACGTTTGTAAGTTATCTGTAGCATCCCCTCTTAAGGCTAGGGTTAATGATATTGCCTTCTTCTCTGCCGACCATCCGTTTAACTTTGCTGCAGCCTCGAATTGGCCAATCCATGACAATTTCCCATCAAATTGTGGAGGTTTCATTTTGTGTCTTGCTCCTTCGAGGCCAATTTTTGAATCCAGTACTTCTGGACTGTTTCTGCTTACGGTTTTTGATTGAGTTTCTCCCCTTTGTATAGTGACTACCTGTTCTTTTATTTTGCTGATCTCACCCTCCATTATATGCTTTAGCTCTTCTATCCGCGTTTCACTTTTGAGTGACTCTTCGACTATTGTTGGCTTTAGCTCCTCCATCTGAGCCTCATTCTCGGATATTTTCTCTTCCAGCATTGCTGATTTTTTCTGTACCATGCTTTTCAAATTTTCTTCTAGGGATTTAGAATTTTCCAGTAATTTGTCTTCCAGGGTTTTAGAATTTTCTGCTAAATTGTCTTCTAACGCCTCTTTCAAGTTTATAGAACTTTCCAGCAATTTATCTTCTAGGGTTTTAGAATTTTCTAAGAATTTATCTTCTAACGAATAATGTTTTTAGAATTTTCTAACAATTTGTGTTCTAATGCCTTAGAATTTTCTTAAATTTTTTTAAGAAGCATACTCATATCCCCATTACCAGAAACTTCAAACAAATATGTATCGGGATCGTTACCTTCATTTATTAGGGCATCTCGGAGCCGCTGTACTAATTCACTTTTCTTCCCACTAATTTCTAAATCCCTTTCCTCCAGTTCTTTTTAAAATCAGTCACTTTCAATTGGTCCAAACTCACGTTTCTAAACATTGTCAGTCTATTTATTTTCCACTTCTAAAGTTCCACAAATACACCTACAGCTGTCACCACTATAATATTTTTATTTTCACACTCGGGTTCAGTTCAGTTCTTGGATTTATTTAAAAACACAGTCCAACTCACTTTAATTTATTTCCACTACTTTAACACAATTTATATTCACAAGAACTATTTACATTTATCTTAACTATACACTCCTATCACCAGCTGTCCATATTTATATATTTCTCTCCGAATTGTCTGGTAAGTCCACGAACCATCGGGAAACTTCTTTTATGTGTTCTAGACACTTTTAGGCAATTCCCAGTAACGGCAGCGGTCGGCCTGTTGAGAGAAAAAACATTTCGAATTCCCAGAAGTATCGGAATAACGTCCCTTCCACGAATTGGTTGATGTCCGATTGCACCAGCTGTCGGATGAATTCTCGTAACAATATTGTAGTCGTTTTTTGCATTTTTGTTTTAATTTACCAAAGGACAACTGATGGGATCCATAATCGATGTTTAGTACTGCTAAAATATTTAGAGTACGTATAAGCCAAACGTATCGCCAGCTAAGTGAATTTGGAAGAGCTCGAATTATTGGTTTACGGGAGGCGGGTTTCGAGAAATCGCTAACCGCACGAACAGAAATCCAACTACTGTTATGAGATGTTGTCAAGCGTAGTTCGATAATACCCAAAATCAGAGAAGATTAGGTATCAGATATCGAAGGGGCACAAATGAAGTTCAAGATCGACGTCTAAGACGTATGGCCTTTTGAGACCGATTCTCGTCAACTCGAAATTTGGAGAACGACAACATTGGAATGTGGAATGAGATCGGGTTCTCTTCTCTCACAAATCTAGATTCTGCTTGGGTGGACATGATGACCGAAAATAGATTAGACGACGTCTATGAGAAAGACGTCAACCTCAATTTTATGTTGAGCCATATACCAAGTGGGTGAAAAAGGGTTGAATATTTATAAAGTTTGAATAAAGAATCTTATAAAAAAATGTGTTATGTAAGCAGTTAGGATCTTTGAATTATGTTCATAATTCCTGTTAGTTAGAAGGAGCGGTTTATACAGAGTGTTTGAAATATAAGATGGAGCGCAATTATAGGTTTATGTTGTGGTTGTTTTATATCCACGAGCAGTTGCATATATAGTATAGGTGAAATATGTCGCGGAATATAATTACAGCTATACAGGTGAGTTTAAAAAATAAGTAATGTAATGATCTACAAGCTGTTCCATTTACCAGATGGTTGAAGTATAGGGTGGGGTAGGTTGTTTATACAGGGTGGTTGAAATATAAGATCAAGTGGAATTATAGTTTATAGGGTAGTTAAAAAATTGTTTTATGACCCCAAGTATTTCACAAGTAGCATATTATAGGATGGTTGAAATATGTAGCAGAGTATAATTACTGCTGTATCTACAGGTGGGTTTAAAAAATATTAAAAATTTTATGATTAACAACCTGTTTCATATACCGGATAGTTGACTAGAATTCTAAGTATACAGGGTGGTGAAAAAATGTTATAAAGGGTGGCTCATAAGTAGACGCATATACAAGGTTGTTGAAATATAGCGTAGAGTAGATCAATAATTATACAGTGTGGGTAAAAAAATTAGAAACATTTTGGGCTACTATTTTTTGGTCAAAATGAAGTTATCGTTTCAAAGTGTGATTCAAACAAGGTTAGAAAAGTTGCAAATGGAGGATAGTTTAAATGAAGTGTGGAGAAAAATTATTTTTCATACTTTGCTTCAAAAATTATGAGGTAATAGCGTAGCTCATAATTAGTTTCACAGATAGGATATTTGAAAAATTGTTTACATAGGGTGCCCTATAAGTAGTTGCAGTTTTGGTGAAAATTATTGGGAATTGATGGATTTATATTTATACAGGAAAGGTAGGTATAGCGAAAAAAACTACTACCATGTTCGATAACACACAATTAGTCAATTGGTCCACCGCATGCACCAACTATTAGATACTTACGTCAGCTTATCTTTTATTCAAAATTAGAAATATGCCAATGTAACATGTTTCAATTTAATAAAAAAACAACTGATACATCAAGTGTAATTTTACAGGGTGTTCCATATATAGGATATGTGAAACTTAGAGCGGAGTAGAATTACATGGATTTAAAAAATCTTGAAAAAAAAATATATGAGGTGGTCCGTAACCAGCTGCATATATACAATTTGGATGAAATATTGAACAAGTTATATGGTTCAAAAAACGTATATTAAGGTATATTGTGTAGATCATAAATAGTTGCATATACCAGGTGGAGATGAATTATATTTATACAGGGGGATAAAAGCATGTGTTATGTAAGCAGTTAAGATATTTGAATTTTCTTGTGCTATTATTACAATTATAAAATGGGTTGAAAAAAATGATAATAGTAGTTGTGTATACAGGGTGGTTGAAATATAAGATGGAGTGAAATTATAGTTTACAGGGTGGTTAAAAATGTTTTATATCCACAAGTAGCACATATAGGATGGTTGAAATATGTAGAGTATAGTTAAAGCTAAACAGGGGGGTTTAAAAATTTTATAATATACCATAGATGAATTATAGGGTCGACTAGAATTCTAAGTATACAGGGTGGTGCAAAAATGTCATCATATGGCCCATAAATACTTGCATATACAAGGCTGTTGAAGTATAGGGTGGAGTAGAATAATAATTAGACAGTGTGTGTAAAAAAATGTTATATAGGTTAGAGAAATGGAGTACCTAAAATATGGGGCGAAGTCAAGTTATAGTTACACAGTGTGATGCAAACAAGGTTAGAAAAAGTTGCAAATGAAGGAAGATTTAAATGAAGTGTGGAGAGAAATTATACTTTATATTGTGGTTCAAAATATATGAGGAAATATTGTGAAATAGCTCATAATCAGTAGCACAGATAGAATAATTGAAATATAGGGAATATAGTTAAGTATTTAAAAAATTGTTACATAGGGTGCCCAATAAGCAGTTGTAGTTTTGGTAAAATTTATTGGGAAGTGATGGATTTATATTTATACAGGGTAGTACAAAAAATCTAATACTGGGTGGCCGATAAGTAGTTGTACATTCAAGGTGGTTGAAATACAGGGTGAAGTAGAAGTATAGGTTAACAGGAGCTGTGCTGCATATATGCAATATCTGAAACATAGGGTGAAGTAAAATTATAGTTATACAGTGTGATTAAAACAATGTTAATAGAAGTTGCATGTAATGGATGGTTGACATATAAGGTGGAGACAAATTATATTTTCCAGGGTGGTTAAAAAATGTCAGAAAAATGGTAATTTAGCGTAGTCCCTAAGCAGTAACATAGATAAATATATATAATTGAAATATAGAGGGAATCAGAATTATACTTAAGTGTTTAAAAAATGTTATAGGTATATGGTGACCCCTAAGCAAGATGCATATATAGCGTGGTTGAAATATTTTCTAGACTAGAATTATGGTTATACATGATGGTTTAAAAAATGATAGACAAATAAGTTATAATGGTTAACTAATTGGCAGCAGTATATACAAGATAATTTAAATAAAGATGGAAGTAGACTTATAGCTATAGAAGGAAAAAATTGAATAAAATTGTTAGATAAGGTGACCATATAAAGTTGCGGTTTGGGTAAAATATGTTGGGGATTGGTGGATTTATAGTGGTACAGAAAAAGTAATATTGGGTGGCCGGTAAGTATAAGTATAAAGTAGACCATGAACAGTTGCATCCTGATATATGGAATACCTGACATATAGGGCGAAGCAAAATTACAGTCATTAATTGTGTTTAACACAATGTTAGAAAAAGGAGCATATAAAGGATGGTTAAAATATAGGGCGGAGAGAAACTATATTTTACGAAGTGGCTCAAAAATTATCAGAAATAATTATATAGCGTAAAGATTGGAATAGAATTATAGTTAGGTAATTTAAAAAGTTTATATTGGTTAACGAATAAACAGCAGCAGCAGAATATAAGATAGTTGCAGTATAGGGTGAAGCATAGTTACAGTGATAGAAGGTGGTTCCAAAAAATGTTAAATAGAATTATTATATAGGGTGGCCCATAAGTGCTTGCAGTTTCAGTGAAATATATTAGGGATTGGTAGATTTATAGTTATATAAGGTGGTTCAACAAAGTTAGAAAAAATTTTTATATTGAATAGCCCATGTGTTTCAAAAGTTATTTTTTTGCAAAGGTTTGTACATTCCATACGCGGGTGAAACCGCGGGTAACGGCTAGTGCTTTCTAAATTTAGACAGTCCGAACTAAGGGCATCGATTATTAGCTTAACAAAAACTTCTGTACTACCACCTACAATCTCCCCGCCTAAAGTTTGGACTTATTCTACATGTAATACTTAAATTAACAAAAAGAAGTATCATTTACTAGCTGATACTTCTAGCTTTGCACGGGCTAGACAAATGGGTATATTTGATGTATTAATCTTCCACATTTTTTCATTTTGTATTTTTCACATCCCGTACATTATATGGCTACAACCGCTTCCAAAATACATTATTTTGAGATTTAATTTGAAGAGCTACACATGTTTAAGACTTGATATTTGATATTGCGGTTTTCCAGTTTCGATTTTAGTTTTTTGTGAGATGTATTCTCATTGCCATTTTTTGCATTTTTGACATTTTAACATTTTGGACATTTTGACATTTTCGATAACACACATTTTAAGTTTATTTGGCGTTACTAATATTTTTGACATTTGACAGGGACATTTTTGGCATTTTCGACAATTTTGACATTGACATTTTTGGCATTGTTGACATTTTTCACATTTCTTAAAATTTTGACAGATCTGACATTTTTGCATTTTCGAAGTTTTTAAAATTTTTGTCAGTTTTTGGATTTTACTTTCACTTTATAATTCTTTGTCTTTTAACATTTTTTTTATATTTGCGACATTTACTTTTTTTCATATTCACCTGTAATCGATCAGATATTGCACACTTTTAAGTTCCCATCCCTTCCATAAATTCAATATTGGCAAAATGATTAATAATGTAAGATTATCAATGCTCATCCAATAAACGTCGGATATGTGGTTTACACTAAATGGTTAAATTCAGTTCTACAGTCATTTCAGGAGAAGAGCATATATACCAACTTCCAAAGCTGCATCTTTTGATGTTCCCTAAAAATTACTGAAACCCATACCCCTGTTCAATAATAGAATCTCCGCAAATTTCAAGTCAATTCTCTATTACTTTAATGAATTAATATCATAATTCTCATATCTGTATTATTTTCGGTTCTTAAAATAACTAAGAACAATAGACACCCTAGTGCTACAAAACTTTATCAGCGTTCTCCTGACTGTAAGATTTTGTGCTGTCCCTATTGTTTGCGCCTTGAAAAGTTAATGTACTTCCATTACTTATTATAAAACAGAATTTTTCATAAGATCATACAAATTTTGTTTTCCAAATTATTTTATATTTATTAACTAACATCCAATTTTTTTAATATTTAACTATTGTATTCAACAGTCCTCTTTTTAGTTAACACTAGACAAAGATGATGTTAAAGATATCAAATGACCTACGGCGACGTATGACAAATGGGTGAGGCAAGGAAGTCGAAAAGGAACAATAAATAAAATCAAAAATGCAGACAGGAGCATTGACAATTTGAAATCTAATCTGTATCAACATCGCATTCGAATAAGATGATAAAACCCGTTAAAAGGCGAGTTGAATGCTTATATTCTGCTGCTAGACAATTAGCCATAAATTGTAATCCATCGCCATCATCATACATATTCATACATGGCGATAAATGCAGACTTCAACTCTTATTGCATTTAATTTGAATACCGGTGGATAATAAACCTGATGACAAACAGTATCGCGTCAACCATTTCTATTGTTTCTTTCAGCTAATTATAAATGTTAATTAAGTCAGAATAATATTCAGGCTACCTGATCTTTAATCTTTTGACCCAAGATTTTCATCTATAACAATGGTCCTCCTCGAAACTTAAAAAAACAAGCTACTAGATTAAATGATGTTATTGTTTCCTTTCTCAGTTTTGAATATGGATTTTCAGATTACGCAAATACAGAACAAAAGTCGTTTTTTTATGCCAGCCAAATGGAATTTTTTTAGCTATTTTTAACTAAAAAAATCGCATGATAGCCATGATGTTTTCATGACTAAACTTATACAATCCTACAATTTCTCACTTGGGTTATCTACTGAACTTTGAATTTGGCATTATTTATCCTATTTGTCAAAGTTTTAGCCTCAGCAGTATTTTTCTTCATATATTTTAACCCATATATTATATACCTATATAGTGTGGAACAGCCAAATGGAATAAATTACATAACGAATAAAGGGGGCGTGTTGGGAAAAACGCTTGGACACGTCGATTTGTATTTTTAAATGCGCATTTTTTTAACAAAAAAAAATATATAGGATGTGTAATGTGACAGTGGTTAATACCAACTTTCTTATTTTAAATGCAAGCCCGTGTATATTATTTATTTTCTGGATTCTCCAGAAAATTCTAGACATAATACATGTACAATTAAGTGTTTTCAGATTTATTACAAAAATTAACATTAAAAAAAGAAAATTATTTTATTTCACAAATTCCCTATATTACACTAAAAAAATATCTGAATAATATAAAAAAAAACAAAAAAACATTAATGTCAAAATGCTCGCCGCGAACGTCTTGGAAACATATTAATCTGGTATAGAAATGTCTTCTAACGTTACTCAACATCTCAGGCGTGACTGATCTAATCGCGAGCGTGATTCGTCTTTTTAGGCCATCTATGTTCAGGGGTTTAGTTTTGTATACAGTACTTTTGACATATCCGCATAAAAAGTAGTCCAATGGCGTCAAATCAGGAGATCGTGCTGGCCATTCTATTGATCTGCAACTCCCAATCCACCGATTTGTAAAAATTTGGTTCAGGTACTGCCGGACATTGATGTCGTAATGGAGCGGTGCACCATCTTGCTGAAACCATATTGTATTGGTAGGAACTTGTGGGTTTACTGGATCAGGATATAAGTTTGTCAAAGTTGGCACGACATTATTTTGGAGCAGTTCTAAATGTTTATCTGCTTTTTGCTTTCCTTTAATACTCGAAAAATTGATGTGTGGCTAACGTTGAACAGTGGGGCTGCTTTTCGACCATAATTATGTGGATTTTCTTGAAATTGAAGCATAATATTCAATTTCTTATTATCGCTTAGAGCATTGGCAGCTACTTTTTTTATCTGTCTTACATGACCAAGCTTGCGAAACTGCTTTTCTATTTTGCTAATTGTTCCTTGCGATACAGGCGGCAAATTTGGAAAATTTTCCTGAAATAAGCGAGAAACTTCCATTTGTGTCCGTGTGTTATCTCCATAACCAATCATTTGTAGAATGGTTATTTTGTGCATTTCTGTTAAATGAACCATGTTTTTGATATTATTATGTACAGTTAACGAAGTTCAAACGACAATAGCAGTGACACGTATCACAAATGTCTTGCGGGCAGACAACAAGATGCTAAGGTTATGAGTTTTGAGGAAAGTAAACAAAACTGTTTTTTTTTTCTTCAAAACAGTAAAAAGTAATTAAGTATTGAGTGTATTGCAGCGAATTTAAATAATGATATAATAATAAATTAAATTAAATAATTTTATTTTCTTTTATTTTAATTTTTGTAATAAATATAAAAACACTTAATATTTCCGAAACAGTTAAAGATAGGTGCAGGACATTGTAGATGAATTATGTCTAAAATTTTCTGACGTGACACACCCTATATAATTTTTTTTTACGAAAAATGCGCATTTAAAAATACAAATCAGCGTGTCCGAGCGTTTTCTCTTACAAACCCTCCTTTATTCGTTATCGAATTTATTCCATTTGACTCTTCCACACTCAATATATGGGTGCTTCTCAGCTAACTGTGATTCTTCATTTCTAGAACTTTTTTTATTATTCAATATAATTTTTTTATCACAAAATTATAAATATGATAAATTTGATAGTATTTTACTGTCAACATTGTATATTAAAGTAAACGCATTCATGGATCATGAATAACTTACAGAAATATACCCAAAATTTTCAGTACCGTGGCATGTCTGATATTCGCTTTTCAAACTAAATGTAAACATTTCTATAGAGTCGCCTTATAATCTACAGTTTAGCTTTTATAACTAAAATCTATGGTACAATTCATGAAATTATGCTGCAATTATACCCCAATATTGATTGGTAGAGAGGAATAATAGATTTAACTAATGTTAAACTTGATTTTATTCTAAGACTATTATAAAAATTGGTATTGTAATTCTACTGTTAATATATTTTAAAGATTGTTAAAATCAAAAAAGAAAATACCGCAAATGTCTCTGTATGATTATCAAAATCCTATAATTTATCATCTGTTTAATTATCTTAAGAATTTAAAGAGATTTGTTAGGCAAGTATTTTGAATATTTCATTTTGGTGTCAGTGCCGTGAAAGTGAAATTTCTAATTTTTGTTCTAGTTTCTTTTCTATTGAAGTTGTAGTAGAACTACGTTACAGGTTTAAAAAAATGTTGATTTGTAACCGCGTCTGAATTTATTAAATACTCGACGTTTCGACTCCTACTTTGGATCCATTATCAAGAGACAAAAAGTGAAAATTTAGATCGAACTCGGGGCCTCAATCTGTCTACTCCCCAAGAGTCACTAGGTAACTGAGCTGTATGTGATTCTGCTCTGCTTCTTTTATTTATAGTTATAGCGTCGATTAGAAGGGGATGTCACGTAATGAATTGGCTGTGCGGTTGGGTGTTGGTGAGTGTGTCTGGTTTGTTTAATCTGGCAATCACGGAGGTCCATGCTGTAGGAAGGCGTTATCTGTAGTCGCGTCAGTTTAGTAGATTAGTGCCCTGGAAGGTTTATATTCACAACTGAACCCGGCAGGTGGCGCTGCAAGCAATGCTAAGACATGTTTCTAGTGTCCCCGCTTTCTGAAATTTTTGGCTAGAGCCGCCTCTGACTTGAATGGTATTTTTTTCCATTAAAAACCAGGGATTGATTAACACAACACAACTCATTTTTATCCATGCTTTGAACAAACAAAAGTCTTTAATATCTCGACATCGTCTGAACGAAATACCCTGAATGCCATTGCAGTCCCGAGACTTAAGGACCTATAAAATATGTTGTATGGTCTAAAGTTTAGTTTCAAAATTCTCTTATTATTTGTAGGTACATACAGTTCTGCTGCGAAGTTCTATTCATTCTACGTACTGTTTAATTTAAAATTAAAAACTGGTTTATTTATTTGACTTTACATGTACTTCTTACTGGTTCTAGAGAAAAGGGGTTGGACCATATACTACATTGATACCTATGACCTACTGTAGACAAAGCCTGGAAAACAGTATTCAACATTGTGTTTGTCTTGTGAAGCCGATAGATATATATATACTCATTATTTATTACTGAATAAGCAATCGATGATGAAATTAAAGAAATTACTAGAACTTACTATTTTAAAAATCTGTACGATTACCTAGACATAGAATACACTAATTGGAAACAGGGACCTACAATTTTAAGAAAGAAAATATGTGTCACTTGAAATTAGTAAATATTTAAAATTATTTCGATTTTCCGAAAGCTACGTTTGGTATTAATGATGTTACGTACCTAGGAGTAAATATTTAACTAGTAACGGAATATTACGTAGAAGCACTGCCACAAAACAATCGAGATCCATTAAGAGAAATAAAGAATTAATGTGAACGACAGGAGATATGTTACAGGAACGATCTAGAGATCTATTTGAGATCATGAATGCATGTTTAGGAATTGCAAAGTGAAAGGTTGTAGAAATTAAATTAAAAAATTAAGTGTGATTTTTAGTGTATTTTAATATACAGTACAATATATATCGTTTACAATTTAACCGATCTTTACTTAAACAGCAAAAATTATTCAATTAATTAATTCAAAATACTTATAAGGAAACTATTATGTCCAAGTGATGTTAATATGCACCATTTTGGAGTCTTCGAATAGGTCAAATTGCAAACACTATAAATGTAAAATAATAATGGCCAGAGCCCTAAATTCCTGTAACTAGTTTCACTAATTAAAATTAATGAAACATAACGCGGTCCTTGCTGATAGTATTACATTATCTAAGGTAATTTATATATGTTAAAAATGTAAATACAACCATTTATATTTGTTATTGAATTATTTAGTTTTGCAATAAAAATTATGCAAGCATTTCGAAAACAATAGCTTGAGCACTCTTTTCAAATCTTCATATTCAACAATTAGTACTAGTTTTGTGTTAACTTGATAAAATAAAATCATTTTTATTGTTCGACCTGTCCCTGTCCTCCAAACTCAAATCAAAATAGCTTTGTTAACATAAGATATGTTTGTAAATATAAAACTGAATAACCCAAATCTAGTGGAATGCTTGTTCAGATGGATTTAATGATGACACAGAGAGTGGACTTTAGAAAAGACCCACTTAGCAATATAAATGTTAAGATTACCACTGTGAATTAAATGTATTTTTACTAATAATTAATGAACAATGATATAAATTCGTAAATCAGTATTTAATTTCGATGGATTAATTTGACTTTTTAAAAGAAATTCATTGAAACTGTCTAAAAACTAATTTCAAAAGAAAAACAAATAAAGGAAGTTGGGTAACCAGCGTTCAAATATCAGCAATTAATAGATGAACGAATAGTAGAAGTATTTGAACCCTGGACATTTTATTATAAAGCTCTAAAGTACTAAGTAAAGTGTTTAATATTATATTTAAGGAATTTGATTGGTAACTAGTACTGTGAAATTATTCTGTATTCTTCTGTATGGTACTGACTAATGGAAATTCTGAATGCCCAGATGAATGCTGAGAATAATGATAAAATTCTGGTCTTATATGCCGTGAAGATCAGAAAATTATCTTAATTGCGAAACAATACATATTAAAATTTATAGTGTCTTAAGTATATGTGTCATTCCAAGGACAGGGAACAGTACATATATGCAAACTGAAGAACAAGAAGTAATGGTTTGGACAAATAGCAAACAAAGTTTTCAGAGGTACTTTCAATGGAGTAAAAGTTATGAACAAACAGTTGAAACCTTTAGACATCTTCGTGCCTGACTCAAATCATAGTCATTGCCAGATGGCATTTTAACAGTATTTGACGCTGAGGAAAGTCGCTAAGCAATAAACAACTTTAAAAGTCTTAAGGAGAGACTTGATGTACGAAGTACGAAGCAGGCAATAGAATCTCTCATAGTATAATACTTACGTCTGCTCCAAGTAAGTTCAACATTGCTCAGGTATTGCGCTCTCTAGTATTGGATACCTCATTAGCAAAGAGTTCATTTAGTTAACAAGCGTTTCCCAATTATAAAAATTTTAACTCTTCCATTATTTTAGGAAGCACTCTATAAACAGTCATGTCACGAAGTACCATGAAATTTTTCTTACAGAAGTATTCTGTGATCCAGTGACGGACTCAAGCCAATCTTAGGAATGCAAGCTATTTTCCGAACTGGCATTAGTATCTCAGCCTAAAACCATATAACTGCCAAATCGTGTACCAGTGTATTGCAAAAATACCATTAAAAATTTCAAAGACTATTTTTCTAGGTATGAGAATATGTAGAAATCAACAACATCGTTACAATTCATTATCACTTCTTAACCGACTTCCAAAAAGGAGGAGGTTATCAATTCGTCTGCAATTTTTTTTATATATGACGAGCGATTATTCAAAAACGGCTTGGGCAAATTTGATGATTTAAACTGCGTTATATTAAGGAACATCACAGAAAGCTCCCATACAATTGTCTATAACATGAGATAAGGGAATAGATTTCAGCGATTTTCAATGAAACTTCACTGTTTTCTCAAACACTGCTCAAGCAATTTGAATATTATTAATTGTATTCTACAAAGATATGTTCCAGCTTGATTGTGTATATTTTTATATAATATAAAATTTACCATTTTTCTGAAAATCGGAAATCATGGTAAATGTCAAATTTTCATCATAAATATCTAATTTAAATGTCAAGATATGCCATGAAAATATATCATACAAGGTGTCTGTAATCATTTTCATTTTGATTCGTTTGAAGTAAGTTTCTTTAGAGGCGAAGTTAAGTTAGGGGGCTTATAGTCGTGTGCAATGGCAGAAAATATTCCGTTAGTTTATCGAAACAAAAATTTATGTCAGCTACGGCTACGGTTGTAGATGGGTGCGTGCGTGCATGTGATATTAGGTGGTACATAAGCAGTTGTATACATAGGATGATTGAAATATAAGTTGGAATTAAATTAGTTACACAGGGTGGTTCTAAAAGTGTTGTATTGTATGTTGTAAGGGTGGGGTAAAATTATTGTTATTCAGGGTGTATAAAAAATTTGTTATATAAGCATAAGTAGTTAGGATATTTAAATTATAGGACGTAGGATGGGGTATAATTATAGACATGTGTTCAAAAATTTTTAAAAGCAGTTGCATATACAGGGTGGTTGAAATAAATGGTAGAGTAAAATTATAGCTACAACATGTGGTTCAAAAAGGTGAATTTTACTATATAGGTAGACCATGGGCAGTTGCATAAATGGAATACTAGACATATGGTGTGAAGTAAAATCATTGGTATACAGGAATATTTAAACAATAGAATATAGAAAAAGTCAATAGTGTGAAGAGGGTTTATACTTATACAGAGTGGTTTTAAAGATATCAGGACCGTTGTAATATTGTGTTAAGTTGAATTATAGTACAGGGTGACTCAGAAAAAGATAGACCAATAAGTTATATAAGCATATATAGTGTAGATTCAATATAGAGTGAATTACAGTTACATTTATAGAAAGTGGTCCAAATAATAAAACAAATAAAAAAGTTAAAATATATTTGGAAAATATAGACAAAGAATAAAAATTAGAGAGGAACAAAGAGAGAGGGAGAACAAGAGAGAGAGAGATAAGAATACGCTAAAATTTGCAATTGAATTGTACCTTAAATCAGATAAAAAAGAAGCTATGTCTGAAAATAGGGATTGATTGCACACGGTTTCTAAACGGTTTTTATTTTAAGTCAGCTGAAGTCGGTTCTTTTTTAAATATAAATTATTTATATGATCATGATCGTGATATGTTTGATCCACTGCTAGATCTAGACTATTCCCATTTCATGCTATAGCATCTACTGATCCATTGGGTTACGGTCCTTCCTCTTATATTGTCTCTCCATCTTGTTGTATGTATCCTTCGCTTCTATCTCAGAATCTGTGTCTTCCCTTATTAACTAGTCGAGTCCAAGAACTTCTATAGACAATTTAGGGGAGGTGGTTTCGCCATATATAGCAGGCATTGAAAATGTTTGTTCTCAAAGCCGTATATGCATTGAAACCTATATTAGATATTCTTTCTTTATTAATAATTAGACCTTCTGCCTATTTACCACTGGCCAAATTTCAACATTGTTAAATATTGTCTAGTAATGTATAAAAGCCATGTGAAGATCTAGATTATAATCATTATAGTTTTTGATTGTGTATAGGTGATACATGGTGCTTAAGCCTATTCTCTAGATTGTTGATAGTCTATTTTTGCCGCCAATCTTTTAGTGAACATTTTTGTTAGTAATTTAGAAGTTTGGGATAGCAGCCTTACGGGTGTACAGTTAAAGAGTTTCTTTCTGTCACTTTTTGAGAATAAGGATGGCCTCAGTTTCTGTCAGGAATTCTGGAATTTATCAGTCAGTAGGCATATGTGGAAAAACAAATCTTTCAGCCCTCCGGTCTTATGTCCTTTGGTATTGTTTTGATACATTTCATAAACGAAAATAAAAATAAATAGAAACTTATTTCTACGGATTGTCATTTATCAACGCATTTTGAATTTTCCTTAAAATTCAATAGATAAGTAATAGTTTAATCTACTATTTAAGTAGGTCAAATGTAGTTTATATGTATAAGAATGAAAGTTTTATGATGTATTTGTGTCAAAAATGCAGTCGTTACAATTTAAATTATATATGTATCTTTTTAAAGAACAATGATTTTTATAGTAAATCATCGCAAGTTGAGATAGTTTTAATTATTTTCAATGACAAAGAGTTCACAAAATCTTGCCTTGTTATATATATATATGAATAATCGAATGTATTCAAGAATTGCAGTCATCGTTAACATATTTATGTAAATGAAAGTCGAAAGACTGTTGAGGAGTCAGAGAGCGAGAATTTCATATACTCTTCCATTATCAGTGAAGCACACGTGTAACAATACGTTTTAAATTCGAAATATGTCATTTTCTTATCCAAATAACGACGTCGGCATTATCATCGAGTTCCCCTTTCATATTTTTGCATATTTTCTGATAATAAAGGAAGTTATGGGGAAAACGAAGCGTTGTTTATCAGCTAATTATTCGAGAAAACATGTCACAGTTATCTAGGATACTTTAATAGTTCTCAGAGGTAATTTGAGGTTCTGTTTTTTTATAGGTGTAATTATTCTATACCTTCGCAAACGAGTATCATTATTCTCTTTATCTTTCGTAAGTAAATGGTTTCTGACAAACGCTGAGTTCGTTGTTAGTAATCAGAAGAAAATATATTTTAATATTTGGGGAACTGCCACCGTTTAGCTTATAGCAATTAAAAAAGACGTCTGTTATTCGCATTTTGCTAGAAATATATACTAATGTCTTAAACATTACAATTTGTTTATTTTAATTATAAGACTCAATATTTCTTTAGAAACTAGGGTTTAATGTAGCACCAAATATAGAGAGTAGTCAACCAGATTTGATTTAAAAATAGAGCCTAAGCGATCTTCTTCTTCTATCTTTCATCGAGTTGTCTTTGCCTGTTCCTTCACTACTCATAATACCTTCTTATAGGTCTTCAAAGAGTTCTTCTTACTTTAAGTTTATAACGTCTTATTTGTTTATGGAATTTATTGTGTTTTTATTTAGTTTAATTATATTGTTTATAGAATATATATTAAGTTCTTCGCTTATATCGATATTTCTTATTTTTGGCAACCTTTCATTTCATTTCTGTGACTTGTATTTTTGATGTACCTCTTTTCCGCATTGTACATCTTTCACGGTAGGGTCTGCCATTGTTTTATTCAGTGTTGTTTCGGGTCTAACTTTAGTTCTTAATGTTCTATGTATTGTTCCACATATCTATAGGTATTTGTGATGTTACTATCGTAGTAGTAGCTCACATCACGTCCCAAGTAATTAAAGTGTGATACCTGTTCTATTTGCCGGTTGTCAATACTTATTTTAGATTTAACAGGATACGTTTCTTTAAACGCCACAACTTTAATTCGGTAGTAGGTTATTTTCAAATTATATGTTTTACACAAATTGTTAAGTTGGTGAAGTGATATTGTTGTGTCGTCTTCGGTCTTTTGTAAAATAGCTAAATCATCAGCGAATAGGAGAGGGTTTATATGTTATGTTTTATTGGTTTTTAATCCCTGTTTAACCACTTTTTCCATTTTCTCATAATGTCATCAATAAATATGTTAAATAAAGTTGGCGATAAAGCCCAGCCCCAAACGTTATCAATATATACTATTATAAAATTGTAAGTTTGTCTGTTTGTTTGTTTTTGTTGTTTGTTTGTTTGTTCGGCAATTACTTAAGAACTACTGAACTGTTTTTACTGAATCTTTTTTTGTTGTAAAGTCTATAGTTTGACTTAAAATCTGGTAGATATTTTATCTCCCTAAATTGACAGAAACGGTAGATATAGCGAAAAAACTGCTAGCATGTTGGATAATACAATTGCTCTATGGTTCCATAGCAAGCACCAAATATTAGATACTTGAATCAGCTTAGCTTTTACTCAAAATTCGGAATATGTCAATGTAACAAGTTTCGATTTAAAAAAAATCAACTGATATATCAACCGTAATTTTACAGGGTATTCCATATATACGACTCTTGGTGCGGAGTAGAATGACATGGTTCTAAAAAATCTAAAAAAAGTTAGATTAGGGGGACCATAAGAACCTGCATATATACAATTTGGATGAAATAAGGAGGAATGTAATTAGTTATACGGGGTGGTTCAATAAAGTTATATTATATTATATTAAATGTTATCATATACAAGCTGTTCCATTTACCGGATGGTGAAATATAGTGTGGAGTAGAATTTTAAGAATACAGGGTCACACAAAAATGTTATATTGGGTAGCAAATAAGTAGTTGCATATACAAGGTTGTGAAATTTAGGGTGGAGTAGAATTATAATTATACAGAGGGTAATAAATGGTAGAAAAATTTTGTTATATAGTAGTTGCATATATGGAATACCTGAAATAAAGGATGCAGTAAAGTTAGAAAAGGTTGCAAATGAAGGGTGCTTTAAATGAAGTGTGGAGAGAAATTATACTTTATAATGTGGTTACAAAAATATGATGAAAAATTGTGAAATAGCGTGACTCATAATCAGTTGCACATATAGGATAGTTGAAATATAGGGTGGAGAAGTGTTATAGTTAATTATTTAAAAAATGTTATATTGGTTGACCAATAAGCAGCCGCGTATACAGGGTAGTTGTAATATATTTAAGGTGATTTAAAAAAAAGTGATTAAAACAATGTTAGAAAAACACGCTTATACGAGTGGTTAAAATATAAGGTACAAATTATACTTTCCAGGGTGGTTAATGCAGTTTGGGTGAGTGTTTAAATAAAGGTTTGGTGTGTTTTTACATTTGTGTCTCACCAAGTGTTCCACAGGCATTTCCATTAAAGTGGATCGAAAAGTTAAAAAAAATTTTATACAGTGCATGAACAGCTGTATCCTACTAAATGGAATATCTGAAACATGGGGCGAAGCTGGATTATAGTTTTACAGTGTGATTAACACAACGTTAGAAAAAGTTGCTTATAAAGGGTGATTAAAATATAGTGTGGAGAGATATTGTACTTTACAAGGTGGCTCGAAAAATTTCAGAAATAATTGTTATATAGCGTAGACCATAAGTAGTTGCATAGCTGAAATATACGGTGGAGTAGAGCTATGAGCAGGTTTTAAAAAAAAGCTATATTGGGTGACAAATAAACAGCAGCATATACAGGATGGTTGCACTATAGGGTGAAATAGAGTTAGTTATACAAGGTGATTAAAAAAAAGTCGAATAAAATTGTTACATATGGTGGCCCGTAAGCACTTCCAGTTTGGGTGAAACATGTTCGGGATTGGTAGATTTATAGTTAAGTAGGAAGTTTAAAAATTTTTGGAAAAACTGTTATATAGGATAACCCATATGTTTCATAAGTTATTTACTTATGCAAAGACTTGTACATTCAGTATGCAGGTGAAACCGGGCGTAACGGCTAGTAATATATAAAGAAACGTTCTCCACAAATGAGGTTTACCCTGATAAATTATTTTCTTAATTTTTTAAACAGTTAGAGGGTCTACTTACTTACTAGTTACCTATGACTAGTCAAACAAAATATTCATCGTAGTATTTTACAGCATCTGACAAATATTCTTTGGGGACATTTTTTAAACTTATTGGCTGCCGACATTTTTTACTATTTAATGGTTATCCCTAATATTGTTTTCTATAACTAAGCAGAAACGGCAAAAACTGGCGGCGTATCACACATTTTTTGAATAGTGTGAAATATTTGTAATATAATTTTAACAAAATTTTCCAAAAACGATATATACTATTAAAACCCGATTTAAAACAACCTTTACTCAAGATTTTTATAATTAAGAACTTGCTATTTCCAAGCAAAACTGAGCCATTATGGTTTACAATAATTTCACAATGGTACTAATTAATAATGTCTACAAATAATTTTATTCATTATACAAACGAGATTTCTTCTTAAGTAATTTCGAAAAGACTCTTGAGGGGGTCTTTGATTATTTTGCTTGTTCATTTGGGGTTTCCTCAGATTGTTTCTGCAACAAATACGCATTTGAAAGTTGTAAAAGGAGAGCAACGTGTTTTAAGGCAGTTTTGAAAAATTGTCCGGATTACTGGTTGGCAGTACATAAACTCTTTCCCACAGATATTCTACAACTTTGTGGTCATTTCAACTCCAAAACTGGAGTCGTTGTCAATCTCTGTGATTTGTAGCTAGAGATCTATTCTTAGACTTTCGTTTTGTTGAAATTTTTTTGTATTTTATTGTATACACAGCAATTGATAACGACCACAGAATTGGAGTTGAAACGTGTCCGAACACGGGTAAGCATTCACATACACAATATAGAAAACAATATTTATAAATAGGAATACTGTTTGATCATATTCTAGACATCTCTTTCTCTCAGAACATCTGTGGGGAAGAATTTCTGTACAGACAACCAGTAATGCGGGCAATTTTTCGAAATTGCTTTACTACACTTTGCTCTCCATATACAACTTTCAAATACTTATCTGTTGCAGGAAAAATCTGATAAAAGAAACCCCAAATGAACAGTAAATAAATAAACTAATAGACTAGTAAATCGTGTCATGTATTTGAGTCGAAGGCTACTTGTTTGTGTAAAAAAAAATCACATAAGTACTTATTCCTCAGTATCCACGTCCAAAAATCAAAGACTCCTATATTACTGAATAGAGAATTGACTTCCCTTCTGAACGTGGTATGACACGGTGCTCCTTTTTATTTAAGTTGTTAGGGGTAGTTATTGCCCCTAAGGAGTTGACATTAACATTGTATTAGTGGATATCAGTTATTACAAAATGACTGGGCAGAAACAACTCATAAAAGGAAATTGATTCGCTAACAGTAATCAAAAATCACTGGATAGTCTATGGTAACTCCTGAAGGTTTCTTTCTATCTATTTAGACGACGTATTATTCTGACGCAAATAATAACGTTGTTCAAATTGTTGGTACATCCTGTTATAGCATTTCAATTTATTCTGCCAAAATAAGAAACCTTCGAGAAATTAATCATACCCTATTTAAAAACGAAATTTGCGAATAAACTTAAAATAAACAATGCTGACAAGAAAGGGATTCCCGAAGATACGATTGATGATAAAAAAAGCTTTGACTTCATTCCAGAATTGGAAACCATACACTTTGGCTTCCCAGAAGTAACATCCCGACCCACTGTGAGGATATTGAAACGCGATTTTCTGATGGGAAAGCTTGAAGTCTCGGTGGATGGCAACGCAGAGAGCATCTGTTCGGTATTAGTCATCTTTGTTGACTTGATGCACAATACTTGCATTATTTTGGTCAAAAAAGACGTTTATAGTGAGTGTAAAAAATTATAATTAAAACCCACAGAACCTGTAACAATACATGAAGGAAATGCTGTTATGTAAGCAAACTCATTTCACGTTGGTGATATTATTTTGGTAGATAGCGATCATCATGAAATTACTGAGCAAAGACAACTCTAAACCTAAAATGAATGGCATTCGCGAACCGTAATGAAAAATCGCTAGATAGTCGAGCATAGAATGGTCAGCAGCCGTATTCTTTAGTCGATATGATTATAACGTTACGTTAGTGCCCAAAATTATTTATTTTTTTGTGACTCCCAATCGCTCTTTGCGTTATAATGAAATAATGGTTTGGGGCGTAATGACCCCCTTCAATAATTTCAAAATTGAAAACTTCTCCGCAAATCAGTGATTTTGATAGTTGACTGTGCCAACACTCGATTGGTGAAATTTTTTTCAAACTGTTGGAATTATTGGCAACGGGTCTATACAAAGTCTTTAAGTATCTACTAGAATGACACTCCGCAATTGGATTTTTGAAAAAAGTATCAATTTTTTAAATTTATTTCATAATTGTATAGCAATTATCCGAAATATTGTAGCATATTTAATTTGAATTTTGAAATTTTATAGATTGAGTACTGATAGCTTAAACACAGAGGTTTACTTCTACTTAGTATATACAATTTCAATGGGAAAAGTTATATTTATTAAGGGTAAATATATGGAATAAACAGTTAAGTACATAATATTTCTTTAAATTTTTAAATATAAACCATGAAAATGTGAATCGATTTGCAACTTCACTTTGGTAAAATTTACATCAGACACAATTACTGTCAATTAACGAAAATTTTAATAACATTTAATATTTTACTTATTATATCTAAATAACTACAACATAGATTTAAAAACACAACATTATAGGTCCAACCTATTATGTATGCACACTTCCTCTCACCTTTAATTGCAAGGTGACTTTTACCTAAAATAATGTAAATAATGCACCTACTGTTTATATTAACTTTGCAAAAGGAAATAGCTTATGAAACTATATACCATTTTTTTTACTTTGTTTAACCCACCTACATAAACTATAAATCCGCCAATACCGAATATATTTCACCCAAACTGCAACAGCTTTTGGGCCACCCTATATAACAATTTTATTCAAATTTTTTTGAACCATCTTATATAACTGTAACTCTACTTCATCCTGTTTTGCAACCATCCTGTATATGATTCTGTTTATTTGTCACCCAATATAACATTTTTTAAACACCTAACTATAACTTTACTCCATCCTACTTTTCCGCTATGCAATTGCTTATAAAACAATTATTTCTGATAATTTTTGACCCACCTTGTAGAGTATAATTTCTCCCCACCCCATACTTTAACCACAATTTATAATTAACTTTTTCTAACATGTTGTTAAACACTGTAACTGTTCATAGTCTACCCTATACAACAATTTTTTTTTAGCATTTACTGATCCCCCCTATAAAACTCCTCTCTTGATTTCAACCACCTCGTATATACAACTACATAAGGACTACCCAATATAACATATTTTGTACCACCCTATATAACTATAAATCCACCCATCCCCAACATAATTCATCCCAAACTGAAACTGCTTGTTGACCATCTTATGTAAACATTTTTTTAAAACTTTAACTCTACTTTCATCTATATTTAAATCATCCTGTATAAGCTGCTGCCAATTAGTCAACCATGCAACTCATTTGTCTATCAGTTTTTGTACCATTCTGTATAACCATAATATAACTCCACAAAATATTACAACCACCCTGTATATGCATCTGCGTAAGGGCCAACCAATATAACACCTTTAAAACACTTAGATATAACTGTACTCCACCCTATATTTCAATTATAGTTATCTATACTACTGCTTATTGCCTGACCCATATAATCATTTTTCAGATATTTTCTGGACCACCCTGGAAAGTATAATTTCTCTCCACTTTATATATCAATCACCTTTTATATGCAACGATTTCTAACATTGTTTTATTCATACTCTATTATAACTAACATTTTAGTTCGCCGGAGGTTTCAGGTATTTCATATATGCAACGGCTTACGTTCTAGCATATATAACAATTTTTTTTGATCCACACAGTTTAACTATAATTCTACTCCACCCTCTATTTGTTACACCTTGTATATGCAGCTACTTATAGACCACCCAATATAACATTTTTTATCTCCTCATGTAATTATAAATCCACCAGTCCCCAATATATTTCACCCAAATTGCAAGTGCTTATGAGTCACAATATATAACATTTTATTCAACATTTTTTTGAATCACCTTGTACAACTATACTTGAACCTATATTAAAACAATCCTGTATTTCCTTCTACTTATTGGCGACCCATTATAATTTATTTGTCTGCGATTTTTGAACCACACTGTTTATTTATAGAAAATATTTTAACCATTCTGAAGATATGCAACTGCTTATGGGCCACCGAATATACTACATTTCTAAACACATAACTAAAACTTTGCTGCAGCCTATATTTCAACTATCCTATCTGTGCAACTTCTTATGGGCTATTATTTCACTTTTCCACATATTCTTTGAACCACATTGTGAAGTATAATCTCTGTACACCCTATATTTAAACCACCCTTTATGTGCAGCTTTTTCTAACATTTTTTGAATCACAGTGTATAACTATAATTTTCCTTCGATCCATAATTCCATATATGCAACAGCCATATTCTAACTTATATAACAACATTTCTATCATTTTGTATACACCCTGTATAACTATAATTCTACGCCACTCTATATTCCAACCACCTTGTATATGCAACTACTTGTGTTCTGAAGGGTAATTGTGGCATCTCTGGTTTTTATTTTTTTCTGAGTTCTTTGGGAATAACACCACATAAACTTGAAAGCCTGTATATTTCAAAAAGTCCAAACGTTTCAAGGTCATTACGAATCCTTTCATTTTTTAAATTCTTGTTCATTTGTATTAATACCATTGAAAACGGGTCTGATTTAGAAGTTGAAACGTTTCGACTTTTTGAAGTATACAATTTATGTGGTGCAACTACTTATAGGCCACTCAGTATAATATTTTGTACTACTCTGTATACTTATTTTATTGCACCCTATATTTCAACCATCCTGTAACTAATTCTAACATTTTTCAACCCAATAATTATACTCCGGCCTATAATTCAAATATATTAAGTGCTTATGGGTTACCGTACCTAAAAATTTTTTTCTAAGATTTTTTAATTCACCCTGTAGAACTATAATTCTACCATACCTTTATTTCAAGCATATTGTATATGCAACTACTTATAGGTCACCCAATATACCAGTTTTTGTTACTCCTTCTATATCTATAATTCTACTCCACCCTTTTTTCAACCAACTGGAATATGCAATTGCTTATGGGTCACTCAATATAACAAGTTTTCAACCACCCTCTATAAATATAATTCTACTCCACCTTATACTTCAACTATGAAGCTGGGTATGGGCCACCCAGTGTAACATTTATTTTAAACATTTTTTAATCTACCTTGTATAACTATAATCCTACTCCACCCTTATTTCAACTAGATTGTATATGCCACTACTTATATATAATTATAATTCTACTCCACCAGTTTTCCAACCACCTAGTACATGCAACTTTCTTGAATCACCCCATATAGCTAATTATACTCTACCCTTATTTCAACCGCATTATCGTATATATGGAACATCCTGTAAAAATACGCTTAATATATCAGCTGAATTTTTGTTATAATCGAAACATGTTACATTGGCATATTCTAATTTTTTAATAAAAACTAAGCTTATGCAAGTATCTAATATTTGGTTCGTACGGTGGAACCAATAGAGTAATCGTGTGCTACCCAACATGGCTGAAATTTTTTTGTTATGTATACCCTAAAATATACACCAGGTTTTAAGTCTAACTATAGGATACTCTATTCGAGGTGTCATTCTTTTATAAGCAAGACATATATAATATATATTGTTTCTGGTCAAGGAACCTTCATCAGTTGCTCTATCGTCTTGAACACTTATTTATGTATTTGAAGCATATTGGTAAATTTGTAAACGCAAGATGTAAAGACCCTAGGATTTTCGAGGAAACTAGCACAGAGAGGTTCTAAATCTGAAGCCGTTATATTCAATGGTTAGAATGTCACTATAAACTTTACAGGTTAACTTCACCTGTCAGAGATATTGAATACTCTCTTGGAGGTGTCATTCTTTTGTATAAAAATGAAAAATTGGTGATCCGAAGATGTTTTGTAACAAATCATCAATCAGAAGACAATAGAAAAGATATTAAAGATTAGAGTTTTTATTGGGTTGTTTGTCATCTCTGTTTATGAAATCTATTGATCTGTAAATTTCCGAAACTTTTAGTTTATGAAGAAAAATCTTTTCGATATAATTATATCGAACATGTTGCATAGATATTGGTAATGTATTGGACATATTTATATTAAAATAAACCTTCAATAATATACATAAATAAAAAATATTAAATATATTAATATTAGTACGTCAATTGTTTCTATAAATATAATCCAAATAAAGCAATGGGGATAGCCGAGGCCTCGACCTTCTAATTTCGCCTCAACTTTATTTCTTATAGATATTTCTTTTTTCTTTTTTCTTTGACAGAAGAATCTCAATAATCTTCAAAGTTTAAACTTAAAAATTTAATGAATTATGGTCGAATTTCAACCACTGGGCTACCACTAATTAAAATACCACCTTTGAGATTTGATACAAAGTAGGTAAATCAAAGTATACATTTTTATAATATTCCAATTTCAGACAAGTAGGGAATGCGTGGATTTTCTTATATTTACCTTTAAACTAAGCGGTTTAAATTTATAAAAAAAATTACAGTTTAATTTCTCAAACAAAGCCTTTTTATTTTATCTGCTACATTAGTCATATGATTTGTATCAAAATATTTATTCAATTTTCTAATTAGCCCCCAAAACTAAGATTAGTATTTTCGCTTTATTCTCATTAAAGTTTCAATGAAGCCTTATATAATCTTTTGTCTGAATTTAAGCACAGTATTTTGGACGATTCATGGAAGAATGTGGAAAAGTTTAAACAAATTATTAAATCTTTGAAATATGTTTAAGAAAAGTTATTTTTTTATTTTCAGTTTAATTCAATACTTCGCCCCCCAAAATTAATATTATGGATTTTGTCGTTATTTTTCCTGTAAAGTTCAGTGAGGCCAAATACG
The DNA here is from genome assembly GCA_034190945.1 of Octodonta nipae. NCBI lineage: Eukaryota > Metazoa > Arthropoda > Insecta > Coleoptera > Chrysomelidae > Octodonta > Octodonta nipae. The sequence continues at coordinate 88,487,886 of CM067219.1, read as the reverse complement.
TCTAGTTTTTTTCAAAATTGTAGGTCTTAGAGTTTTGGAAATATAGGAGGATGGGTATTTTTTTAAATATTATTGTTAATACATTTTAAACAAGTTATTTTAAAAATATTTCCAATTTCTTTTCAGTTTGCCCCATGTTCCGAATAAATTTTTTCCATATTTTTAATACCGGTGACTCCACCAACGCATAGAGTATATGATAAAAATAGGTAAAAAGTTTTTCTCCATTTTCTAAGAAACGATACAAGCTATGTTATTGAAAAAATATAGGACCACTTCGAGATATCCCGAATTTCTTTTCAATTTGCCCCATATTCCAAATATTTAATTGAGAGCCTCCTTAATTTTGAAGTCGGTTAAATACCCCACAGCATCTCCATTTAAAAACATGTACAATTTTCGTTGAAAATGCAGGTTTCTGCCAATACTACCTTGTTTATTTTGTTTATCGCCGTAACCGATTCTGGAGGGTTTATGTTCGCCTTTCATTCATTTGAAAACTTATTTCATTTATATTTTCATATTTTTTTATTCACCTATCACAAATTTCTGTTTACCTATATTTAATTTTTTGTCCTTGTTCACCCTATTCGCCTCTATTATCTTATTGTCTTTTCCGATTCGCATTAGGCACTTTACCTAATTCCAGTACTAATTCGAGTAAAAAGAATTTCCGTTACATTATTTTTTCCTTATAAATATGTATACATATGTATACTTTCATTCATATCCTCAGAAACAACAAATATAAAGTACAACGGTAACGGTTTTATCAAATAATCGTGTGAAAGCAGTTCAAATTTAAATGTGGAAAGAAATATAGAACTATCCCCTTAAAATAAATATACTTACCACGTTACCTGTACTCAAAATTTGTTACCAAAATTCGTTAACCCAATTTAATACGATCTTGTGGTCCATCCAAATATGACCACTGGCCTGTCCGTTAGTGTCCTTTTCCTTAAAAAATTAATGGACAAGGGTCTGGTACCTCTTGTATTCTATAAGTAATCCCTGTCTTATTTAAATTAGGTCAGTCCCGATAGGTCAAAGGGTTGTAAGCTCGCAATGTGTGTAGGCAGGTAAAAATTTCAGTTTGACCCTTCGGAATATCATTCAAGGCCTACAAACTTTCTTAGATGACCATGCATCAATGGTCATAGTGAGACATTTTTTAGGCATTAAATTAAACTTTACCTGACCAGGATATCATTTGACCGATGGCTACATGAGAAAGTGGCCAAAGGCTAGAAGGCAGGTAGGCGAAAAAGGTTCTGTGAACTAATTTTTATTTGCAATGTATGCAAGTCGCAGACGTGTAGTGACCCCTTTGAACTACTTTGATTTCAGTATTTTTTATGTAATGAAATCCATTCGAGTAGGTAACCCAATTCCGGATTCATAATGTCCAGAAAAGGATTGGACGGTTGATAGGTATACAACCAAAGGAAGTATAACGGACTTTTTAACGACCCATTTTCCTTTGGTCTTTATAATGTATAAGAAGTAACATTTTGAAATGTTGAGAACATTTAATGCTAATACATATAACCTAACGGACAGAAAATAAAGTAGTGAAGAAGAAAAAAGTTGTAATTTAAAATTTATGACACTTTTGATATTCTTAAAAATTCATATGTTTGGACATTATTTCATCATTTTTTTAAATGTTATGGTCCCAAATAAATTAAAATATATTCTCCAGTTTCAAACTTTTCTCTTACTTAATATTAGCCCTTTCCTCCACCCAACGAAAATTTTCTATATGGACAACATAGGGTTTTCGACTCAAAATTGTATGGTGTTGCAATAAAACATGTCTGTTGTGTACATAATTATCAGTTTTTCATAACTTCTGACTCTTATACTTTTTCTTGCTTTACCTGTTTGTAGAAAGGTTTTGAGTTTAAATATACAATCATTGATGCCTTAAATAGATATGTATGTATATTTTACCTTTTCAGTTTCTATTATTATTATTACACTGTACCATAATAATAGCAATAAATACAAAAACGCTGTGGAAGTCAAAGATTTTATGCATTATATTTGTAACCGAGAATATGTGTTACCCTGAAAACGTATGGAAAAAATTGCTTTTTAGAAAGGGTACTTCAAGATCTGAACAATAGAATAGAATAGGTATTAACATTTTTGGCAAATTTTACGCGGAGAAGACAACCTAAGAAATCTTAAGATGTAACTCAAATTACTATGGTAAAATGCTCAGACAAAAGCCAGTCTCAAAAGAAATTAAGCATGAAGAATTTAATGTTACCGTGGTCATAGTAATTAAATGAAAATTATTAGAAAGAAGTCTTAATTTTGATTTTATGTTTAAATCTAAACACATTATTACTAAAATTCCTAATTGAAAAATGAATTTATTAATAATGTCTAGTAATATAAGAGATATTACAAAGTAGTTATATATTTTCATTCATACTAAGAATTTTATTTTATCTGTAGGTACAGTTTGCAATTGTCTTAAAAATACCAACGAGAATTGAACTTGTTTTAGTGCAAGAAAACAATAAATTCAGATTTTTACGCAAACCAACGTGCTGGTTGAGGGTAGAGATTTTAATAAGCTTCACTGACTGTCAAAATACTGAACAGATGAGTTTTTAAGGTTTCTGTCTTTACATTTTGTAACCACTAAAAAATCTTAATCTCCAAATAAAACTTAGTAGTAAATCTATACATTTCCAATCCAAACATTTGTTTGGAGTAATTGTTAGACGAAAATCAATTTCTGATATAGAATTATTTCCTTATTAATTTGTAAGCTATGCATCCTAGAACAATCATTTTTATATTCGCTTAAATATTTCAAGATTTTAATGCTTAGAAAAATAACATGTTTAGGTATTTGTAAAATTTTGCATAACCTTAAATATCTAATATCTTATTTTCCATGGTTATGCTTTCGACTAATTATCGCCTCGGATTTCTCCCTGAAATATCCACAATAACACATTATGTTAGAACATGAAATAATATCCATTCTTTAATACTTGAAATTATGGACTTCAACATACAACTTTTGCCATGCGAATTTTTCTTTCTTTTTAGTTATAGGAAGTTCAATGTAACAAAATCCGAAGCAACAAAATTAACAAATTAAATTTAACTTAACTTTTTTATCAATATTTGAAAAGAAAGCCTTTACATTTTTTAGTCTCTATAGAAATCTTTCAGCTCGTTATGATTTTTTAAAATTGTACATATATTGCCTAATCTAATCTAATCACTCAATAATAGCAAAATAAACCAAGGTATCGGATATATTCTCTTCGAGGTGTCATTCTTTTGTACGCAAGACAATGTATATGATATATATTGTTTCTGGAGGGGAAACTACATCAGTTGCGCTTCCCACAATGGAATGTTCTCTCGAACACTTATATTTATATATTTACATCTGGCGTCTAGAAATATCGGTTATATGTCAAGTTTTTTTCTAGCTCTTATCTCTTGTTCTTGTTCTGAAATACCTCAATGTGACTAGGATATATATAAAAGTTCTTCGATTTCTTAAAAGTTTTGATTTCAATACTTGTTTACTTTATACTTAACTACATTCATGTCAACAATTTTTGCTAAAAGAGCACCAAGTACATGCCATAACTTACTAAAGTATTTTTATAATTTCTAAAGAATTTAGGTACTGTTTTCATCACAATATTGAACACCGGTTTCAATAAGACTCTCATTTACCGTTATAACCTTCAGAAATAACACCTACTATATCTACATAAGCACTCTTAATAACTAATACCATATAAAATATAAAACATTAATTGAATCTAATTATATAAGTGTATATATATTCGTTAAAGTGTGACACTGCTTCTAGAATTTTCATTTTCTAGAGTCTTCATTGTAATTGAATTCTTCAGAAATATACATATAAAATTTTCATAAAAAAAGCTGAACCAATCACATTCATGCAACTTAGCGCCAACTAAGAATAACCAATAAGGATTTAAACCTGTTTCCTCCCCTCGAACCAAAACAATTTAGGAACAACTAAAGCTCAGCCCTTTAGATTCTATCTTTCTCACTACTTCATATTCGGGAAGGTCTGTTATTAATCCCTCTTTGTTAGATGTCGAATAGGGGATGGCAGATTTATCCCACCTGTGGGTCCAGGGATTTTCTCAGCTTCAAATTTTGATCCTACTTTAGTCTTTAACAGACACCCAGTGTTGTACCACATGTGATCTAAAGCGAAACATTTCAAAGCAACAATCTTAAGTTTTAGTCATTTCGTTAACCAATTGTGATATTTTTTTCGTGATTAAGTTATTACAATATAAAATTGTTCGTTCTTTTATTGTAATATTAGGTTAGGCTAAATTGTGATAGTTTGTTTTTTTACGTTTTTCCATTTCGCGTTATATCTATATTATTTTTCTTTCGCGCTTCGTACAATAAGTGTTAAATCTAATGTTCCTTAATGAGTGATCTAAATTTGTGAATCTTATATTTTATGTTTGTTTAATTATTTAATTATCCTTTTTAACGTATTTTATTATAAAGATTAATTAGTCGTAGTTAAAATTGAATTTCGTTCACGTCTAATATTAACAACTGGGTAGAAGTTCGGTTTTTCGATATCATCAAGTGGCACGTGTATCGGAACAATGGAATTCAGGAGTCCCCACGAAGTGATAGACCTAAGTTATTACGGTAAGTTGAGTTCTTTTATTATCTGTAACCTTTTGTTAAAATACCAAGAGAATCTTGTAAAGAGCAGTGATTATCCGGTATCTGTAGATGTGTAGCACTTTGGGATGTTTTGAAAACAGGTGATAAAGTCAATAGTTGCCTTTTATTACCTGCACAGAGGAGTTATCATTTATTATGAAGTGATACATGGACAGAAAGCAGACATTTTTGAAAACTTGTTTTAAACGACCAATCATATATTAATTTCATATTATATATTTGAATGGTACCAGATGAAATAAGACCTTATATATTCTTAGGAACACCAGTTTTGCAAAAATTAAGAAAACTAGCAATTTCAATTACAGTTACAAGTGCTGTATATATATATATATATATATATATATATATATATATATATTTGTTCTTATTGTTTCACGGATGGAGCTATGTGGTCGAAGTTTTCTTCCGGTGTACATCCGTTCGTCCGTTGAATTCCGCTGAACTCCCGCTTGACGTTTCGCCAAAATCTTATCTGGCATTTTCAAAAGAGTTACATAACAGCTTTTGAAAATGTCAGATAAGATTTTGGCGAAACGTCGAGCGGAAGTTCAGCGGACGAACGGATGTTCACCGGAAGAAAACTTTTGGTTAGGAGATGATTAATAATTCCATAACAATACAAGCGCTCTGGGTTTTTCATAGTGTTTCTCAAAGCGTGCATTTCCTAATTTCTTGAGTCCATTTTATTTCTGTTTCCCGCTTTTTCTCATGATATATATGTTTTTACATTTTTTCGTTCCCCAGCCGCTGTACATGTCAATACCAGATAAATCGTTTTTTAGTCATGTATTATATAAGTGATATAAATCACCAATATTTTTTTCCATTTATTTTACGCTCGGGGTCTCAGATCCATTTACCTGTGTGGTCTTGATCATTGCGTTGTAGAGTCTCTGTTTTTGTTTTCCTATTTCCGTACTCCATAGTAAATGTTGAGTGATCAAATTACAGTTTTGCTCTGAAAATTTTATATTTTATTAGATATATATAGTTCTGGCATCTTGATATGGTTCTTTAACAGTTGAACGCCGGATAGGTCTCTGCTATAAAGCTGTATTAGGTCGTTTCTATGTCCATACTCCGTATTATTCCTTCTGTTTGCCTGCCATATACTCTAAATCATGCAGGTGTCATCGTCTGCAGCATCCTCATTTCAGTATGGTTGATTGTGGTACATGGGCAGATGAATTTTGAAATATTCATTACTCTGGGGTTGTATTAAGAAATTCTACGAGTACTTCAACCATAATATGAGAGCACAATTAGGAGACTCGGATTTCAGTTAGCTTCTAAATGTTGGGGATGCAAAGTATTTCGAGATTAATTTCATGAAATTAAAAATAAACTCTGCCTTTATGTTTAGGTTCTATAGAAGTTCAGATTTAAGATTTTTTATAATTATTAGTTACTTACATGTTGAAAAAAAAGGTTTTTAAATACTACTAGGGCTTCACGCGAAACGAAAGTAGGCGAGAGTATCAAAACTCTCGTCCCGGTGACGTCAATTCCTAAAAAATTAAGTCTCGTTCAAGTCTCGGTCTCGTGTCGTTACCAGTTGTCTCGTCTCATCTCGTTTAATTTTATATGATGATATTGAATATTATATAAACTAAATAATAATTAATAAAAAATAATTTTTTAAAACTATATTTATTAGGCTATTATACAACGATATTTTAACCAGAACATAAATGTTTGTATATTACAAACTCTTAATTTTATCTTTTAAATTACTCGATGACCAAGAATTTAAAAATAATAACGCTTGCATCACAAAATCTTTCAATGATTTACGTTTTTTTTGTCAATTTTCAGTCAAGCATTTTAACATAAATTTTATCTCTACAGAATACTTAAAAGTTTTTTTTGCATCTCAGTTTGTTACCAAATAGTTGAGTATCTGACCAGTTCTATTCTATACTTCCACAGATGTATACAATAATTGTTCACATCATTACTACAAGAAATAAAAGATGTCCGTTTAGTATTTAATTTATAATGTTTACTGTATATCTCATGTAAATAAAAGGATCTTCCACGTAGAAAATTTCGAGCAAAAGAAACCCTGTTAACAGTATATACGTTTCTTACTCTCTAGTTTAATGTAGACACATGTACTCAGCCGAGAGTAAAGTAACCCATCGACCTTTAAAAAAAATCATTCAAATTTAAAATATAAAAATCGGCGAGGATAAATATTTATGATAAGAGATATGTTACTACAAGAAGCATTAACAAGTTAAAGTAAAATTGTGAAAAATTATACTTGGTTATTGAGCCTTCTTTAAATTTACAATAAAATATTTCACAGATGGTCACCAGATTTGATATATTGTAAACTGTATTGTTTTCTATGTAGACCTCTTCTCATTTTTCAAATAAAAACTTTTAAAAAATTTAACGAGACCAAATACGAGACTCTCGGGTTGCACTGTATGTAGTCTCGGTATTGCCCATAATATTTTCCAAAACGTTGCGTCTCGTCTCGCTATTCCAAGATGAGACAAGAAAATTCTCGCTCTCGCGTGAAACCCTATCCAAAACGTCTCGTCTCGTTTTTCCGTGACGAAAGCGAGACGAGACGAGAAACGTCATGCTCTCGTGTGAAGCTCTAAATACTAGACAGACTTAAATTTTTAAGGAACTTAAAATCACCAACGATTTCAATTTTAACTGAAATACTGCTTTCACAAAAAAAAATAATATTGTAACTAGGAAGTCTTTTATTAAGAAACAAAAATTAATGTGCTACAGTGAAAATTACCCTTAAATATAGGTCCTCAGAATAGATATATTAGTTAACATGTCTTAATACGAAAGTGTTTAAAATCCCTTTTTTATGTGCATCTTTTTTAACGGGTACATCCTTTCCATTCAACCCCTTTATATTCGTTGTTCATGTACCTTTTTTATAAAGCGTTCTGATTAAATTTAAAATACTAGTATGTAATTTATACATACAGCAATGTGTTGTTGTAGTTCGGAAGTAGATTGCTACAATAGCTGATAAAGCAGATCATATTTTACTGCTATAAAATTTACTAACAAATACCTAATCTTTAGTAACAAGTTAACACGTACTTGTTCTATTTCGTCATTTGTTATTTGCTATGTGTTATAAAATATTGAAAAAATATATTAATAACATTGTTTGGAAAAAACATCTTTACCATAAAACCTCTATTATTTAGCTTTGTGTGTAATAAACACTACAGCATTATAAACAAGTATTTAAGAAATAGAAATGGGCACATGCCAACGATATGCTCAAAAGACACATATTAATTTAAAAAAAATGAAGTTAGATTTACTTTCAGATTTTGATGAACCCTTAAGAACTTTTAAAGTAATAAGAATATTATATGTAATAGATTTAATTTAAAAAATTAATAAGTAGGTATCGAATCTGAATTATTGAATTTTATGTATATATATATATATATGTTTTGAAGTTTTCGCGGGCACTAAGTGTTTTAGGTGATTTCCGGAATTCATACGCGTAGTTGATAACTGATCCCTGCCGGGATCGATGGTAAAATGACGACGTTTCGGCAGAGTCACATCTGCCCTCCTCAGGTTGGTTCGCATAATTCTCGTAGCCTTCTGCTTTCGCTTCTAGTTACTCGAATACTGTATTCGAGTAACTGATGTGACTCTGCCGAAACGTCGTCATTTTACCATCGATCCCGGCAGGGATCAGTTATCAACTACGCGGATGAATTCCCGGAAACCACCTAAAACATAAATATATATATATATATATATATATATATATATATATATATATATATATATACTTATAAGAATATATTTCGGTACCAATACCATTATTAGATATTCGTTTTAAAAAATATAAGGGAGTAAAAGAATATAAAGAATATACAAAATACATACTTACTTATTGATTATACCGAATAATTTAACGATGAACTTCAGTTGTTTCAAAGCTTCTACGTAATAATCTTCGCGTATACTATTTATCTATATTACCTTTATCTACTTTCTTATAAATCTTTTCCCTTTTGTAGACTATCCTGACACAGAATTATAGCTGTAAGTGAAGTTTGATGTATTAATTTCATAATAAACATTCACTAAATTATTTTCGAAATAATGTTAAGATATAAGCATATAAGACAATTTAGTATTTTATTTTAAATTTCGACCCTAGAAGAGAAGATAATAAAACAGTGAGGGTTATATATGAAAAGTAGGTAAATTTTACTTTTTCTGTTACTTTTACAAGCTTATCATTAGTATGAAAACTTTACTTTTTCTGTTACTTTTACAAGCTTATCATTATTATGAAAAATATAAAAAACACCAATGAAGAAAAAATAATAAATAGCTCCTCCAAGAAGAGAATCCAGCCTCGATTAAAAATTTTATTTGGAGACTACTTGATCGAAGGGAATCTAAATTAAATTTTAATAGATCTCCCTAGTCAGTTTATTATTCAAGTACCCATTTCCGCGACTACGACTATCAATTTCAAAATAGCACTGTTAAAATGCATAAAAATTATGAAAAATTTTAAGGTTCAGCTGGGAACCTTGAATTTTCACATAAGATCAAGATGCTATTTGTGGACATATATCGATATATTTAGAAAAGAATCAGCCTATTCACACAATTTGTTTATTATTAATATTGATGAATGTAAAAGAAATCAAGAAAAACATTTTTAGTTCCAGTCATCTGCAATAAATTATCATCTCGAACCAGATATGTAATTCAATCGGTGAAAAATCTTTTATTGAGGAATTGGTTGCTATATATCTATTATTTCATAATACAATATTATTACTATAGAAATAGAAAACATATCATAATTTTATCTATATTTATCTTGACAAAAATAAGTTAAAAAATAGTTCTATTTCTCTCAGCTTTCATTACCGTTACACCATTTTTGTCGTTAAATACTAACTATTATATGTATAACTAATCAGAATTGGCATATAATTAGGCAATAGTGGTAAGTTTTTCGCCTGTAGTCGATAAGAAAATAAAACATAGATGATAGTAGACAGAAAAGCAATCAGTTCTATTATTTATAAATAACTTTCACATTGTCAAGAGAAATCGAGGGAATGTTCAGTATTGAAAATAAATTAGTTGTGCAAAAAAATTACCCACTAAATAGCTGGATTCTCATAATTAAATTCTGCACAATTCAGTAAAATGCATTAGAAAATATAGGCTTAGATTTTTAAGGATCCAGTTTATAGATTAAAATATTATTTGTAAACTACATGACGAAAATTATAAAGGAAATCCAAATATAATTTATGTTTCTTATCATTTCGTAATAGGATGTTTAATATATCTCGCAGCCAGAATGAGATTCAAGTATTTCCGCGAATTTCCTTATCAAAATAGTACCTGAGTACTTGCAATATACTTATATAATCAATTTCATTTTAAAGTTCATCTGGAATGATGCAATCGTTGAGATTTTACTATAGAACTACCTGCGTTCGTACTTCGACAAATTTACTTTAAATAAATGGCCTGGTTGTTGTTTTGCTCTGTCTGGTAGATCCTCTGACTTCAGTAAACAGAGGAACATAGAATTTATATCCAAAACCACATTGTTGACTATGTGAACATTTGTGAAAATACTAAACAATTACGATTTACAAATATATAATTTGTTCATAACATGAATAGAGTGTTATCATATTGCATCAACAAAAAAAAATTAAGAGTATTCTTTGGCATTCAATTTTATACATGCGACATCGGTGTTGTAGTTATAGTTGAAAAAGTTACCCCTAAAGACTACAAAAGTTACAAGAGACAAGTTACAACACCTTACCAAACAATCTGACGGTATGAAACATTACTAAAGTGTTTCTCAGGAATATTTAAAATACCTAAAAGATAATGCTCCCATGATTTTTTGTAGTTGTGTTTCTACCATCTCTACAAGTTATTCACAAGATCAAATATTAAATAAATACTGTGTAAATTTAGACTTTATTTGATTGTTCAGTTTGTAAATGAATCTGTATTTTCGATAATAATGGAAAACTTGTTAATAGATACGAACTAAAAAAAATACAAGAAAGAGGTAAACTACGATCATAAATATAGTAGAACAAACAATAAAATTTAAATATAATAACCAGGTAAGTCCTTGTATTGCATAGTTTCAATAGTACTATGGATATAATACTGTAAAATGAATGTAGTAAAATTTGAACTTAATACAATTTCGAGTGTAACTTATGGCTCTACCGAAGTTTGCACAAGATGCAATGTACTTTCTAAAGCTAACTCAATTCTAACCTAAAAAATAGACATATGTGATCAATGTTAATATGTGTAATAATATACTGAAATTAAAAAAATAGCGACAATTCAGTTGGTTCAAGTTAATATTCGTAAACGTTGAAATTCCAAATATTTTTTATGTTTCCAAATTAAAAATATTAGACTCGTATATTAAAAAAGTATAATTATGAATAACCTATAGCTTTGGTTCTTTGCACTTTATGCTTCATGTCATTATAAAATTTTCAAGTTCATAAACAAACACACATATTGATGAAATACTGTATAGTTTAATTGTACCTATTAAATGTATTCATATCTCAAATAATTTATAAGTGCATTTTGATATGTAGTTGCCAAAGATAACTTAAGAGAAATCCGTTTTTAATTTTCAAGGCTTTGCTGATATAATTTATCTCTTTTTCAAGGGCGTATTATCAAATTACAAATCGGATTATTATGTCATAATCACTTGATTACAGTTAGTACTGTTATATAAAATAAATTGAAAAGTGGCTTATTAATGTTCAACATTTATATCACCACTTGTACATTTGAACTTTGCTTCTTTCTTTCAAGATGTACTAATTCTAGAACCCTATTAACACCATTTGCCTTGAACTATATTGACCTAAGAACGTATTAATAGTTTTGAATCAGCAAGTAAAACCCATCTATAGCTATTCAAATTATTAAAATTATGAGATCAACAGAGTTCGAGACAATGCAGGTGCAAAGTAACTTAAAACAAGTAATGTCACGATCTTTAAAACAATATTTACATTAGTGCTCTCAAAAACTGCATTTAGTCTTTATTGTTTTAACTATTGGCATCAAATAGGTACCATAATTTAGATTTACAAATATAATTCCAGAATTAACACTAACACATGTTTCTGCTTTCGTTATTGTTCTGTTGAATCAAACAACTTCAAGAATCCTTCTTTTTCTTTACAATTCATTTCGTCTAAGACATTATTTTCGAAATTTACCGACCATGAAAAATTTTCAATATCAACCATTGTTATCAAAAAATAAAAGGAACACAAACTCATTTTCCCCAATCTAGACACCGACTTGGATTTATTGTTTTTTATTTTCGTTTCTTCAAACATTAGAATAAGAAGATAAATAACACCGAAAAAACTAAAAGAAAATGAAAACACATATAACTTACCATACCCAGCTTTTCTCAATACTAATATTATCTAACAAAAATTTAAGTAGCTTTCGACAAGGGTTAGGAGTTAAGATTGAAATTTAAAAAATAAGTAAACTGTTAGGTATTTCCTGAAAATATTACAAAAATTTGAAAAAAAGTCTATATCATGAGATATAATGGAAATGCTGTGGAACCTTTAGTGTGTCACAAATGTAAAAGTACAGTTTTGCACCCTAACACCAAACCTTTATTTTAAACACGCCGTTTGGTTTGGTTTACTCCTTGATGATGACAACTTAGAGTTGATGAAACGGCGTTGAGTGTTTCAAATAAAGATTTAGTTTAGGATTTAGTTTTATTGTGTTTAAAACGACCTTTAATCCACTACTTGGTCGTTATGGAACTCAACAAAAATGTTGGCATAAAAATATTTGGTGGTCCATAAATAGACTTCGAAAACATAGTAAATAATCTAAAGAAGCACAATAAAAATAAATATTCAAATGAAGGTCTCTATCAAGTGCCACACAAATTTTGCTTTCTCACTCCGTTTTCCTTTTAAAATGACGCCGACATAGAGCTAATGTTCTAAAATTGAAGAACCAAAGTTGTTATATTTATTTGTTGCACTACACCACATTACTAAATGAATTACAATGATAGAAAACAAAATAAGAAACTATCATTGTAATTATAATACTAATAAAAAAATTCCTACCAAATATTTTTTAAATGAATAATATGAGGTTTTTTGAATATACTGACAAACTAAAACAATAAAAAAATGGTATACGTATTTTACTTACATTCCTCACTTCAGATTTATCCGAACCAAAACAACAGATCTAAGATGAAAGTTTCCGAGTATTTTTTATGCGAAACGTTGGCGGTAAAGCGCGAAGTATTTATAAATATACATATGTGTAATTTTCTATGTATTTTTTTTGAGCAAGAAAAGCATAATTTATTGCTTATTAATTAATTAATCAAGTTTGTCCCGGTCTCAAAATGTATCCTGGGATTAATACGAATATGTAACTGCCGGGAACATCAACAAAAATGCCAATAATTAATTGGAATGAAATAAGGGCATTTCCAAAATGCCTACAACTAAATTTTGAGACTTAACGTTTTTGGGTTTTCCTCATTCTACGCTTGTAGAGGTAGACGTTTTAGCTATTTCAGGTATTCCACGACCCCTCTCTCTTAATTTCCTGTAGGTTGTTTACAATTTTCGATGGAAATATTTTATTTCCGTATTCATTATACTTTCGGTTATATCATTTCTACCAAATACAACCTATGTAATGTTACTATTGATGTAATATTACAGATACCTGCATCATTTTTTACTTTAGTTTATTAGGTGTGTCTTTATTATTTAGCTGCACTATTTACAATTTTATAAAATTTTTTTATGAGTTTCTCTACATAGTTTCTTTCTGCTTTGTTCAGTCAAGTTTTTGCCGTTTTCCTATGATAGGTACTCTTGTTTCTGACGAGGTTGTCAGAAAAAGCTATACATGTCTTTTTTATTTACGTAATCAATCAACATCGTTTTTCCATTGTATTATCTTTTTCTTCTAGCGTTTTTACCGTACCTGCCAAGGATCTTGTCATGGCGGTTATTTTTGGTGTTGGCAAGGCCGTAGCCAGGATTTTTTTTTCGGGTTGGGTTTTCGGGGGAGTTTGATAATTTTTTTGAATGGTGATGGGCTGATTAGGACTGCAAAATGTATGTTTTTGTTCATGTATTTCCAGGATATATAAAAATGTATAAATATAAAGTTTATTGTTATGAAAAACATGATTATTTGGTTAAAATTGAATTTTGAAAATAAAAATGCCAAAACATCGTGGTGTGAGGGAGGTTGAACTGCCGCTGGCTACGGGCTTGGGCATTGGATATCTTTTAAAAATATTCTTTAAAATACTTTTGAGAAATCTTATATATCATAATTCTTACAATTTTTTTTCTTGATATATTCATTAATATATGTTGTATTTTAGTGATATATATTAATGTAGCCAATATATACATTGTATCTTAAGACTGAAATTTATTGTTTTAAAGCATTTTTAAGAAAATCAAAAAATACATTATGTTAATCAAAATATTTTTACCAAAGTCGTTTTTCAAAATCGTAACAAAATTAATAGTATGTATGTAGAACAAAATAAAACATGGCATTTTTTTAAATTCAACATTATTTAAGAATGTGTTTTTCACAACAAAAACCTCAAATATTCATGGAGAATTTAATTCTTTAAAAAGCATTCAAACCGAGCTATATAAAGTTAAATTCCTATACTATGTCATTTGGATAATTTAAACAAACAACGAAATATAACGAATGATCCTACTATAATTCAGAGAACAGATTTGATAACTAAAATTGCTCTAAACAGCTCTTATCTCGCTTTCTCAAAAATGTTACATATCTAGTATGAATTAATATTTTATAAATAGAAAATTCACAAGTCCGATATTTACCTATGACCTCGACTAGAGATAGTCAGATTTGGGTATTTTAATTATTATCAAAATGCCAAGAATTTTTTTGTGCTAGGCTACCTGTAATCCCAACATAAAATAACTTTCCATAAACTTCTAATAACATACTTTGTGAATCTATGTGAAGTACTTCTCTAAGATATTTCTATCACATTGTCATCAATATTGTGACCGTTAATAAATTTACTTCACCATGGTAAAATTTTATTCTGAAAAAGAATTTTATAATAAAGAAATTGAGAAAAATTGATAACTTGGTTTAATTAACAAGACCTCGATGATAGAATAAATTTACTTGTAGGCAAGAGGTTAAATTGATGAAACTTTAAACGGTTAATCTGACGCGATTTCCTTAGAATTTTTTAATTCCAATTAAAAGTACATCAATTTGTGATTGCGTCAGGTGATTTTGCATCGAGAAATACTCGTGCTGTACAACTATTTAATCAGCGCCAACTTGATAATTAGTTTTCTCTTTATTTATGTCACGCATTAGCTTTATACCTATCAATAAATTTCTTTAATTATAATAAATGCCATCAATTATACAATTTAAGTCAAGATTTTTTATTGCGTCGCGCAATTTTATTAGGTACGTCCTCGGTCTGATTTGTGAAATTTATCTCGGTGAGTTAGTACAAACAGCAAACCTGTTTATTGCGAGAACATTTAAGTTGTTAACAGAAAAAACTTTAGAATGAAGTTTGAAAACATAATTTTCTTGGGATCTCCTTTTCAACTTGTTTTGATTTCAGGATAATTTTGAATATTTGTTATTTAAATTCTACAAACGTTAATAGAGGTCTTTAGCGAGATGATATGACGACTTCTGATATCTAAGTAGTTCTTACTATTATTCTATTGTCTCAGGAATATTCTAGTAACCAGACGCGTGAGCAACAGTATTCAAGAGCTATGCGAACCGAGAAATTGCATCAGGGGGGAGGGGCGAATGGAGAGCTATTTATTCAAACTATTGTCATCTTTTTTTTACTACCGATTATACTGAAAGTTAGTTATATTTTCGTTTTTTATAGACATTCTGTATATTTTTTAATGTTTGAATATTTACATTATTCTATACAATTTTTATTGATATTTTCCTAAGCCTATCTTTAACCCTTTTGTGATTTTTTTATTGCAAAATACTTTTTGTCACTATGTACAACTTGGGTAATAGCTTACATTTTTCAGAAATTACACACTACAGAACAATATACCGTTTATCATTTTGATTTTTTTTTAAACAGTTCTGCAAATTACAACATTTGAATATATTTGTAAATTGACTACTAATAATTTACTAAGAATATGCCCTACAAACTGTTACGTAGCTTGGTATACCATAGCATACTAGGTATTCACAAAAGAGATTTAGCACCAAAAAATTGATCAAAGTTGAATTATCGGAATTCTACATGCGATTGGTCCAGGGAACCCTAATACAGTGTACTCGATTTGAAAAAAACATATGTTAGAGGACGACTTTATTTCTTGTCTTATTCGGTGTTTTAAAGCATCGGTATTGGTTGGTCTACTCTTGCAGATTTTTGATTTTAAATAGTCCTAAGAGAAATAATCCAGTGGAGTCAGATCGCAAGAACTGATGGCCATTCAAATTAGGCACGTCCATCTCCTACATAATGCGGTGTAGCTCCATCTTGTTAAAACCTTATGTTTCTATTAATGTCTGCGGGGTTAACAGTATCAGGGAAAAGTTGTCTTAATTCAGATATTAAAATATTTTGTAAAAAATCCAATTAGCTCGTCCCCAGTTAATATCCACCCCCTCTCCCCAAGAAATATGTTTCATTAATTCTGTTATTTATAATGCCAGTCCATACGTTCACTTTAATGGGTCTACGAAAAAATAATCCTCATCACCTAACCTAACCTAACCTAACCTGAACCAGTTTTATATGGATGGTATTTCTCTTGTTTCAAAATTCCTTATTATCACCACCTATTTAATCTGAAGGTTTCAGTGGGCTTTCCTCAACATTTAACAATTTATTTTCGCCATTCAATTTTGATCTCCCAGGTTTGGGAAGATCTTTGACAGTTCAATATTGACCGTATTTTTTTCTATTATACTCTCCGTAGACTGGAAAATGTGACTGCTAGGATACTGCTCATTAGGTATTCTGCATAGTTCAGAATGCGTTCTTGTATTACCACCCACTCCAATTAATATTAATATCTCAATTCATAGTGCCAAAATTAAATTAATATTGACAACGTCTAGGGAACTAAACTAAATTTTAAAAGTCTTAAATGCCTTAATAAGATATTTTAAAATAAATCTTATAGGTAATAATAACATAGATTTTACTTTTTAGGCAAAAATGAAAACTAATAAACTAGTAAATCGTGACATTTATTTGACTATAGGGCTACTTGTTTCCTTGAGTATCCACGTTCAGAAATGAAATTGCTGAATAGAGAATTGAAGACGATATTAAACGCGGTATGACATGCTACTCTTTTTCATTTAACTTTTTTAGGAGTAGTTATGACCCCAAGGGGCAGGTGAATAGTATTATTCAAAAAGTGTAGGTTCTGATATAAAAATTGACCTCTTCACGATTTTTCATTTACATTCATAATTAACTAGAAAATAAATTTTTCCGTTTTCTATTGTAACGGAATTATAACTACAAACATCTGACTGCGAAAAAGAAGAATTAGCTGAGGAGGATACATTTACTATTATAATTTATTATATAAATTAGTTAGAGTTTTCTATCAATTTTGGGCCTAAAGAACAAAGATCCTGATATGTAACATAACATAACTAAACAACGCAGCTCAAGCAGTAGTCTATGTAGCAAGAGATAAGGATGAAAATTGGTCCAGCACAATCTGCTTTGGCTTGGCGGGACACCCCCAACGCGATGGATGGACGACATGAAGAGATCTGCCGAACTGAGGTGGTTCGAAATGCTTGAAGGATGGAGAAACGAGACATTAAATATGTTAAGTATTAAAGCCCTGGCGAAACGTCTGCAGGATTCAAAGATGAATCAATATAACGAACGGATGTACTCCCGGATACATATTTCTTCATATATATATATTTGTTTTTAAGTTTTCGCGGGCGCTAAATGTTTTAGGTGGTTTCCGGGAATTCATTCGCGTAGTTGATAATGGATCCCTGCCGGGATCGATGGTAAAATGACGACGTTTCGGCAGAGTCACATCTGCCCTCTTCAGGTTGGTTCGCATAATTCTCGTAGCCTTCTGCTTTCGCTTCTAGTTACTCGAATACTGAACGTCGTCATTTTACCATCGATCCCGGCAGGGATCCGTTATCAACCACGCGGATGAATTCCCGGAAACCACCTAAAACATATATATATATATATATATATATATATATATATATATATATATATATATATATAGTAATATGTTAAAGTGAATTTCTCTAGGAGATTATTCATTCATGTTTTTACTGAATGAAACAGCTTTATGAAAATTTTACTGTTATTCAGTCTTTCCATTCATATACATTTGGATTGAGCAATACTATAATTCTAACTGTTACGCTACGTAGGTATCCCGATTGTTTCCTATCAGCACCTTTAACCTAGACGCTTACATAACAAATTTCGTAATAATACTTGCTGAGAGTTGACTATTAGGCAATAATAAAGACTTAATACTGCATAAGACGAGTTTGAATGACCTTTGGTCATTTTTTTAAACGGTACACACGTCAAAGTGGTTGTGCATTGCGTTGTAAGCTACTGTCTACAAGAATAACCTGTTTTCTTTCAACCACTGTAAAATTGGAGATTAGGATTTATATCAACAATATATATAAGTCGTGTGTCGGTGAAGATTTTTTCGTCGATTGTTATTGTTATCGTGTTTGTATTTTAAAACCACAGTAGACATTTTTATGTGCAAGATATGTTATTTTTATATGTAATATAGAAGAAAAAAAACACCCAAACCTTAAAAATAAGAACATTTTCAGTCTTACACCAATACCCCACTTCAAGTACGGAGTGATGTGAGGAGTTCTTGCATGTTTTTGAAAGTAAAGTTTGATGTACTTGTGGTTCTTTGGATGTCCTCAGAGCCTGGGCTTTTTGGGCTTTTCTGTTTTTAATTATAAATGATGCATTATGTTTAAGCTTGTATTATTTGGCATAAGTGCTTCAATTTGTATCTTCAAACCTATATATATTGAAAATATGGCAGACATTTCTTCAAAAATTTCCACATATTTGACATATTGTCCCTCATTCATTTACACTGATATTTCCATTTTAAACAGCCGCGAAAACGCTAAGTACAACTACGACTTTAATAGATTTGCATGTTAATTTCGATCACATCTTCCATTCATGTTCCAGAATTTTTTTTATTTTACTCAAATATTGTAATAGTAGCTGCAGAACTTATACAAAATTTAATAAATTAAATAATTGTTCAGGAACACTACTTGCAAATCTTACGAAATTCATATTTCGTTCATTGGTAGGTTTTCCCAAATATCCAGATTTAATTCGTCACCTAAAAACTAAATTATCTTCTATTTTATTTGCCCAGACGATTGTTTTTGCTAATTTTTTTAAGTATAAACGTATATTGTTTATTAAAGAAATGGCTATTTAAAATACTAAAATACCTATCAGCTCTCAAAAATAAAAGGATCCAAAATACAAAAGATTACTCATATTTTATTTTATCGTTTAAAGCTGACAACACACCACATATTTCTATCTTTCACAGATTCTAAAATAAGGGACTTCAAAGAATGATGGACTGTTTGACTGGGTTATGTCATTTCTTTAGTCATAATTGATGCTAAAAGATAATTTCTAGATTAGGGGGATACTACAATACTTTAAGATCTTTGTAAAACCCTAAAATGATTCCAATAAAGCTGTTTGGTATTTTTGTATTTCAGCCTCTGAGCACTGAACTTTTTAATTTTTTTAAGCGCTTGTGACGGGGACGCCTTTTTGACTTTAAATAAATACATTAAAAAAAAAGCAAAACTGACTTCAAAAAAGAACTTAACTCAAAACCAAAAAATATTTTTTTCCCTGCAACAATTAAATATTTTTTCTGAAGTCGGTTGAACTGCAAAGTTACAAAGTACAACTCAATAATGCACATTCCTAATTATTTTGCATTTTAACTTGACACCAACATAATAAAAAGTATTTAATTGTTGCAGGAAAAAAGCATATTTTGCTTTTTAGTTAAGTTCCTTTTTTGAGGTCTTTTTTTTTAAATACATTTCTTTTACAATTTTTAGTGATGTAATGGCTTAATTGAATGCAGTTTTCGAATATAATTAACTCTTTCGGAATTGCTAAAAGTGAGGTACTTATTACATTAATTATTTTGACCAATCTGATTTTATGTTGAATAAAATAGAGTAACTTCTTTTCTAATTCTTTATATGTGTTAAAAAGTCTTTAATACAATTCCTACCTGGTGGACCAACGGTATTCTCTCTGTTAATTATCGGACATTTAATAGATTTAATAGATAATAGATACAATATTTAGTGTTATGGCATAATTGGATGCAGTTTTTAATTCTAAACTTTGTTTAATAATAAATTGAGATATAATAACAAATAAAAGTACAGTATTTTTAAACAAAATTGATATTTTTTGTGAAACCTAGTTTCTAGTTGAAAAATTTTCCTGAATATTTATTATACATTTTTTAGTCTAGTGGTACAATTGGATGCAGTTCTTAATTCTAATTACTTCTGTTTGATAAAAATTTTAGATATTAACAAAAATAAGGGTATTTCACGTTTAAGCAAAATTCATATTCGCTGACAAACTCCGTATACTGTTGAAAAAATTATATTTACTGTAGGTATAGAGTGTACCTACGTTTCTCACTATACAAATATTGTTAGGAAAATTATTTCTTTCTTTAAATTATTTATTTATATTATTTATTCCTTAGAAAGATTTTCGTTTGAATCCAACTTATGAAGATACACTGTATATAGAGACCAACCGACCACCTTCATCTTGAAGTTGATTAACTTCCATTTATATTGATTTAATTCTAATATATTTCCAATTTATTACACCCCAGATGAGGGGCAGACTAAGGCCTGTGCCTAGGGACCGTAATTTTTGGGGCTGGAAAATTACGTTAGTGCCAAACGCAAGGTATTCCTCATGACTCAAAAATACGCTCGGAATTAGAATGTTGCCTAAGGCCCGCTTTAGCCTTAATCCGCCACTGCCACAGATTCCAAACAGAGACATTTCCTTTTTTAATACTGACGATTCCACAAAAATAAACTACTATATATGAAAGTCTGTTAAAAAGTTTTTCCCGATTTTCTAAAAAACGGTATAAGCTATGTTCTTGAAAAAAATATGGGACCACTTCGAAATCCCCCTTAACCGAATCCAGTTTAAACATTGAGAACCTCCATCTTATTGAAATCGGTTAACAAGGACCTCAACTTTTATTACTTTAAAAGGAATTCTTCACCAATTCCTTTTTTTAATTTGTGTATTTTATTAAATTTCTCGTTATATATTTACATTTTCATATACCTATGTATGGGACGCTTGGGTTTGTGGATTTTGAAGATTGAGGTATGAAAATGTTCGTCTGGAAAAGAGCTTTCAAAAATTGCCGCTGAGATTAAAAATTCAAAATGGCGTCTCTAATATGGCGGCTAAAAGTGGAAGAAATTCAATTTTAAGGTAAAAAAGCTTTCTGAAAAGAAAATATGCAACTTATTGGGTCGTGTTATGTCTAAAATTTAACCTGAAAACTTTAATAGATGATGTGATGAGATGACAAGTCCATCATGGCAGAATTGTCATGTGGGGGGCTTAATGTCATTCGGGAGGGGAGAGGACTTGACAGTGGAGTTGATTTTAGCACAATAAATACTAAAAAAGCATACCTCTCAGATGATTGGGGGGGGTCAGCCCCTTAGCCCCCACTGGATCTGCCAGTATTTTCAAAAATCAACTAATTTGTACCATCCTCGAAGTTTCCTTGGACTTCCATCGTCTTGAAGTGGTTGATCTCACAATGTTTCAATAGCTGTGTATCTGCTATCGTCATCAGGTGAATGATAGGAAATTCAGAGTATCGGTCGTATTTATATTATACCTTTTACCGGTCTTGCGTCGCCGGTCATGGTCATTGGGTCTTATCTGGTCCAATCAACGTCGTCGTACCTGGAGGTTGGTTGCCGGTGATGCCAATGACCATGACAGGCGACGCATGACGGGTTAAGGGTATAATATAAATACGGCCGATACTCTAAATTTCCTATCATTCACCTGATGACGATAGCAGATACACAGCTATTGAAACGTTGTGAGATCAACCACTTCAAGATGATGGAAGTCCAAGGAAACTTCGAGGAACGAGTTACATTGTCTACCAACTTCAGACTAATTTGTACCATGTTTGGTACATGGGTGTTTTTGGGGTCGCTCATCAGGAATCCGAGGTCGGGTTTACAAAACTCAAGAAGGCGGATGTAAGATGACCGACAGCATTTTCACAAATCAACCGATTTACTGAAAATTGGTTGGTTATGAACTCATGCTCAGATTTTCAGAATTCCAAGTGATAGATTGAAGATGGCGGTAGATATTTAGTATTTTGTTTCGGATAATTGATCTGTCATATTTAATTCAAAATAATTTGACTTTGTATTTGTAATCAGCAACTCCAAACACTCACATATCAAATTTCAGGAATATCGGTTGATTTTTTAATTTGATTTATCCGCCATCTTGGAACTGCCATCTGAAATTTTTAAACCCGACCTGCGGTTCAAGACCAGTGCCCCAAAAGCCCCCATCTACCAAATCTAGTACAAATTAATTGATTTTTGAAAATACCTCCTCCATATTGAATTTTTTACCGCCATGATGCATTTTGTCATCTCATCATACCAGTTATTAAAGTTCAGGTTCAATTTCAGCCAAAAACGACCCAATAGGTTGCGTACTTTCTTTTCTGAAAGTTTTTTTTACCTTACGGTTGAATTTTTTCCTCTTTCTAGCTGCCATATTGGAGCCGCCATTTTGAATTTTTAAACTAGCCGGCAATTTTTTTAAAGTTATTTTCCAAAAGAACATTTTGATACCTCAAGCGTCAAAATCCATCAACCCAAATTTTGGGTATGCAAGTAACCCAGTTAACGTGAAACGCCCCAAATAAGTACATACATTTTGGATGATATTATCTTCGACCTTACTTATACGGGGTGTAAATAGTTCGAGTGCATAAAGTTTAGGTGGAGTAGTATACACTAAACCAAACAAGAAACATATCATTATGGTCTGTAGGCCTTAATAACTAAGAAAATCCAAAATACATTTTATGTAAATTATTGTCAATGTCGCAACATCGTGTCCTGTCAGTAAATAAATACCTACCTATAGAAATAAGGTCGGCTAAGAAAAAATAAACATATGACCTGTGATAAACACTTATAATTTTTCAGTAATTCAGTGATTGAGAATGAATGGTTTAGTCGAGAATGTGATTTATTTCAGTAAATTAAACATTTGTGACATAGGTAGTTCTGAAATAGATTTCGTATTAGCTCTTGGAAGAAATAATTCTAACATTATGTCAAAGCAGAGAAGTCAAAAAAGATATTTACATATTTAGGAAGAACTCGGATACAATGTAATGCAAAGCTGAATTGTTCAGAAACACTTCACTTAATTTCAAATCTTTCGGGTAGACAAATTTTAAGTAGTTACCGAATAGATAAACTCTAAAGGTATTAATTTCAATAGTTTACACCTTGTGTATAAAATTGTTGAATCAAGAAAATATACATTATTTATATATATATATATATATATATATATATATATATATATATATATATGTATATATAACTTTGACTTGTAAAAACAGATTCTCAATCTACTTTGAAATAGGAATTCGAATTAGCGTGATACTCCGTATGATATTTACCATTATATCATAATAAAACCCTCCATGACTTATTTAAAAAAGTAATAGTTTAACTCCTCAATAGAACTTGTTTTTTATTGTTTATAAATCAAATATGAATTATGGAATAGCTCTCGTCAGTTTTACTATATATGTGTTTTAAGAGATCAACAAAATTTCGAATAATTATAACAACTTCTTATTTTATAATATGCAAAGATGTTTTAGCTTTTAGCATCGAACCAGTTTGCATAGTTGGCAATTTGCTATGGTATACGTCCGGGTTTCTCAATTTACTTGAATAACAGCAACATGATATGATATACTTAGCTAATGCAGAATTGCGTAAATTGCTGTCTGCGGTATTTGATTAACCAGTAAATTAACCCAAAATATAGTGCTTAAACTTAAAAAAAATGAACATAACAGTTTTTTATTTTATTAATTATGTTTTAATCACACTAACTAAATTTCTAATTCAAACTTGAAACGAACGCTTTTGAAAATAATTAATAGACAACTTAAACTCCTATTAAGGTATAAGAAAACTTTTTCTATAAATTAATGGCGGTATTTGATTTTTATAATAATTACGGTAGCCTGAGCTTAAACTGCATAACATTATTGGCATATTTATAAACAGTGACCGAGGCAAATATTGAGAAATCTATTACTACAGGTCTCCCGTATTACCTGGTGAACTTTATAAGATAAATATTGAATTTTTCATCATACCTGCAAATGTAGATTTCATATTGGTCTGGCAACTGAACTATTATTTCCAATACAATTGAATTATAGTCTGTTTATAGTACTCTTGGCAATCTGGGAGTTTCTTTATGCGTTTCCTATGTCTTTTCACTTCATGTCCGTAGACTAGAAACGTTTGTAATTTTCTCGAACTGTCATTTACAATTTTCTGTCCACTAATTCCTAGCAACAGGGTTACCCATCAGGTGTATTTTTTAAATTATTTACCTTGTATATCAGATGAGCTCCAAAATATCGTTGCGACAATTAGAAACAAGTTAAAATTGACAGCCAAGAATCCGTTGCATAACCAGGCATAGGTTTAACTTCCCCTGTATTTGGCTATGCAACGGATTCTTGGCAGTCAATTTTAAATTGTGAAAGTGTGTGTTTAAAAAATAGTTCATATCGAAAACATTAAAAATAACAAATTTCTTATTCTATAGATTAAATAACCTTTCTCAAGATTATTTCAAACTATTTAATTAACAAAAATATGCTAAAATCAAAAACCTCATAAATTTATTTAAAAATCTTCGAAAATGAATTTTATAGAACGCTTGTACCTGAAGAAAATCACCAACAGTGAGCATAACTTTACAATATATACTTGTTGAATCTCCAAAATTACAGAAATCAGAGACATGCCAACTTCACCCATTAATCTCAAGTCAAAGATTAAATTGAAAACATACATCAGCAACCTAACCTAAACAATAAATTTGAACCTTGTTCTATTTTGTTCGAACATAGCAGGAAAACTGCTTGAGCTGCAAGCCTTTCCGATTTATATCTCGGGTAAAATTTACTCCTAAATGCAAGAAAAGTGTGTTTCAATCGATCTTTGTCTCAAGAGCCTAATAGACGCAAGACATAACGCTAAATGAGTACCGACATCTATCTATAAGTAAGCGTAACACAATTTATGATGGACGACTTTTCAGCTAAATAGAAATGATAACGTAGTAGATTCTATTTATTTATAATTTTATCGACTCTGATATGAGAATTTTCATTTCTATATCCGTAATATAGTCAATAAATTATTCAGTACCTCAGTTCTTAGACCGTATTAGCTGATCATAAATTATCAAAAATCTTTACGTCTATATAAACAAGAACATTACAACAAAAGCATCATAACTGGATAAAAAACATTTAACGTTTCATCAAGTTTATGTTCGAAATGAGGGCCTAAATTACATTTACAAGCCCCAGATGTGTTCCGCACATTCTTGTGTCCTAAATAAGAGCAAGATATTTCTCTGAAACGACTACTGTGCTTCACCATAAAACAATAATAAACCTCGTGGTACCATTAAAATGTACCATGTTATACTTGGAGAGAAATCTTCATTAAATTAATAACGTTATTCCTAACCGAAATTAAACGGGTTTTCGTCTAAGAAGTGCCTGACGTTGACGCTGACAGCAGGTTCATTATTTCGAGGCAACTAGAAATGGACCTGTTTTACGAATGCGCTTACTCTGGATGTCGGTACTCTCCCACAGTTAAGAAGGCTAAAGGTCGAATGTAATAGTTAGAAAATTCGGTGATTTTGTCACAGTTTTGTGGAAACAATTTCTGTGAAAATGGCTAGATTATATATTCACTGGTGGAGATCGTATGAGATTTTTAAAGATAAGAACTCTACATTCGTTACACCATTTTTCGTGAACCACACTTTTTAATAACCGTAATCTGATTTGAGAGTTCCAAGTTGTTGATTTGTCAATTCATCATGAATAGGCTGACGCCGAAGCAATATTTGCAAATTATTCAAATTGATTTTTAAAAACTCTTGGTGCTCAAAATTGTCCATCACAGCTAATAGAATAAAATTGTAACTCTTTTTCCCAATAGGTTTACTGTAAACGACAATACGCATTCCATAAATAGTCGAACGGTGTGTATACAATAAGCGATTGATCGTGTGCAACGTAGTGTTGATGATGATTCCACTTGGGTCCATCCACTTTATGAAAAATTTTGCCCCACGATCTATGTTTGCATGTTAGACAAAACATTACAGTGAATGGTAAGCGCTACACTGGAAGGCATTAACGCCCAATATAAATAATTTACTAAATAATTTTTTGGGAATATGAAACTCGCATTTAATCCGACAAACCAGAAACAAATGAGCATTTGGAAGCCTGCATTCTACGCGTTATTGACGAAATCGAAATACAGCTTGATATGCTGTGAAAAGTGTATAAAAATTGGTCCTCTAGATTACAAATACGAGCCAGCCCCTGTGGATATATCCCTGAAATCATACTCAAACATTAATGCCATAAAATTATTTTATAAGTAAAGCCAATTTCATGAACACAAAAAACGTTTTTCTGTGATTTATTTCAATTTCAATTTATCTGCCTCTAAAAAAACCCTGTTTATACTAGC
The DNA here is from genome assembly GCA_034190945.1 of Octodonta nipae. Classification (NCBI taxonomy): domain Eukaryota; kingdom Metazoa; phylum Arthropoda; class Insecta; order Coleoptera; family Chrysomelidae; genus Octodonta; species Octodonta nipae. The sequence continues at coordinate 88,461,096 of CM067219.1, read as the reverse complement.
TGACCCGACAGACGTTGTCCTCTTCAAACATTTTAAATCCAAATTTATACAAAGTGTAATTAATTTACACGGAATTTATTGCAGAATATTCTTAATTTTAATATTAACAGTTATGCAATTTTATTTCATCGTAATGAAATTTGGTGAATTGGTGAATCTTTGTGATTCCCTGAAGGGTATAATAGGACAAACTTGATGGTTGGCCAACCCTTGAGCACGCAACATATAATTAATTGACCGTGCGAAAAGAACGGATTTTCTGAATCCAAGTCACTATGTAAACATAGTTTAGCCCTGTGACTTATTAATTGTCATTGCAAACGACAAGCCAATTGGAAATTGCATATGTTTAAAAGGAATGAGTATCTGAATGGATCATTGGAATCCTTGATAAAAGAACAACCTCAACCTGAAATTTGCCATTTAAAGTAGATGCTTCATGAAGATTACCTACGATTTTTCTGTGACTAATCGCATACCATTGCGTAGCTTCGGAGCATTTAAAGTCGAAGCAAATTATTAGTTAACCAATTTTCAACAGCAAATTATAATAATAAATTATAATTATATCATTTCAGGTAAATCAAATATATTTAAGAATTCAACAGGATAGTTGACAATTTCGTCAGGACCGACAATAGTGTCAATCACTTCGGATGATATTCGGATCGATTTGTGAACCTAAAAAATTCATCAAATCGTTTAGGAAGAGTTCAGTGACAAACACACGAACAGAGGAATTTTATATATAAAAATAATATTTAAGTACCTACCTGGGTGACCCAGTAAACTAATTGTTTCCAAGACGAAATGAATTAGTTTAATTTCAATTATCTAACACTTGTTAAAACAATATCATTTGTTAACTACCCTGTCTCACTATAATTCTACTCCTGTCTGTATTTCAACAACTCTATATATGGAACTGCTAATGGACTACGATTATAACATTTTTTCTAAAATTACTATAAATCCACTTAACCATATCTTCCAACCATCCTATATATACGGCTGTCTCTGGGCCGCTTCAATTTTTTTAAATGCCTACTGTAATTATAATTCTACTACGCCCAATATTTAAAACATCAACTCCTTGTGGGCTACCCTAAATATTATTCCTTTCTCTAACCTTCTCTCTTATCACCCTGTATAACAACAGTTTCTCTCCACCCTAGATTACAACAATCTTATATATGCAACTTTTTATGGGCTACGGAATATATCATTTCTTAAACCACAGTGTATAACTATAATTCTACTAAAGGATGTATTTCAACTAGGTACCTTGTATAAGCATCTGCTTATAGCGCTTTTTAATCACCCTGTATAATTACAATTTCACTCCACCCTATATAGCAAACACCCTGTAAATGCAACTGCTAATGAGCTACCCTACAGATATAACAGATTTTAAACATTTTTAACCACCTTGTTTAAACATTCTTCTAGTCCGGCCCATAATTTCATATTAAATTACCTAGGCTTACCCATGTAATTATTTTTTCTAACCACCTTTAACATGCAACTGCTTATGGGCTAACACATTTAAAACCACCCTGTATAGTTATAATTCGACAGTGGCTAATATCTCAACTAAGTTATATATGCATATGCAACTGCCATGGGTTTAACTGAAATTTAAAAAATATCTAATAATTTTGCAGTGATCCCAGCGCCGACGGACGGATTCAATGCAATTTCAAAACTAACAGCAATTAAAATTGAATAATTAGAAAAACATTATTTATCGGATCGAATTGTGAATCTAAAGTTTAGATTCTGAACCACTCTCAGAACCGCTTGAACACATACAAAGAATTTCATCAAATTCATGGGATCGATTTATACTTTATACGCAATGTAGAGGCACACTCTACAACGGACAATAAATTGCCTATAAGGTAATGAAAATCTTAATCACAACAAATGTATTTTAAGAAAAGGTTCGAAGATAAAATTATTAGCGAAGAAAATACGGAATGTCTAAATGAAATTGATTTAGGTGAATTGATGAAAGCAATTGAAACTAAACAAAAACAAGAAAGCATCCGGTTAAGACATCAGAAACGCTGACCTGTGAAAATTTAGAGACATAATATCATATCTAGGATCTTAACATTATATGCTTTAAATGTTTCAATAGTATTTTGGATTTACTATCGTCGCCTCAGTTGGCAAATGACGGCTCAGTGACAATGACCAGTCACGTGTGACTGGTTTCAAATATAAAGACGCCATATCTTCTATATTCCACTTCATTACTGAAACCAGATCAAAAGCTATCAACCACCTTAAAGCTAGCTTGGAATTACTCTTTAAATTAAAACGATACATCTTGTTACCTTTCGTTTGGAACCATCTCAGATTCGGAGCAAAATAAATAAGCAGGGTCCATTTATGTTCAAAAAGGCAATGAGGCCGTTAAAATGTTTAATTTCCATTTCGCTTTGTCCATTTCCTGGGTTAAATGATGAACTTTCATTAAAAAAAAATTAGCTGTTCGATACCAAAAAAATTGTTTGATCCAGATATACGAAATATGCTAGTATATACTACTAAGTATTTGTGCTCGTTGATAACGAATCCAGAGTCAGAATGCCTCCATCGCCCTTTAGCAGCAACAAAACTCTCCAGAAATTTTACATGAGATCAAAGAGTGATGGAGCAATTCCGAATCGTGATCAGCGAGCAAAAATTTGTCGGATGTGTGAGGCGAAAACCGCCTTGCAACAAAAGTTGCCTTATTCAGACATATGGTATCCCATGGGAGTACCGGTGGGGGGGGGATCTGAAAAACCTGCCATTAGCCATTAAAGCTTCTCATAAAATTGCTAAGTTGGCCCCTCTGAACCAAAAAATTCTGATTTGTCCCTCTCTCTAGGACAATTTTGTTCTAATTTGCCCCCTCTAGGACATTTTTTTTCTAATTTTGCCCCTCCCTAAACCAAAAGCTCAGTACGCCCTCGCTGACTATGAATCCACTGGTCAAAAATACACCCTTTGTTCTTCAGTAAATCGCTGAAAAATCTGCAGAAAATGATTTTTCGGCATTTTGGAGAACACCAAAGGGAGATTTTTTTTTGAGATAGCATATGTCGCATGACTCGATCAGACAACTTTTTTTATGTGGCTGTGCTATTTTTGTCTCTCTACAGATTTATCTAAAACCACCGACTTTTCGATGTTTTCAGAAAATGTTGGTGAGTAGGTAAGTGATATAATTTTTCAGTCTATGGAAGATCACTTCGTGTTTCTTAAAAGAGTTAAATTTCAGTATTGTCTGTTCCACACAGGAGCACTGAATAAACATATCCATTGACAAATTGATTCTATGTTTTACATTTATTGTTAAGTTATATATCAGTGATAACTCTTTGGAAATATCCCAGTTATTCACTTATGCTAGCGCTTTATCCAATCACTGAAACACTTCTCGCAAAATCTTTGTTGCACAAGAGAAGACCTATTCCTAAATTTACAATGGTTTTTGATCATTCAAAACATTGTTAGTAGTCGATCATCTACAGCTATTTACCGTAATTCAATAAATAAATAATGCTTGAATACCATTCATGAAATTCTAAGTTCTCTATAAAGCTTTTTAGGCTAATTTACAATAAGCCTATTGCTTTGATATGCAGTACGCAACATTAATAAAATTATCTATTTTATTCAATAAGTGAAGCCGAAAAGCATTGCTTGTACTTGCAGAAACGGAAATATTAATGTCATTAAAAATTACTCTTTTAATAAGACATTGACACTAACACAGTTTGTAGTAGTTATCTAGTTAGTAGCTTTTAATTCATTTTTCCTCATAATTGCAGATCTGACAAATTTAATAGAATTTATATTTATTAAGAATCTTACATTATCGGTAATACTTAGTATTCTAAAAAATATTTTATTATTTAGTAGATTATTATACATGAAATAATAAAATACAGGAACACATCTTCCGAATATATTCAAATTTTTCAATAAATATAATAAATTCTAGCAATTAATAACCAATACTGTACAGTGAAAGTCAACAAACCTACATTAGATCTTCAGAAAACATAAGAAAATAAGGTAAAAATATTGTATTTTAAGAACAGAAACATAAGTTCTCATTTTTTAAAGCACCGGTTAATAATGTCGTATTTATTACTTATTGAAATTTTATTACCGAATTTTCGACAAAAAGTACTTAAAAACATGCAAAATCAGTAGAACACATGTTTAAAAGTTCTATATGCTATATAAAAACTGCCATAACTAAAAAAGTACACACAATTTAAAGACCCGTAAATTTTTTACATAATATTTTTATTGACATTTTAACATTTCAACTTCTAAATTCTACATAAAAACCTCTTTAATATGATAATAAGGGTTCAAATTATCATTTCATATCGCGTTCTGCGACTTTTCTTTGTGAAAAGAACTTTTTCTTCAGGGGATTAATGTGACTCAGAAAAGACGTTTTCATAGCATATTATACGAATGAATACCTAATCTTTTTAATCAGCCTTAAAAAAACTATTAAAATACTTAACACTAAACCTGAAATACCCATAATAGAAAGGGTGTAATACATAAAAAATGAGCAAATATTATCCAGAACAATGTGAAGAGAGAAACAAAATTAGTATTGTTGTACAACATTGGCAAAATATAAATTAAGCCTACATAGGAGTTTTGTTTTTGGTAAGGTTTTATGTGTTTCTGGCTATCGAACTTTATGGAAGAAAAAGCAAAAAATTAAACCTACAATCATATCTCAAACATGTCAAATTAAAAGGAGTTGTAAGTCACTAAACATTTCATACAAAATGTATATACATACATTTCGTATATTATGGTTTTCAATTCCGGGTTAAACTTGAAAGCCATTTTTATCATCAATCGTATTCTGAAGGATCCCTTTCTGGTTAGCTTTATATCATTTATTAGTTCGTTAACATCTATTGTGTCTTTTTCTCATTTTCCACATTTTACTTTACATGTATTTCATGCATTCTAGGAAATACTCTCTTGGTTTACGCTATTTCTTATTATAACATAATATTTCCAGTTTTTGTTTGTGATATTCTTCTATATATAAAAAATTTGGTCAAGTGTGAGTTGGACTCGCATACTTAGGGTTCCGTACCACCTTCAAGATTCGAATATTCCAGTTTCAGACAAGCAGGGAATGAGTGCATTTTCTTATATTTGTCCTAATATCTTTTAAAGGAAGCGTTTAAAATTTATAAAAAATATATAATTTCATTTTCCACACAGACTTTTTATTTTATCTGCTTTAGGATTCGCTTGATTTTTATCACAATACATATGTATTTAATTTTCTAATTTGGCCCCCAAAAAGTAACATTAGAGTTTTATTTTACTAATAAACTTTCAGAGAAGCCTTTTATAATCTACTGTCTGAGTTTTGAGGCTCTGTAGATTGGAAGAAAAAGGGCAAAACATGTCAAAGTTTAAATTATAAATTATTAAATCTTTTATTCAAATTATTTAAAAATATAAATAAAATATATTTTTCAAAATTTAAATAGGGTAGTTTCTAAAGTGGGAATTAATTAGATGTTTAATATTTTTGTTAATATCTTTTATACAAATGATTTAAAAATATGATATATTTGTAATTCACATAATGAGCCTTTTATCTGATATATAGTACATGATGTGTTTGAAAATTGAATCATTATTTTCCATTTAATTGTATAATTTGTCCCTAAAATTACTATGGGGGTTTTCTAATAATAGAATTAGGGATTTTTTTCATATTTTTCCTATAAACAAAAAAAAGAGGTCTTAGAATTTGGGGAATAACGGGGAGAATGGGTATTTTTTTTTAATATTTTTTTAATATATTTTAAAATATCCATTTTAAAAAAATTAAAAAATATATATTTGTATTCGTCATAATGAGCCCTGTGATTTGATATATTACATGACCCGTTAGAAACAATTAAATTTTTTTATTTTCCATTTAATTCTATAATTTGCCCCCCAAAATGAATATTAGGGGTTTCTCTTTATTTATTAAGTTCAGGTGAGGGGCTATACCTCCAGTTTTTCAACATTTTCATTGGTTTCGGAGATAAGGGGGGAATGGGTAAAACTTTTTATATTTTTGTTAATATATCTTAATTAATTTATTTTATAAATATGGAAAAAATATATTTGTTTTCTTCATCATTTTATTTGATATGTAACATGCTGGGTTAGAAACAATTTTATTTTTATATTTTCCATATAATTCTATAATTTGCCCCCAAAAAATATATTAGGGGTTTTCCTTATTTTTCCAGTAAAGTTCAGATGAGGAGCTATAACTCCATTCTTTATTCAAAATTTTCCAGCTGATGGTTTCGGAGATAGGGGGGAATGGGTATTTTTTTATATTTTTGTTAATATCTTTTAATTAATTTATTTTAAAAATATGAAAAAAAATATATTTGTTTTCGTCGTGATGATATATAACATGTTGGGTTAGAAACAATTTTAATTTTATATTTTCTATTTAACTCTGTAATTTGCCCCCAAAATTAAAAGTAGAGGTTTCTCCTTATTTTTCCAGTAAACTTCAGGTCAGAACCTATAAATCTATTTTTTTCAAAACTTTACGTTTTATAGTTTCGGAGATAAGGGGGGGATGGGTAAATTTTGGTATATTTCGTTAATATCTTTTTAAATACATATATTTTTTAAATATAAAAAAAATATATTTGTATTCCTCAGAATGAGACCTTTCATTTGATATATTACATGATGCGTTTGAAATTTTTTTTATTTTTAAATTTTTATTTAATTCTATAATTTGCTCCCCAAAATTAATATTAATGGTTTCTCCTTATTTTTCCTGGATAATTCGAGCAACGTTCTATATTTCCTATTTTTTTCAAAATTTTAGGCTCAGTAGTTTCGGAAATCAGGGGGGGACGGTCGATTTTTTTAGTTTTTCCCCCAGAAGTACCCCTAAAATCAAAATTTTTTCTTTTACAATATGTACTCCTGAACGGGTCACCAAACTATACATTGTACCAAATTTCAACCTCTTCCGTCCAGTAGGAAATGGCTGTAATGTGACACAGGCAAAAATCCGGAGTGATATTATAAGGGTATCCGTATATTGTATATACGGAACCCTAAAAACGCCTTGCCCCTTACGCTAAAATATCATATATTGATTTCTCGCGTTTTTCTATTCAATTACTTTTTTGCCCATTGAAAGTCCTTTTCTGTTAAATATCACAAAATTACGAACACAATTATGTTGAAAGTTAATGTTATTTATTCCACTCTTATTAAGAGTGAATTTTATTCTTAAATAAATAAAAAGTCGAAGATGTCGCTAAAGCAGACCATTATATTTTCACTGAATCTTGTTACTTCCTACGGAGAATATGAGCGTTAGAAGATTTCGGTTATCATCAAATTTTGGAGTCTGTTATAACTGCTTAAACTCGAATTTCAAAGTATTATTATTTTGATAACTGTATTGTAATTCATTAATATATGTAAAATTTACATATCTATTCACTTCATTGTTTGAAAACAAGGAAAATATTTTTTGTTTTTCATAATTTTAGACCATATATTACGGACTGTAAATAACTTGAGCATGACTTCAATTAAGTCAACCTTGACATTTCCACGATTTTGTCTTTCAACGAATTCAGATATGTTCTAGACTCCTCTTACACGTCAATGAATGTAATTTAACAGTTGTTCTTTGAAACTGGAGCAAAAATGGCCATGTAACACTTGTCGGAAGAAAACCTTCGTCTATTCATGTGACGCGATGGCAATTGTTTATTTCAATTTAAATGAGACACCAGATTCTATATATTCCTTATCTCCGTCAGTAATTGCTTATTTTCTAGGTAGTTTGTGCAAGGTAAATTGTTTATGAGGTAGTCATTGGTTCAGATAACTTGAAACATTTAAATGATGTCAAATCGCAAATATATTTTCCCATTTCATATGAAATAGTTAATGTTCTTGTGCCAGTTTTTTTTATTATAAAGTATGAAAGATAATATTACCCATAGATGGAAGTATCATAAATATTTCATCGAGATCTTCATTAAATATTTTAACAAAAATAGCATGTAATACAGAATGAAAATTGAACTTTACTAAGAATTTAACTCCGTGCAAATCATATAAAAAAATACTAATGAAACTAGTTCGGAGTTTGAAATTAGTTTTATTTTCCGACATTCCGTATAAAAATGAGCCAATACTGAAATGATACCTTTCATAATATCATAAACAAGAAACTTAACAATGAAATTTGTTGTACTGATGAAGTTTATACTCTATATTATGACGTCTATAAAATAATTCGGTTGTAAAAAATTACTAGAAATTAATGAAATACATTGAGACTATTCACAGGATCTCCACAATTTAATTTTATATTATAGGGTACTCAGGTATCCTATAACTTTCAGTATTGACTCAACCTTACGAAAAACTTGGCCTATGGACTTTTTAAGTAACCTGTAATCTTAAATATATTTTTAATACTAAGTAACTTACTAAGTAACCTCATGAGAAGATATTAATTAAATTCAAATAGCCATTATTATATCTATGGATCCATACAGTAATAATTGTGCCCATATCTGCGGATATGCTTTTTTAACAATCAGGTACATCACTAAATTATACTATGTCAACTATTAATGAAGAATCGTAAGACAATTAACACCACTCGATAAAAGCGCCGCAACTCTAATTTAGATGCAAATGAATTTAAAGTTATCAAAAAATACTAAGTACTAACACCCATAATAAACTCAACCTACCTAAAATACATCAACAATAACATAGAGGAATACAAACATGATCCACATAATTCACTAGCCCTGCCGAAACCGAACACTTTTTGAGAATTGAAAAGAAAAAAACACAGAAGTTTCAAAGCCTTAACCCGAATTATAGTTTCACAACAATTCATATATGTTGGTTTATTCATTTTCTACTAAAATTTACCAGATGCGCAGCTGATGACACATCTGCTGATAAATCGTTTGTTATCTAATGTACAAAAAAATATACAATCTCAAAAAAATAATATTTTCTGTTAACGGTCAGTTGTCGATTAATTCTTAAGTCTTACCAAATCTGGACGCATTTTAGCTGTCGGGTATTCATGCGTCCACTTTTTTAGATGTTGCACCTCATAGGAAATATTGCATAAACCAGAGGGACAATTATTGATGTGATGAAACGGAGCCCTGACAATCTATGTTTTGATTTGTGTTGCCCATCTTAGTAAATATTGTTTTAAGCAGAAGGCGATTGTTGTATTTGTGATATAAAGCTCTACCAATCAATATTTAGTTATTGTCAATTTTGGCATTTATTTTTGTTTGCGCGGAGTCGATCTTCAATCCAGTATGTTAGACTACTAGACATACAAGGCCAGCTCGGGTAGCAAAGGACTCCAAAATGTCATATGAGAAAAACAATTTAGATAGGCCGAATTTTCGGGCAAAAAATAACAATGCAATGCAATGATGTTTGTGGCATATTCTTGATTACTTTTATGTTTTTTGGGCAATAACACCACAATAGAAATAAAACGACGTATATTGCAGGAATACCAAACGTTTCAAAGTCTATTCTGACTTCGTTGTCAATGACTTTATATTTATATATATCTACATCAATAAATATAAAACCATTGACAACGAAGTCAGAATAGACTGAAACGTTTGGAATTCCTGCAATATACGTCGTTTTATTTCTATTGTGGTGTTATTGCCCAAAAAAACACAAAAGTAAGCAATGCAATGAGTTACTGAAATATCAGCAAAACCAAGGTGCTCCTGATGTGGTTGCTGGTTGTATTACTGCATACTGTGTTAGTCTCGGTACTTGACTTTTTCGTTCGTTTGATCAGAACTCGATAGATTGAAAGCATCTCTCTTCAATTCCGGTGTGGTGCAAAAATTTTGATTTTGTACATTTCCCAGAAATGCTTTGGTGCTTCTTTCCCTTAGATGTATCGTTTCACACCATCTGTTTGGTGTTTTTTTGTAACAGTTCTACAGTGTTATGATTTCGGCCTTGAGATTTTCTTCGTCTATTGTTATCTGTCTTTACATATATGAGAAGTTTCCACATTCGGAAATGGTAGTTTTCGGTTTTTATTTTCTATTTTACCAGTATGTAATGTCTACCTCAAATAGGGTCCGAATTTCAGGATTGTTTTGCTCAATTTTTTGTCGTTATCTCTTACTACACGGACAGCGCCAGCTATTTCAGTTCTACTATTGCCTCGATAATATGTTTTATTTTGGTTAGGTTTCTTATTCAAGTGTTTGTTTAGTCATTTTAAGTTTTATTTCCAACATTTGGTCATGCATCCCTAATCTAAATCATTTCCACAACCAAATATATTTTCCTGTGTACCATATCAAAACTCACCAACCGTTCTGGCAAGCGTCGTATTTTAAGTGGCTAAATATCCCATATGAAAGCGAAAACTATAAACAGTAGGTATGCGATTCCCTGATTAAAATAATGGCCAGAAAAATAAACTGCCAAAAAAAGGCAATATATAGCGCGAAGTAATTGTAGAAAGTGGCAGTGGTGGCTAACTTTTTATTCTACAATGTAGCTTGTAATTTATCGACAATCTTATTCAAGTATTAAATTTGGGTTTTGTGCAATTTATAATTAACAAACACTATTTCATTAATATACCTACATATATTTAAAACATTTCGAAAATTTGTTACGTTACTCCATAGACTCTGATATATTATATCCTGGAGTTTGGAATTTGTATTTGTTTACCAACTGTTAATTATCATTATAACGGTTGTTTTATAAATCAGTAACTAAGCAAGCATATTGGTCTTAAAGGTTTCGTTAAGATTGGTGTTCATCATTTATAATAAAATATAAAATGCCTTGTTTTGTTATAACTGGAGCTAATGACTTAATGTAGAATAATAGAATTTTAATTTCATTTACTACTTTGCATTCATAAAGAAAGAATAAGAAAAAACTTATAAAAAATGCAACGGTCGCTCCCTATATATAGTGCCCCTTAAAAAATTCTAGAGGGCAAACACCTTTTGTATTTCAAAAGGCTACATGCGTTAGGGAAAGATTAAGCCCTCTTATGACAATAATTTCGACAGCCAATAAACAGGTAATTTTCTTTTAATAGGGGTATCAAATTGTATGAATAACATAGAAAGAACTGAGCGTACGGTTGACCACCGGTCAAGGGTCAAATAGGGTACATGTCAACAGACCCCAGAGATTCGACACAAAAGGCTACGCTCGACGTTCAAGTAACTTGTGCTCTATGAGGAAGGAATAGTAAAATAATTTAACAGGGAAAACCAGTTTTAAATTTAAAACAACATATGCAGGTGAATATAATTTATATTGGAATATAAGTCAGTGCAGAAAAAGCAACAGAACACAAATATGCTAGAGTCATAGGTAGAAAAAGTCCCAAGATTACAATATTTGTCAAAGAACAACTTATCCTTGCCAAAGTAAAAGTAGGTAGGTATAGATAATATCCGTTGAACAAAACTTTTACAAAAAATAATGGATTACGGACAGTTGAGAAAATATTAACAAAAAAACACTTTTATTTTTAGTAACTAAAAATTTTTCTAACCGACTTCCAAAAAGGAGGAGGTTATCAACTTTTTTTTATGTATGTCGGGCGATTATTCAAAAACGGCTAGGGCAATTTTGATAATTTAAACTGCATTATATTAAGGAACGTTACAGAAATGTCCGATATAATTGTCTATAACATGAGATTTACGGTTTTCTAGAAAATCAAAAAAAAAGTAAATAAGGAACTAGATTTCAGCGATTTTCAATGAATCTGCACTGTTTTCTCTAAAAGTGCAATTTGAATATTATAAGTTGTATTATACAAATATATGTTCCAGCTTCATTCCGTACATTTTTCTATAACGCAAAACATACCATTTTTCTGAAAATCGGAAAAATATATGCAAAAAACTGTAAACATCATGGTAAATGTCAAATTTTTATCATAAATATTTTAGTTATTTATTATTATTTAATTGTTATATGCCATGAAAGTATATCGTTTTTAATGGTTTTCAATTTGATGCATTTGAAAGTCACTTTCTGTTAGAGACAAAGTTATAGTCGCTGAAATGGCAGAAAATATTCCGTTAGCTTATCGAAACGAAAATTTGTTAGATATGTCGGCGAACTCTTCTATATGGTATACGGTTGTAGATATGTGCGTGCGTGCATGTGATATTAGGTGGTACGTAAGCCGTTGTATATATAGGATGGTTGAAATATAAGTTGGAATTGAATTAGTTATACAGGTGTTTCTAAAAATATTGTATTAGGTGGCACATAAGTAGTTACGTATACAAGGTGGTTGAAATAAGAGTGGAGCAAAACTAGAGTTATAAAAAGCGGATATTTGCATTATAGGACGGAAAATAATTACAGTTATACAAAAGGCTTTAAAAATTGTCAGAACTAGTTGAATATACAGGATGGTTGAAATATAAATTGAAGTAGAATTACAGTTATACAGGGCGGTTTAAAATAGTTATATAGTTTGGAACATACGTAGTTGCTTATTCAAGGTGTTTGAAGTAAGGGTAAAATTATTGTTATTCAGGTATATCAAAAATTTGTTATATAAGCATAAGCAATTAGGATATTTGGATTATAGAACGTAGGACGGAGTATAATTATAGACATGAGTTCAAAAAATTTTAGCAGTTGCATATACCCAGTGGTTGAAATAAATGGTAGAGTAAAATTATAGTCATAAAGTGTGGCTCAAAATATATATATATATATATATATATATATATATATATATATATTAAAACAAAAGATTAAAATTGTATTGTTAAAATTGTACATTTGGAAAAAATAGACAAAGAATACAAATTAGAGAGGGAGAAACAGAAAGGAAGAAAGAGAGAGAGATAAGAATACGCTAAAATTTTCAATTGAATTGTACCTTAAATCAGATAAAAAAGAAGACATGTGTGAAAATAGTGATTGATTGCACACAGTTTCTAATTTTAATTCAACTTCTTTGTTAAATATGAAATATTTATTATTTAATCCAAAATCACAAACACCGAAGGATTTGGTACACCTAACAAAAGTCATGAAATAAAATTCATTGTGTAAATAAGAAATATTTATTAAGCTCAAAACTTTGAAATAAAGAGGGCATATAGTTCGGGGCTCAAAGGTTACAGGAAAAATAAGTCGAAAATCCTAATATTAATTTTCGGGAACAAATTATAACATTAATTAAAAAATAAAGAATTAGAATTTTTTTCAAGCGCCTCATCTAATATTTCAAATCAAAGGGCTCGTTAAGAGGAATAAAATTGTATTTTCTTTCATATATTTAAAATAATTTGTATATTAACGAAAATATACAAAAATCAACCCATTCCCTCCCTTTATCTCCAAAGAACTACCAATTTTGTATAAAAAATAAAAACAAAATGTAATATTAATTATGGGGGCAAACTATAACATTAAATGAAAAATAAAAAGTTTCCCTTTCTAGCGAACCATGTAATAAATCAAAGGAAAGGATCTTTATGAGGAATGCAAATATATGTTTTCATAGTTTTAAAATAATTTATTTAATGAAGATTAACGAAAATATGCAACAATCGACGCACTCTCCCAGTTTATTTCAAAAACTACTAAGATTAAAATTCTAATAAAATTAGTAGTATAGGACCTTACCCAAATTACACAGAAAAAAATAATAGAAAATACTGATATTAATTTTAGGGGCAAATTATAATATTAGGTAATTTTTTAGAGCATCTTGTAATATATCAGAAGAAACGCATTTTTATGAGGCATACAATTATTTTTCATATTTTTTAAAGAATTTGTGTAAAATATGTTAAGGAAAATCAAATAATTATATATTAAAACACAAATATATATATATATATATATATATATATATATATATATATATATATATAGATTTTTAAAATAATTTGTTTAAAAATATTAAAGAAAATATACAACAATCCATCCATTTTCCTGTCCCCGTTATGGCTAAAACTGCTGAATTTAGAGAATATAGGCTCCCAGTCAACGATTGCAGGAATAATTTAGGGACATGCCTAATATAAATTTTAGGGCCCAAATGAGTAAGCATTTGATTTTTACAAATATAATACATGTATCTACATTTTTTAAAGAATATGTTAAAAGATATTAAATTAAATATTTATAGCTTGAGCCATTTCTCCCTATATGTCCGATACTACTTAGCAAAAAATTTGATTCCCTGCTTATTTTCGAAACTATTTAGCCAACAATTTTGAAATAGAATCCATGAAAACTTTGCGAATTTGGATGGTATACCAGAAAATTAAAGAAATATATATAAGAATTTACCTTGATTATAAGCAATCTCAAAGATGGTATGGTTCCCTTATTATGCGAGTCTAAGTTGCACTTGACCACTTATTGAATTGAGTAGTTCTTGATATTTCGAAGATATAAGTTTTTACAAGGAACATCCAATATATTAGATATTTTAATACTTTCAAAGATGTTAGACCTCACAGTATCTACTTATTAGTGATTCCTATTATGCTTAACTTTGTACAAAAGAACACCATTATTATACCTCTTTTGCATATTATAACCTTCCCACAAGGATATAGATTGTCTCAGTAAAAGTATCATAAAAACTGGTTACGTAGTTTCCTAGAAATTCACGCACATACAAACAAACGATTGAAAATCATTTTTTGGACCCTTAAAAATATATTGCCGATGTTGTCAAAAATAGTCCATTTTTGAATTGGATGATGATTCGGGAGGCTTTAAAGCTAATACGGAGTAGTTCAAGCGATTTCCTTTAAAGTTAAAACCCTTCTTAGCATCTCACTCTTAAAATCCAAAAGCTTTAATAAATATACTTAAAGCTTGTCTCTCTGTCAAAGAATTTTGGAAATAATTTATTGAGTTAGATGCCGTGTAAATGTTCCAAAAATCGTGGGATAAAATTTAAAAAACACTTTAAATGGCGTCCAGAATTGCATTAATAATTCTTGGGACACGGTTTGTCAACTCTTGAAAATTCCATTATAAACCATGTCTAGTAAGTAACATTGAACAATTCACATTGCTCAATCCGTACCTAGTGCATATTTTATTGCGAATTTATTGCCCTAAAATAAACTTGATTTAAGCCACATTGGACTACAACTTTCTAAAAAAATTCTAATGAGGATCGTGTTTCAGATATAAAACAGGGAATATAAATAATATTAAGGTGCTATCCAGAAAAAATTCTCTGACACGTAGTCAGTCAACTTTGCTTGACATTTAGATCAAAATAACTTCCATCTATGTTTTTGGATGAAAAACATAATTTGTTTTTTAAGAATTAGCCCTTTGTCATAGTTATATACGAATTTTATCGGGAAATTGCGTATTTGTTGTCAGTCCGAACTGTGGCAGAAGTCGGAAATTAATATTATTGAATCGCAATATAATAACAAATTTCATTTATTTATTGAAGCAAAAGATTCTTAAGGGAGGCCCACACTTCCACTTACGAAAATAGATCAGCAAGGGAATGAAATACATAACTTATCAATTTCATTTGTTTCGACCCGACCGACCCGACCCAACCGACCGACTGACTGACACTACCTGCACACTGTCTCGATCTTGAAATGCCCATCCAATTCAGTTCTCTGTGTAAGAGACGGGGACCAGTTTATATATTAAGAGTCTCCTCTTTTGTAGAAAATCATTAATAAATAGGAAATTAATCAATATAACATCCAAGTAATATAGAATACCTGCACAAATTTTGCTTTTCGTTATAATAAACACTCCAATTCTGTCTTTGTCATATATTAAATTAGAGGCTTGACATACATCAGAAATTAAAAAGAATACCACAAAAAAGGCAACTTGTTATTAAATGTTCATATTATCAACGAATATAGACTCATAAAAGGATACACATTAAGCAAAACATATCCTTTGTTTACATCATTTTGTTCTCATAATAAACAAAGTACGTTTATCACTTACTCTAAAGATCAAAATTCAATTATAGGCAAGTGGTCACGAGTCTAAAGCACACGGCTGCAGATCCAAAAGTCTCGGGTTCGAAACCGAGAACAATTTCTTTTTTTTAATTTTAGGTCATTATTAATTTGATGTACTATTTTCGTACTATTTTCAATTCACATAAAATGAATAAAACTCATTTTAATATTATATAGAATAAGAACTTAAAGATTTTGAATTGTTGCTACCATTGAATATATCGGTATATAATTTATTGTTTTGTATAAATGGTATGTGTTTGTAATGATGTTAGCAAAGAACAAAACTAACTTTTCTTTGACATCTTGTCTTCTAATACTTACTCAGATGAACAAAATTCTTTACAAACAGTTACTCAATATCTAAACGTACATTTCTTTGCAGATATATTTAAATTAACAATTAAATTATTAGGATTAATATTTGAGTCGTAACAAAAGAGTGACAATTATTTTAATTCACCTCTTATTTAGGTATATCTATGACTAAGAGTGATACAAAGAAAGAAAAATGAAGACAGTGAGATAACGTTCAGTCTCAAATAACTGCCGCTCTTTTTTTACCATTTTCGCTCTACATTAAAAACCTAAGACAATTAATTATATTAGTCTTACATTTTAACGGCTCATTATTTTGCCCTGATGATGAGTTCACATTTCAAATTTGCTCATATCTGTAAATTAATCGCATACTTTTTCGGCTGCACATTATCTACTCAATGTCTTTCGTTGTGATTTTTCGCAAAATTATTGGATTACTGTTTAAAATTCACATGTCACAAACAGACTACAGTGTATTATTATCTTTTTATTGATTCAAAAAATCCAGAAAACACAAAACAATATTTTTGAAATATTAACCGCATCTTGCTACAAATATGATAAGGATAACTATAGATAATATTGTTGTTCTCTGAATACCAAAAACCAGAAGCTATTAATCTCGAACCGATAAAATATTGGGAATGCGAACTACCGGTTTTCAAAGTCTTATTCATAAACTATATTTAACCACCCAGACAAGCTATTATTGAAAAACATTCCAGATAACAACGAAACAATGTCAAAATTTCTAAGATTTAGCGGTTGTCCGAATTTTTTTGAAATCACTCGGCAAAATGTGAGTATATGAAACATGTATTTAAATCTTCCGTCGAGAGTAACGAGACCTTGTAAATTACAAAATATTCTGAACCAATTAATAGACGCTTATATTTAATGAGCATAATTAGAGAAGTAACTTTCACTACGCTAACATGTTTTAGATCATCATCAAAATTAATATGCAGTTCCTCTTGCGTGATTTTGAAAACGAAATTGTTCAAATAGAGTAAAACAGAACTGTATCAATTATTAGGATTTAAGAGAACTTGTTTGGCAGTTTCATGATAATATGTGTAAATCTATAGTCCCCTAATTAACATTTGTTTCGAAATATAACAAACTATAAAACATAGTGATGCTTTAGATGGTATAGTAATCCATTGTTTTAACATCATATTTAAAATAGTTAACCAACCCTCTCAACTAAACCAAACAGCAGACCTCTATTTTGAAAGTATTAAAAAATGTTTGTTATTCGGAATTATATACTTGTAAGATAATAATTGTTATATTTTCTGTCACTACATGTAGCTTTCTCAATACCAAGAACTTTTTCGATCTCCTTAAAATTCTGAAGTATTAAATAAAAATTTCAATAAAGCATTCGTCAGAAATCCCATAATATATAGCAAAATAATTATGAGAATCACATCGGTTTTTGTGTTCGTTTTTATTATAATATTACTTTCCATGAAGACGCGAGATGTAAGACCGACATCTAGGATTTTCGAGAGAATTAGCACACAGAGGTTCCGAATCTGGAGCTGTTCCGTGTAATTGCTGTTCTCCCTTAACTCCTAGGACAGAATGTCACGATAAAATTTTCAGGTTACTTCACCTGTCAGAGATATTGAATACTCTCTTCGAGGTGTCATTCTTTTGTACGCACGACAATTATATAATATATATTGTTTCTGGTTAGGGAACCTTCATCAGTTGCGTTGAGTATTCAAGGAATGACACCTCGAAGAGAGTATTACTTTCCATCTTTTGTTTTATTTCTTAGGTCTATACAATTTTTTTAATTGTCTGAGTAGAATTACCTTCTTATAAATTTACATAAGTTATATAAGTTTATAATGATCAAATGAAACCAATTATTTTGAAATGTTCTTAATGTGGTTTAGCTTTGTTCACATCATACCTTTAGTTTGTTAAGTTTGTACTGATGTTTAAAATGGTTTAGTTGCTTAGTTTTTCAAACTAGGTGATCTGAAAAATCCAGTGATAGAAAACAAAGTACTTAGTTTCATTTGATCATTATAACTGACTATCACAAAGTAACGGCTTCTACAATTCAGTAAAACAATTCAGTTATTTTATTTGTCTAAAATATTCATATATTTGTTGCTGCTTCGCTGCGTGTTAAATGCATATCTTGTTTTATAAAGTATGTATACTTTTTCGAACTGCATTATTGGATTATTTGATAATAACTGCTTCCAAGAAAGAATTGTTTTTATACATTGCTCGACAATTTCGATAAAAAACAATACCAAAATATCTATTTATAACAAGCAGTATGAACAAGAACTACTTCATTTATGTGGATTCTAAAGAAACAAAAGTGTTGGCAGAGTACTGAGATTCTGAATTATAGAGTGTGTGTGGTGTAATCCCCTAACACTTCTCCACTTTTCTACGTCTAACTTCAGCATTACGCCAGGTTAAGTTTTACACACCACAGATTTTAGATGTCCCTATAAAAAAAGTCAAGGGGCGTTAGGTAGGGTGATCTTGCTGGCCATACTATAGCGCCCCTTCTTCCAATCCATTTATCTGGAAATGTCTCATTAAGTCAATTTCGTAAAGCAAGGCATAATGTAGAAGTGCCCCATCCTGTTGAAAAAATAGGTTTTCTTTGTCAAGTAACAAAGTTCCATGCTGATCTATTTTGTTTTCTAAAGTTTCGGCTATAAGGGGATTTATTACATTTTCTAAGTCCAAATACAATTCCCCAGTTAATTTTTTTTCCACCAATAAACGACCAATAATTTAATTTCCAAGAATTCGGCCCATACGTTGATTTTCTGAAGGTGTTGGTTGTGCTGTTCCTATAAAACTTGTAGATCGGTATTCTCCCTGTATCTACGATTGTATTTATTGACAAATCCATTTAAAAAATCCTGCAACAAATGTTTTTAATAAAATTAGGATCTGAATTTGCCGTTTGAGTCATTAATTCGCAGAATTCTAACCTTCTCGAATTCTAATCATCCTCAGCAAGCTGTTGTAAAAACTGTATTTTGTAGGTAAAGAATTTATTTGGGTGTAACGTTTTATGTTAGAGCCGACGAAAATATTTGTTAACCTAGAGACTTTTGGTATTGATGTTTGAGGATCCATGTCAAAATTTCCTACAATCTCAACCTGTACAGCTTCAGTTAAAACTCTACCATTCTTGACAATATTATTGTACACACTTCCAGTTGAAATTTATGAACTAAATCCAACACATGCTGATGCCCAATATTTTTAAAAACATGAACAGTTCTGAGAGCACAGCTTTGTTCTTCCCCATAAATAAATGATGTGTCAAGAGATTGGCAAAAAGAGACCTTTAAAAAGATGTATCCCTTTGTATTTAAACTTTTAGAAGTGATATTCACTCCCGCTTAGGGGTTGAAACTGCATACCAATACGTGTAAAATGAGTCCCCCGTAAATATAAATTAACGTTTTTTTTTGTATTTTTCTTTTGAATATATTTTAAAAGCTATTTTATGTGGCTAAGTTTGAAATGAAAACCCTGTATTTATTTTCAATTTATTAAATAGGACTAATCTCAGGATAATTCCCTTCCCCATCTAGCAGAAATTTCTTGAACACCGAAATTCTTGATTATACTATCATGAGATGTTTCAAATAGAGCTTGCAAAGTATTCAAACGAGCATTCATTTTATCTGCTCGCATACCTTTAGTAACTATCTTCCTAAATTATCAAATCAACCAGAATTATAGTATAAGAAATAATTTTAATATATTTTAATTGATTTCAATTTTATAGCTTCTTAAACTCGAGTCGTAATACTGATGAATTATCAGCTTCTGCGGCAATTTTCTGTACTATTGTGAATATTACTTCCGGACATTGGTGGCTATTACTTTATTTATTTTGTTGAAATGAGTATTTTTCAAACAGTTGTTGTTATATGAAAATATATTTAGTTACCCATTCTTGAGATAACGGTTAAAGACTCACATCTGTTGATGAGTTAATAATCATCTCTTCTTAAATTAGATATATAAGACAGCCAGAAAAATCTATTTTTTGAATGGAAAGCCGAAAATATTAGTTAGGATAACAAAAAAACTTAACGTTAAATGTTAAGAGGAATACCATCGCCAATTTGGATTTTTTATCTCCACACGCATCTCACACTTAAATCTTCTAAACAATATATGTGAAACATATATTTTTTAACGAAATTAAATCCTCTACAAAAAACGCCCGACTAAGTTTTTGTACGACAAGCTGTTTCCACGTAATCATGCCTTGTACATTTATCTGTCTTTACGATTTAGTTATTCCATTTTTGAATTTTGTAACTGATACACCAATTTGTTTCTAGAGAACGATATATGCTATTAAAGTAAATTAGATGCTCTACAAAAAAGGTATATTTTTCGTTAAATTCACTATTAAGTTAATCGAAGTTCAAGTTCAAGGCAAAATTACTTTATTGTTTGCTCTAGAATTTATTTCATTTTATTTGATTGATAAATTCGAGGTATATATTAAAAACACTTTTTTTTCAACAAATTTTATCAAATTTGTTTAAGTTGATAATTTATTTAAATTTAATTTCTTTTTTAAGAGTTTATAATTCATTAAAATTTAGTTTTATTAAACTCCAAGAGTAATAAATATAATGTTTTTCAAATTAAGCATTATATATTTTTATAAATGAACTTGTCTTTTTAATCTTCCCTCTCCTACCACTCCTGTTTAAATTATCCAAATTTTGGTCAGTACTATTACAGCTGAAAGTACGTCAACTCAATCCTGTTCGCAAGCTTTCATTACAGTCGTTGGCCAAACCAAAATGACATTGACAAAATATCCCTTTCCTATACAGCTTGGACATTTCTTTTATCACCAGTCACATTTTACATTGTTATTTGGTGGCACAATTATGTCAGTCTTGAAACATGAGGGAGCGACTAGAGAGAGATGGTTTATACTTATAAACTTTTACTTAAGTTTACTGTTCAATATTATGTCAATTAAAAAAAAATCTCTATTGACTGAGTTTTCGGTATTAATTAGGCTATCCTAAATTCGACTAGGTGCTTTGCATCCAATATCGAGACGTTTAAATTTGATTTGTAAAATTTGATAACACAAGACGGGGCGGGACTCGTGATCTAAATAAAATCTTGTAATAATGAGGCCAGACAAAAAGAAACATAAAAAAGATTGATAACGAGTCTAAAGTTAGACTTAAAAAATCCTCAGTACGGAAAAATATACAGGTTACATATATAGTAGGAGAGATAGAGCGGGATTTTGCTCGTCATCCTGAAAATGGACAAAATGTATCATATTAAGTTCAATTCCTGAACTACATCACGTTTCTAGGCAGGCGCCAGTGGAAGTGATAACCGAGGATAGTTACAGGAGGTGAAAGTGGTAATTTTTTTTGGTGATGCTCGTCATCGAGTAAACGTTTCAAAATTGGCTGCATACAAGATTGAACTTCTACATTAAGTAAAAAGAACGACATTTGCACCATTTTTTTGCTTACACAAAAGAAATCATAAAATCCAAAAGGACATACAGCTAAATGACTTAAATGTATTTTTCATGACGTCATTAATGTGGTCTGTATGACGTCATACACTTTTTTTTCACTTTCACCCCCTGTAACTATCCTCACTAATCACTTCCACTGGCGCCTGCCTAGAAACGTAATATAGTTCAGGAATTGAACTTAATACGATACATTCGGTCTATTTTCTCGATGACGAGCAAAAACCGGCTCTATCTCTTAGACTAATATTGTTAACTCAGAAGTACTGACTGATACAATTATTATTATACATTTTTAAAAATGTGAAACATAGAAATAAATAAATATACGTATTGAAGACATGTTTATGTATAATATATGTATTTTAGTCCTGAAGCATAATTCTAGAAATTTTCATGTAGGTACTCATATTCTATTCGAAGATGTATTAAAATTAATTAAATGACCGGATTTGTGGCCAGAAAGTTGTAACTGAAACCATAGAAATATATTTTGAAATTTACCAACCAATCTCTATTGTTTAGTATTTTCAATTAGACGAAAATTATCATTCGGAATCTTCCGTACAAAAATGATGAAACAAAATATTTGCTTATGTATTATAAGTTTTTAGCACGAAACCGTTTCTATTTCATGTTTAGATGAATAACTCGATTTCTTGTAAGCAGTTGCGCGTAAAAATCGAAAATTATATTGTAATTATAGTTTTCTTTTCTCTTCTTACGAGATCAAAGTATTGTTTATCTATTAAAAAATCTAACTTATAATTACGTTAAACCGAAATATGGTTACTTCATATATCTATAGGTATATTTAAATTATTATGTTTAAAAGCCCAATCTCGTATGTGGATCGAATCAAACTGACTAACCAATGTCTAAATGTTTATTGGGAAATAACACCACACTTTAAAGGAAATTGCTGTATATTCCAAACGTTTCGGGGTCTAGATCAGACCCCGTTGTCAATGGATAAGAAACTACGGATTAAAAAGGTACAATTCCAAGATGTAAATTTAAATATTTGTCAATACAATGCAATAATATTCTATCTAATATATTGTTACCAGAATTCATCCGACAGCTGGTGCAATCGGCCCTCAACCAATTCATGGAAGGGACATTATTCCGATAAATTCGTGGAACCCGAAATGTTTGTCTCTCAATCGACGGACCGCTGCCGTTACTGGGAATTCCCTTAAAACTTCCAGAACATGATGGAATTTCCCGATGGTTCGTGGACGTACCAGACAATTCCAAGATAAATGTATAAAAGGACCAGCTGGCGATAGGAGTTTATTCTGTTTTCGTCGGTCGTTTGTACAGTTAAGATAAAATGTAAATAGTAGTTTCTGTGAATATAAATTTGTTTAAAAATAGTGGAAATAAATTAGAGTGAGTTAGACTGTGTTTTTAAATAAATCCAAGAACTGAACTGAACCCGAATGTGAAAATAAAAACATTACAGAGGTGTCAGGCGTGGGGTGAATTTGTGGAACTTTTAGAAGTGGAAAATAAATAAACTAACAATGTATAAAACAGTGAGTTTGGACCAATTGAAAAGTGACGGACTTAAAAAAAGAACTTGAAGAAAGGGATTTAGAAATTAGTGGGAAGAAAAGTGAATTAATACAACGGCTACGAGATGCCCTAATAAATGAAGGTAACGATCCCGATACTTATTTGTTTGCAGTTTCTGGCAATGGAGACATCAGTATGCTATTAAAAAAAATGGAAGACAAATTGCTAGAAAATTCTAAGTCCTTAGAAGATAAGCTACAAATATTACAAGAAAACTCTAAAACCATAGAAGACAAATTGCTAGAAAATTCTAAAACCCTAGAAGATAAATTGCTGGAAAATTCTAAAAACTTGAAAGAGACGTTAGAAGAAAATTCTGAATCCCTAGAAGAAAAATTAGTAGAAAGATTACAAGAAAATTCTAAAGCGCTTGAAGACAAACTGCTAGAAAAGTCTTTAGAAGATAAGCTACAAAAATTACACGAAAATGCGCAATCTTTAGAAGAAAATTTGAAAAGCATGGTACAGGAAAGTTCAGAAATGCTTGAAGAGAAAATAGTCGAAAACGAAGCCCGAATTGAAGATCTGAAGCAGACCACGGTCAAATATGAAACCCGGATGGAAGAACTAAAGCAGACAATAGTTGAAGAGCTGAGTCAGACGATAGTTAAAAACGAAAGGCGCATAGAAGAGTTAAAACAGATAATGGAAGGCGAGATCACCAAACTAAAAGAACAGGTAGTGGTAAAACAAAGGGGAGAAATAGCATCAAAGACCGAAAGCAGCAGCAGTCTGGAAGAAGTTGATTCGAAAATTGGCCTCGAGGGAACAAGACACAAAATGAAACCTCCCCAATTTGATGGAAAATCGTCATGGACTAACTATAGGCGCCAATTCGAGGCTGCAGCAAAGTTAAACGGATGGTCGGCAGAGGAGAAGGCAATAGCACTAACACTCGCCTTAAGAGGGGACGCTACGGATATTTTGCAAACCTTGAATGCCTCTGAGCAAGAAGACTACGAACAACTGGTCAAACATTTGGAACTGAGGTATGGACAAACGCATTTGGGGCACGTTTATCACTCCCAATTGAAAAATCGCTACCAGAAATCGAATGAATCCCTTCAAGAGTTTGAAGCTGATATTGCCCGTCTGGTTCGCCTTGCCTATCCAGCCACACCGGAAAATGTGATAGAAAGGTTAGCAGTGCAAGCATTTTTGGATGGACTTCGGGACAACGAAGCCAGGCAAGCATTGACGTTAGCTCGACCGACCCAATTAGTGGATGCACTGGCTCGAGCTCTGGAATTCGAGGCGGCGAAAAATACCTGTAGAGGTCAGGGCAGAGTCCGTATCATTGAAGGAGAGTCAGAAGACGGTGGATATGATAAAGCCTCTGTAAAGAAGATAGTAGAGGAAGTTCTTACCGAAAAAAGACAACTGAGATGTTGGAAGTGTGGTAAGGTAGGGCACATACGAAGTCGTTGCAAGGAGAGCAACGGAGGCCCGACTTCCGCGTCGGAAAACTAAAGAAGGTCGATGTGAAGGGGCCATCGTCGACCTATAGCCAACAAGCCCCAACTACCAACGCCTATGTCGCTTCACTACGCAACCACGTTAACAGTGTCTTTGTAGATGGCTTTATTGATAAGAAGCAATGTGCAATGCTGCTGGATACAGGTGCGACAAAAACAGTTATAAGGTCCAACATCGTTTTAGAGACGATGATAAAACCAACAAAATGGCAACTTCGAACAGCGACAGGAGAAGCAGCGAAAATCCATGATGAAATAGACGTTGAAATGACCTTGGGGAACACAACCTTGCTACATCGGGCATTAGTGGCAGACATCGAAGACGAAGTAATTATTGGAATGGATGTCATGAGCTCCAAGGGATTCCAGTTAAACTTCAAAGATGGAATTCTGCGAGTGAATGACGAAAAAGTGGTGCTTCATAGAATGGATGACATAATGCTGCGAGCCATCTTAGCAGAGGATGTCAATGTTCCGGAAAGAGGTGAAATCATTATAGATGCTTGCTTAGATGGGAAAGCTCAAGCTGGAACAGTAATGATGTTTGATCCCGAACTTAACGACGGAAAAGTAGGCAGAGGAGTCGCACTGGGGAAGACTCTGTTTCGTGCCAGGGAGATTGTTCCAGTAAGAGTAATGAACCTGAATCATTACTCGGTTGTGCTAAAGAAAGGAATAACTTTGGCCCATTGTTCAACAGTTTCCTCTGTAGTAAGAAGCACACAGCATGCAGAAATACCATCAGATAAACTATCTGAGGAACTGGAAAGACTCATCATCGATTCATCTAAGAATTTAAAACCAAACCAGAAGGCAAAATTGAGGGACATCGTTAGAAAATACCAGGATATCTTCGATGTAGGAAATGGCAAAAGAGGACGAACTGATCTGGTGAAACATAAAATTAATACTGGGGGCTCAGCCTATTCGACAGTCAGCGAGAAGACTACCCCTAGCTAAAAGAGAAGAAGCCGACAGGATAGTCCGCGAGATGGAGCAAGAAGGCGTTATTGAACCATCCAATAGCCCTTGGACTTCGCCAGTTGTCTTGGTTAAAAAGAAAGATGGTTCGACCCGCTTTTGTGTGGAGTATCGGCAATTAAACCATGCTACAATGAAAGACAGTTATCCTCTTCCAAGAATAGACGATACCCTAGATACGTTGGCTGGATCGAAGATGTTTTCCACCCTGGATTTGAAGAGCGGTTATTGGCAGGTGGAACTTGCTAAAGAAGACCGAGAAAAGATTGCTTTCACCATCGGCTCAGGACTTTACCAATTCACGGTGATGCCGTTTGGATGTGTAATGCTCCAGCGACGTTTGAAAGATTGATGGAAACAGTGTTAAAAGGGCTTTCATGGAAAACATGCTTAGTGTATCTGGACAACATTATCGTGGTTGGAAAATAATTTGAAGACCACGTTAGGAACCTGGAGGAGGTGTTTCCGCGACTTCGAAGTTCCGGACTAAAGTTAAGCCCGAAGAAGTGTCAGCTGTTCCAAGAAGAGGTGCAATATCTTGGACATGTAGTTTCCGCACAGGGAGTAGCTGTTGACAAACAGAAAATTAAAGCCGTCCAGGAATGGCCGATACCTAAAGATATCCACCAATTAAGAAGTTTCCTGGGGTTATGCACGTACTATCGTCGGTACGTCGCCGGATTTGCCAACATCGCCAAGCCACTTAGTAGACTCACAGAGGGGAAGGTGCAGTACCAGTGGGACGAGGAATGCCAACGATCATTCGAGACACTGAAAAGAGCATTGACGAGTGCCCCCGTCTTAAGTTATCCTTTGCCAGATGGGAACTTCATTTTGGATACCGACGCAAGCAATGTCGGAATTGGTGCGGTGCTTTCGCAGATACAAGACGGTCAGGAGAAAGTCATCGGCTATTTCAGCAAGACCTTGAACAAGCTTGAACGATATCACTGCGTTACTCGCAGGGAACTCTTGGCTGTGGTAAAGGGGGTAGAACATTTCTACAAGTACTTCTATGGTAAAAGATTTCTCCTGAGGACTGATCATGCAGCACTGAAGTGGCTCTTGCAGTTTAAAAACCCCGAAGGACAAGTGGCCAGGTGGATTGAGCGATTGCAAGAAGTCGACTTCGAGACTGAACATCGAGCTGGAACAAGCCATAAGAATGCTGATGCCTTATCGAGGAGACCATGCCCTAATAATTGCAAACATTGTCAGCGAGCAGAAGAAAAAGAGGCTGTTCTCTGTAGAACTACCGCCATCGATGACCATTGGCAATCTGCGGAGATCCAAAAAGACCAGAAATTAGATCCAGATTTGAAAGAGGTTATCCGGTGGAAGGAAGAAGACCGCAAACCTACGTGGCAGGAGATTTCCCGATACTCACCAACCATAAAGTCGTACTGGGCTCAGTGGAACTCCCTCATCCTGGAAAATGGACTTCTCAAGCGCGTGCTAGAAACTCCAGAGGAGGGAAACGACAGAAAACAGATTGTAGTTCCCAGAAATAGGAGACCAGAGGTTTTACAAGAACTACATGATGGTACAACTGGAGGACATCTGGGAGTAACGAAAACCCTGGGGAAGTTGAGAGAACGCTTCTATTGGGTAAACTGCCAAGTGGATGTCAAGGACTGGTGCCGGAAATGTACTGTTTGTGCAGCAAGTAATGGGCCTCAGAGGCGTCCAAAAGTTCCTATGAAACAATATAACGTTGGCAGTCCATTCGAAAGAGTAGCCATTGATGTCGCCGGTCCATTTCCTGAATCCGACTCTGGAAATAAATACATTGTGGAGGTGATGGACTATTTTAGTAAATGGGCCGAAGCGTATGCCTTGCCGAATCAAGAAGCCTTGACCGTTGCTGATGTCCTTGTCAAGGACTGGATCAGTCGTTTTGGTGTTCCCTTGGAGTTGCACTCAGACCAAGGTAGGAACTTCGAGCCTACTCTTTTCCAAGACGTCTGCAAACTCTTGAAGAACAATAAAACACGGACGACAGCATTACACCCGCAATCCGATGGAATGGTAGAACGGATGAATAGAACCATTAACCGCCATTTGTCAAAGGTAGTCTCTGACTACCAAAGAGACTGGGATCAGTATCTGCACTTGTTTCTAATGGCATATCGTTTGTCTGTGCACGAGTCCACGGGTCAGACCCCGGCCAGTATTATCATGGGACGAGAATTAAGACTACCATGCGATTTGAAGTTTGGATGTCCCCCAGGAGAAGAGACCGCAGGTGAATACCATGTCAGCCAGCTACGTCAAAAGACGAACGACATCCATGAACGAGTCCGGTTAAACATCGAGAATGCCAGTCCCGAATGAAGGAAGCCTACGACATCAAAGCAGAGAGCGGAGAATTCCAAGTTGATGATCTTGTTTGGTTGTATAACCCGCAACGTCGTCGTGGATATTCGCCCAAGCTACAGAGATCTTGGGAGGGGCCGTACCAAATTGTGAAGAAAATCAACGATGTCGTCTACAGAATAAAGAAGCTACCTCGGGGAAAACCAAAGGTCGTACATTTCAACAGGTTAGCCCCTTATCCCGGAAGTCATGACGGCGAAGGTGACCAAGCCCAAGTGCGCAGCATCCAATCACCTGATGACGAAATGACCTTCGAACAGTTTATGGCACTGTACTCTAATGGGCAGAAGGTGCAGAACGACGTGACCACAGAGGAACCCCGAGACCTGTTTGAGGTGCCCATAGAATATGCCCTGGCTCATTGTGTAGCTCGAGACCTCCGGATGTCCAGAGGAATAGCCAAAGTGTTTGCCAAAAAGTACGGCCAATTCCAGAAGCTACGGGAGCAAGATCCAGCGGTAAGGAAGGTCTTTCATCTCGAAGATAAACAACCAGTGGGTACCAGAGACATCTTTTATTTGGTAGCAAAGACATTCTCGCAGGAAAAGCCAACATACAGCGATCTTTGGAAGACTCTGGTAGAATTGAGAAATGTAATGATGGAGAAGAATCTGATGAAATTGGCGGTCCCAAAGATAGCCTGCGAGTTGGATGGACTGAATTGGAGGGTGGTGAGAAGTATGATGGAAACAATCTTTCGATTCAGTGGCGTCGACATCCTGGTATGCTGTCTCAGTACTCGTAGCCCAGATTCGAAGACCGTTGACTGTTACTTCCACCAAACTTCTCGTTGTCAAAATGGAGAGTCCTGCAAATATCGTCACACCAGGAAGGACTCTGGGACATTCCGGGACGAAATGGTCTTAAGGAGGGGGCAATGTTACGAGAATTCATCCGACAGCTGGTACAATCGGCCCTCAACCAATTCATGGAAGGGACATTATTCCGATAAATTCGTGGAACCCGAAATGTTTGTCTCTCAATCGACGGATCGCTGCCGTTACTGGGAATTCTCTTAAAACTTCCAGAACATGATGGAATTTCCCGATGGTTCGTGGACGTACCAGACAATTCCAAGATAAATGTATAAAAGGACCAGCTGGCGATAGGAGTTTATTCAGTTTTCGTCGGTCATTTGTACAGTTAAGATAAAATGTAAATAGTAGTTTCTGTGAATATAAATTTGTGTAAAAATAGTGGAAATAAATTAGAGTGAGTTAGACTGTGTTTTTAAATAAATCCAAGAACTGAACTGAACCCGAGTGTGAAAATAAAAACATTACAATATACTTGTGTCAGGTTTAAAATAAAATTATTTTAGATGTTTCCTTGGACTTCGATCGTCTTGAAGTGGTTGATCTCACAACGTTTCAATAGCTGTGAGATCAACCACTTCAAGACGATGGAAGTCCAAGGAAACTTCGAGGAACGAGTTACATTGTCTACCAACTTCAGACTAACAAAATTATTTTCGTTAAACTATACATTAATTGCCTAGGTGAGCCACTAACGATTTAATGCTCCATTGAACTTGTAAATCTTATCCTGAACTAGAATAATAAAGAAGATAAAAATAATTGCAATGGATTTTTTAAATAACTTATTGGATTCCCAGAATCTTCTTCATATCATATTCCAAGAATAGAAATACTCATCACAGTCATCACATAACAATATTATCTCAATGATGGGCAATAACATTCTTCTGTCGTGCGTCTAAGGTATAGAATTTCAAAACAAATTCATCAAAAGCTGAGATAACAAAATTTCACACAAATATTCCATCTACATCTATTTTAACATACATAAAATATTTTCCTTCAGTTCATATGTTTTTTAGAAACATGTGTACAATAGCATCTCTTTGACATAGAATTTACACAATTTAAAAACTAAAATCGTAACCGAAAGTTATTTTTATAATATCACTCTGGATTTCTGCCTCTGTCACATCACAGCAATTTTCTTCTAAACTACTGAACGGAAGTGGTTGAAATTTGGTATAGTTTGGTGACCCGATCAGGAGTACATATCGTAAAAGAAAAAAATTTGATTTTAGGGGTATATCTGGGGGGAAAACAAAAAAATCGACCGTTCGCCCCCCCCTGATCTAAACTACTGAACCTAAAATATTAAAAAAATAGGAAATATAGAACGTTGCCCGAACTTTACAGGAAAAATAAGGAGAAACCATTAATATTAATTTGGGGGGGGGCAAATTATTGAATTAAATAAAAATTTAAAAATAAAAAAAATGTAAACGCATCATGTAATATATCAAATGAAAGGTCTCATTCTGAGAAACACAAATATGATTTTTTTTTCATATTTTAAAAGAAATTATTTAAAAAGATATTAACGAAAATATACCAAAATTTACCTATTCTATTTTTTTAATTTTTTTTAAATGAATATTTTAAAATATTTTTAAAAAATTACCCATTCCCCCCGTTATTCCCCAAACTATAAGACCTAATTTTTTTGTTGATAGGAAAAATATGAAAAAATCCCTAATTCTATTATTTGGCCCCAAATAATGGAATTAAACGGAAAATCAATTATTAAAAAACCCCCATAGTAATTTTAGGGACAAATTATACAATTAAATGGAAAACAAAGATTCAATTTTCAAACGCATCATGTAATATATCAGATAAAAGGCTCAGTATGTGAATTACAAATATATCATATTTTTAAATGATTTGTTTAAAAGATATTAACAAAAATATTAAACATCGACTTAATTCCCACTTTAGAAACTACACTATTTAAATTTTGAAAAATATATTTTATTTGTATTTTTAAATAATTTGAATAACAGATTTAATAATTTATAATTAAAAACTTGACCTATTTTGCCCTTTATCTTCCAATCTACAAAGCCTCAAAACTCAGACAGTAGATTATAAAAGGCTTATCTGAAAGTTTATTAGTAAAATAAAACTCTAATGTTAATTTTTGGGGGCCAAATTAGAAAATTAAATACATATGTATTCTGATAAAAATCAAGCGAATCCTAAAGCAGATAAAATAAAAAGTATATGTGTGGAAAATCAAAATGTATATTTTTTATAAATTTAAAACGCTTCCTTTAATAGATATAAGGGTAAATATAAGAAAATGC
The DNA here is from genome assembly GCA_034190945.1 of Octodonta nipae. Classification (NCBI taxonomy): domain Eukaryota; kingdom Metazoa; phylum Arthropoda; class Insecta; order Coleoptera; family Chrysomelidae; genus Octodonta; species Octodonta nipae. The sequence continues at coordinate 88,429,599 of CM067219.1, read as the reverse complement.
ACTCATTCCCTGCTTGTCTGAAAGTGAAATATTAGAATCTTGAAGGTAGTACGGAACCCTAAGTATGCGAGTCCAACTCGCACTTGACCAAATTATTTAATATTGTAGACAGCGTCAACTAGCTCAAAATCTACTGATGATGTGGACAAATTCATGCTTAAATGCAATGTCAAAGCTGTAGACCATAAATTCTCGGTTTCTTATATTTTAACATACTTCAAAAAATGATTATGTTTTCAATTAATCGGAATCTTGTTTATGAATACTCATCGATTACTGCGAAAAGCGTTTAATTAATTTCGACAATTCAAACAGTATTGTGTCAACTGTTAAGGAATATCCCGTAGAACTACCATATATAACTTGAAATTTATTGTTATCCAGAAAAATGACTATCAAATTCGATATTTCAAAATCGTATTCTATTAAGGTAGATCCATATAAGATTCTTTAAAGTAAGAATACCGCAAAAGTAAATGCTAAAAACCGTGAATGTCAAAGACGTGTTACACAAACTTTCTACACAAATTTCTAAATTTAAATGTTAATAAATATTAGAAAATAATTATTGTTCGCAGAAGGTTGAGTCCGTCCCCATTTTCGGGGCACCATACATCTGATGAACGGAAACCGCCTTCCCAGATATATTTTGATTTATGCTGCTCTGTAAAGGCCAAAGGTCATTTATGATGTAGTTAATCCTAAACCTTTTTTTGTGGTTGAGAGATATCCCGTCTAAGTTATATACTGTGGCTAGGATGCGTATAGGTATGTACTTTCGCATATCCTTATCGTTTTTCTTACTAATTACACGGAACCACTACTTTAAAACTGGATTTACCTAATTTTGGAGGACTGAGATCACTTATAGACCAGTATGGTTAATAGCCAATTTTAAACATTTGACATTGCATATTATTATTGTTGTCCAACAGATCAGTTATAATGGAAACATTGTTATCATTTTTCCCGTTGCAAAAAAAAAATACTTCGCGGACCAATGTGGTCAAACAAGTATATATTCTTTCAATTTTGCTTCGCTAATTTTGGAAAATTTTCTTTCACGTGATTGATCGCCTGACTTTATTTATCGAGAGCTTTTACAAAGTTCTTCATAAAGCGGGGCAGCAAAATGATATTCAGCGAAGAAATTTCCTCTTGACTTAAGATAGGAACATTTAGTCCCTGGAGCTAGAACTTTTAGTTGTTTATGTCTCAAACCCAAGCGTTCGGCTTGCTGATTAGAATGCTCGCCAATCAAATAGTTCCGTTACTTTTAATTTCAGTGCCTAGGCGTCGTACCATGAGACTGGGGCTTTACCTTTACTGTTTGATCTCACAGCTTACAGCTTATAGGCAAATGTGCTGAAATATAGAATTGAATGGTTTATTTTAAATTTAGTTTTGCTTTAATGCCAACAGTGAAATGATCTTTAATCTCACACCACTTTATAAAAACAGATAATGACATCTCTCCGCAATCTTCCAGTCATTTGGTTAAAGTAATTTTACAGGTTATACAGGCAAGAAGTGATTAAATTAAATTATGTAATTTATTCATGTTGTTCACTAAGCCAGTAATTGTTTTTTTTTATTTTAAGGTGGTTCTCCCACACACATATCATAAACTCTTCATGTAGTATGTAGTCAAGTACTACAATATTCACCAGTTGCCGTTTTTAGTAAGTGTTATTTTTAAAAAACACGTTCCAATATCCCTCACAAGAAATAATAATGGTGATTTGTAGATCTTATAACACCCCTATATCAAACAAAAGAACAAATTCAATTAAAACTTATTGAGCATTTCTCTATAACATAATAGTTCTCTTTACTATGAAGCTCCCTGCTCAATAAGTTCAAGAGTGAGAGGCTAAGTTTTTTTCTGGCAAAGCTCCTGCTCATTTGAGTTGTGCTATGTACAGCTTAAAGAGATTAGATTGAACTAGACATCCAAATTAATCGCATAGCCTGAAGAAGTGATGATTGCTTGAAATTACATATTTAGAGGAACTCAAAGAATGCTTGAGGATAGCCATTGAAAAATGCTCAACAATCCATGTTTACCAAAGACTAGATATTCCACATGAAGGTCCATCATCAAACTGTAAGAACACCGTGTTTACACATAAAATATTTTTTGACAATATTGGTGGTAGTGTAAATGATCTGTCTGTCTGACCACACATCACGCGAAAACTACTGAATGGGTTTTAATAAAAATTTCGTGTAGAGATCCTTGTTAATATATAGGATATTTTATACCTAGAGAAAATATTCCACGTAGAAGGGAAAACAGAGAAAAAAGGATAAGTATGAAATTTTACCATTTTAAGGAAAATAACCTCAGAAATGTTAAATATCAAAAATGTGGTAATTGAACAGGGTCTTTTTAGCAAAAATTAGTGATTTTTTTTGCTAAAATGATCATTCATATCTCGGAAAAATATTCTCTTTTTCATAAATGTTAATTGATATGTATTTAATACCTTATCCTAAAATTGCCTTTATTGTTCCTACCGGATTGGCATCGTATCGTTAAAATAAAACCATTACACTATTCAGGGAATTTTGTTCTTTTTGACTCATTTGCAGCAATGTGCACTTCTTTTATTAAACCATAATTTGCTGATAACAGTTGTTTATATGAGAATTTCGAATTTTCACACTTGTCCCAGACATCATACAGAATCCAATAAGTTTGACTTTACCCAACAGTAACAGGAATGGATACCATTTTGAACTTGTGGAATAGACTATTCATTCAGAATTGTAATCTGAAGGATGTAATTTGAAAGAAATCCTTAATTTAATTATAAAATCATTACCTACCCATTGATGATGCATTTATAGCGGATGACCAATATATATTTCTTTATAATTATTATTCGTGGGAGGTCTGTAAACGACCAATATGCAAATAAAAAACCATTCATAGCGCACCAAATATATTAATAATACAAGATATATGTCGGTAACAAAGTAAACCGACTAATATATACATAAGATATTTGACTCGTGGCAGCAGACGCGGTATCTCTAGAATCCTATCTCTTGAATCACAAAACAATAGAAGCATAACAGTTACTTCGGTTATCACGTTTAAGGTGACGATATCAAAACGAGTTGGACGTAAACAACAATTGAATTCTTAGTAGTTAATAATAACGTGGTGAGGTTCATCCGGAATTTAGCACTTCGTGATTTTTAGCAGAATGTCCAATACAAACCTTCATATTTTTGATACCAATATGCATCAGGAACGTGATGATCATAACAAGGTCGGATATTTTTTGAAAACAATATGTTTTTCTGTTAAGGTTCAAATACCATTTGCGGTTAAATTATATGTCAAAAATTTGTCCGTAAAAAATTATATTTAAATAATGGTTAATTAAACAACACTATTAAAATTAGTCGAAAATTAGAAAGGTGAAACTATTAGTAAGTAAATAGTTTTAATCATATATTAAAATGCTAAAAAGTACCCTCAGTTTTAACCAGTGAATTTTTTAAGGGGTAAATTTGAAATTCTTATTATGAAAGTTTATGTATTATGTAAAAGGCTTTAGATTTTCGGGTTCCTTGGTCTAGTTATTCTTATACTTGAATAAAGGGTGTTGAAAGCTGCTATTGAATAAAAACTGAAACTGAATTGTAATTTCATTGGTTCTATTTTGGCTTTTCGATTCTTAAACCTTATTTTATCAGTCGATTGCATCAACTAAATGTTATTTTCCGTAAGGAAAGTCTTTTTTATTTTGCAATGCATATTATGAGTCATTCTTACCTTTCGTTGAGTTTCTTCAATAATACATATTATCGGGTGATTCAAAACAAATTTGTTGTTAAAATCTTAATATCCAAGTAACTTATCATTAAGAAATCAATAATGAGGAAGATATTGCGTTAGAAAAATAGTAGAAAAATAACGTTAAATTTGTTGTAAAAAGCCTTGGGAAGAAAGTCCTAAAATTTAATGTAATTATTATTCTTATTAAAATAATTTCAAGCTTGACAAGTTGTTATACTGTGACAATTATTTTGAAAGGTGGAAACAGAATAGACTATCTTTATTTACATACCTATGTGAATTTTAGGCAACACGTTTAATCAAAAAAATTGCTTCATATATTTTCATAAAATGTTCTTTTTTGAATTAAACAATAAAAAGTACATAATATAAAATATGCCAGGGACAGCAAACAGCGATCTAAAATAGTACCTAACCTAAATGTTATGTTAGATATATGATTTCTAATAAGAAATTTGGTCTATGGATCAGTGACTCCCTGAAATATGGAAAGAATTTAAATTTCCAAATTTAGATGGCCAAAACTGAATAACACCCGTTATCATATCCCGCATTTTAAATACTAGGAATTTTATTTTGTAGTACATTAAAATTGAAATGTCCTACAGCATCATCATGAATTTACCACATAAAGTACCTACAACTTTAGAAGGAGCAGATAATTCATCATAGAGCAAAGAAAAATATGATTCACCGGTTAAGCGGTTAAGGGTAATGGTGGTAACCTCACCTAATTAAATGGTGGTTAACAGTTCCTTCCCAAAAGTTTACTGAAAATTGATACCGATGTCTAAATTCTGATCTGAATTCGAATTTTCTTCAACCCAAAATATAGATATTTTAAGTATATAGCTGGTGCATATTTTATTTACCAAACAAACTATGATAAGGACTATTAAGATGGTATACCTACGTTTCTGCTCGAAGAAATACATGATTCTGTTAAACAAATCTCAGTAATTCAATAGCACCCCAAATAAAAACAAAATATTTTTCAGCAAACTAAAACAATTAAAAAAGTGATTAGAAACCAAAATTAATTATTTAACAGTATATTGGTATAAAGTTATAATTGAAAAATTCTTTAAATCTGAGAATGGTTGTATTTATGAAAATACAAATTCTTTTATATTGGTCGATTTTTTCTGATGAACTAAAGCAAATTTTATTAGTTTTGTGACAAAGTAAGACTAGTCAGTGTCTTGATATTCCACTAGTTATTTTGTTAATCAGTATTCCCTCAAATACAGTGTGTCTACTTGTTGAAATCGCATGATGAACCTGTTATTAAGAGGATAGCTAAAATAATTAATTTTATTTAAAATTAATATATCATTGTTTTTGACTATATCAAAAATTGTTAAGGAAAAAAGGTGATTTCAATTAAAAATTACATTTAAGTATGTAATTATGTCCATGTTCGATGAAAAAAACAGGTTTAGGTAATTTTCACATTTTTAGGGTTCCGTATATACCTACAATATACGGATACCCTTATAATATCACTCCGGATTTCTGCCTCTGTCACATCACAGCAATTTTCTCCTAAACTACTGGACGGAAGAGGTTGAAATTTGGTATCAATGTATAGTTTGGTGACCCCATCAGGAGTACATATCGTAAAAGAAAAAAAAATAATTTTAGGGGTACTTCTGGGGGGAAAAACTAAAAAAATCGACTGTCCCCCCCCCGATCTCCGAAACTACTGAGCCTAAAATTTTGAAAAAAATAGATAATATAGAACGTTGCCCGAACATTACAGGAAAAATAAGGAGAAACCATTAATATTAATTTGGGGGGGGGCAAATTATAGAAATAAATAAAAATTTAAAAATAAAAAAAAAATCAAACGCATCATGTAATATGTCAATGAAAGGTCTCATTCTGAGAAACACAAATATATTTTTTTGGGCCCCCAAATAATAGAATTAAACGGAAAATAAATTATTAGAAAACCCCCATAGTAGTTTTAGGGACAAATTATACAATTAAATGGAAAATAAAGATTCAATTTTCAAACGCATCATGTAATATATCAGATAAAAGGCTCATTATGTGAATTACAAATATATCATATTTTTAAATCATTTGTTTAAAAGATATTCACAATAATATTAAACATCGACTTAATTCCCGCTTTAGAAACTACACTATTTAAATTTTGAAAAATATCTACAGAGCTTCAAAACCCAGACAGTAGATTATAAAAGACTTCTCTAAAAGTTTATTAGTAAAATAAAACTCTAATGTTAATTTTTTTTATAAACGCTTCCTTTAATAGATATTAGGGTAAATATAAGAAAATGCACTCATTCCCTGCTTGTCTAAAACTGGAATATTAGAATCTTGAAGGAACCCTAAGTATGCGAGTCCAACTCGCACTTGACCAAATTATTTTCTGCACACTGATTATATTGAAAACGTGAAAAATTACTTTGACTATTGCTTTCAATACCGAACATGTATCCCTCTAGTTTAATAAAAATCGTTGTCTAGCATTTGTCATATTTCAAATCACAAGGGAAGCACAACGTAATAATTCAGTTTGGAAAGAGGAAAAACAACAGCAAATAATAACGAAGGTATGAAAATAACATAAAAATAATAGAACAAATCACTCGAGTAATTTCCTGACATGCTCACAAATGATCCCTTAAGAACTAGTCACAGTTTGGTTAAGTCAAAAGACCTAACAGACCAAAAAAGATTTGAATATCTATGCATTAGTTTTCCATACAAAATATTTTCAAGGTATGTTGGAACAGCTAATATATTCTGACATGAAGAACATTCGCATTTTCGGATAATTCATCTAAGTCATTGAATTGATTTTGTAACTATTCGAAAAAATATGGTTGTATATGTTTTTATAAAAATAACACCATATGTTTCTTTTAAATGAATACTATGGTCACGAGTCTATAAGGTTAGGATTAGTCTCAGACCACCAGCGACACATTTGTGACGGAACAGTTACATTTGAACAAAATGTTGCCTCATCAGAAAACATCATTCGCCTTATTAAAAATGGTCTTCACTCTTCTTGCATGCGATTCAAACCTTTTTTCAATGTGTTAATAAAATATCGCTTATCTTATCTTTTCAAAATATTTATGCTTGCTTCTTCACTTACATTACTTTGTATCAAATACTTCTTTTTTACGCAAAGACAGTTTTGAACATTTTGTACGACAACGGCATGACTTCAAACTCACTGTCTTCTGTTTTGATCCCCATTATTTTATAATCTTCTTCTACAATTAACATAATTTAATTTTTTTTCTTCACACATTAAACAAAGATTTCATTTGTACAAATTTTGTAAAAACTAACGCTTTCCGGCGTTCATTGGCAAACATTTCTGGTATATGCATCCTAGAGTACCTATGTAATTAATAACAGCTAATTTACTTCATTGAGATAATTATCGAAAAATAAAAATATAAGTCTTTTAAACATAATTGAATATAATTGCATAATTTAAAATGGTTTTCTGTTTTTCCGTACTTAAATCATAAATGAAATGTCATCTTTTTACAGAGTCAAAAACCTACGTACTCAATCAAAATGATTTGCAATCAGCTAAAAAACTAAACATTTTAGTCGAATATTCTAATCATATATTATGTTTTACGTTATTAAATAACAAACATTTCCATGAGTGTGGTAAATCTCCTTTTCGAAAGTATATAAAATATCTGCTTGGAGACCTATTAGTGGGCAATTACCTAAAGCGATGTATATTAGTCTCGCAAGAGACATTTTATCTCGTCAAGTAAATTCCAAATTAGTGAAACCTTCTTTCCTGTCTTGTCTCATGACAAGTCGCTATTAAGTGGTCATTATGACGAGTATTCATCTTGTATGTCTCCGTACTACAAAAATGTAGAAATCTACTAATACTTATTAATAAATTTTATCATTTAGTTAAAAAAAACTTTTTGCTCTATTGCGAATTCAAAACATAGATGTGTAAACACGTAACTATTTAAGTACTGAAATTTTTAGTGGTTTACGGAATTAATCAAATTATCTGGCATACGAAAAAATTGAAAGGCTAGACATGAATTTGTTATTAGTCACTCTAAAAAATATAGGAAACCATAAAATCGACTATATAAAAAATAAATATCATTGAGTTACGTGAAAAAATAAGTTTGTGGTAAGAAAGTGTAGATTTGTTTGTCTCTAGAAACTTATTATAACTTATTATAAGAAATGAGGACCTATCAGATTATATCTCAAGATAACAAAGATTCTACAACACAACAATAATATTTCATCAGCTGTTATTTTATGCGATAATTTTTGAAACCTCTTATAAATCATTCTAAAGATAACATAATTAATCAAAAAAATTTCATAACTGCAACGAAGTGATATATTGCAAATCTTGCAACTAAAACAAAAAATCCTAAAACCCCATTTAGTGGAAGGCAATTATCTTTTCAGCATCAAATACAAGTTAGTCTAAAAATTTATTGTCAAGATAATCGAAAAGTATATAAAATGTGCAGGCCCGGACTGGTAACAAATTTCGGCTCAATCCTGTATCATACCACATTTTTAGAAATTCTATATTACACATGACACATACGTTTTTAATGCATGACATCGGCTATTTAGCTACCAGAAGGACCTTCCAACCCACTATGAAACAGGTTTGAATATCACTGAAATACCTATCCCTATGCACGCGACACAAATGTCACAAAATATTTCATGAAAAAATAAAGGAATATTACAGAAATATATCATAAAATTTTCCAAAAGATTTTTAGTCGTGATTATAGGAATATTTCATGAATATTTCAGACATATTTTAAAACTATTTTAAAATATTTCACTTAAATATATTGGTCACAACGAACAATCCTTTGAAATATATCATGTAATATTTCGAAAAGCTTTTCATTAAAAAACGAAACATATCGGTAAATATTTCATACAATTTCAATAAACATACAGAAAAATTTCATAAAATATTACAGGAATATTTCATGAAATATTTTTAATGATGTGTATCGCGTACATATCTATATCTCAAGAAATTTTTCAAGAAATATTTTAAAATATTTCAAACAAACCAAGATATTGTGACTTGGGGCCAGCCTGGGCCTAGAATTATTTCAGTTTACTAAAATTAGATTCTTTTAGAAAACTCTGTGATTTGATTATATCTGTTTTTATTATCAGTCTTGTGTCCCTTTAATCGGTAGTCATTACCTACATCTGTTTTCATACATGTAAAATTAGGCTGGTCTAGAAAATTGAAAAGTCAAAATGCTATAACATTCGCTGTGATTTTGTAATATTGCTTTGATCAGTATTTCTATACTAAGATCAAGTTCTTGTAATTATACACAATAACAACCAACACTTAGATAAACAATTATTGACTATTTTTACTCAAACATGCAACGTTAATAAAAATACAAAAATTTCATTCCCAGTTTTGCCACCATATTAAAGTTAAAGAAAGCAGAAATAAATTTGAAAAATTTTAATTGGTAATCATAAGTTAATTTCTATAAAGCCATTGGCAATTTAATATTATCAGTACATCACTTATAACACTATCTAAAAACATCCCAGCAAATATACTTGAAGATAAAGTCAAACAGCATAAAATGTTTTAATTTAACATTAAAATTTCATCAGCGTTTTAATTCTGTAAGGACGGGTTAGCTAAAATCTCTAAGTCGTATTTTATAACCTGCAACTTTCCATAAAATGTAGAGCTTTGTAAATGTAACTTCTTTTTTAAGTCTTATTGAAGGCATTCGAAATGGAATCATAAAAACTAAAATATATTATCAGGTAGGTCCAAATAAATTAGATGGCTTTTTGCGAAATATTTGTCTTCATCATCTACCTAATTATGTGTCTATTCAAGTGTTTTTTCCCAATTTTCCCAATTTTTATTAAGCATTTTTTCGTCTCTGTCTGTAAGTTCCTATAGTTTCCAATTCCTGTATAGGTTTTCTTCTCTTAGCCGATTCCCTTATTTTACCCATTATTGGCATGTGTTGCAACTTTTCCGATATCCTCATTTTCACTTTGTCTTATTTCGCTTTCTGCTATCCTTAAGTAGATATACCAATCCTATATCATATATATTTTATGTAGAATCAAGTTTTCACAACTACCTACATGTTATTTCTCGTAATGATACAAATGTAGTAATTTTACAACGTTTTCTATTTCTTTATGACTTAATACTTACTGATTTATTAAGACTCATTAATTCCTTCAAACATTTAACCTATTATATGGACGTGAGTTTTCACTGACTTGTATTGTTTTATCCATTTTAATAATTGTAAATGGTGCTCAATTTTATTCCAGGAATTTTCAAATGTTCCTACTGTCAGCTCTACAACTGCTGTTAGGTTGACAAATGATAAAAACATTTATTCTTCATTTTCCCTTGTTCTCTCACTCTCACTATTTGTAGAAACAGTAAATAATTTATCTTTTGTTTAGTTCTCAATGAGGATTTTTCCTCTAGGAACTGTTCTCTTATTATAACACTGCGTTTACTTTAAAATTTATTAAATTTTGTACCTTCTATGTTAAGAAATATCCTGAAAGGGTAAATTTGTGTATAACTTGAAACTTACTGTTTTCCAGAAAATCGGAAAAAACGGTCATTCAGACGGCCAACCAATAAATATTACATAGCGTGTCTCAACAAATTGGAAAACGATTGCAAAAACCGTAAACGAAGCGAATTTCACATATACTTTCTTTCAAAGCTGTAATTTTAAAACATTATTAGGTTGTTTCCCTAATTTTGCTATATTCATTTCTGTTTATCCTTCTTTGCATGTCATCGGTTAACTATCGGTTAACTATACTCTTCCTATCCGTTGCAGAACTTTGATTATTTTCGGTGCTACTTAGCGTTCTTAATCAGAATTGACAAAGAATATGCCAATTCCGATTTCTTGCATGGCTTCCTCTACATCTGTTGTTATTCCTTTAGCTGTCTTTTCTTCAAATTGTCTTCCTTTTAATTGTTTCATTTGCTGATATTTATTTTATATTCATATCATTTTTGTCTGTTTTATTCATTTTTTGCCACATTCGTCTCAGTTTTAAATTTTTGCTTTTAATAGCTTTTTAATCTTAATTCTTTTTTCCCTATATTTTTTTCTATATTCCTTCAATATTATTAAATCAAAACCTTGTTACAAATAAAAAATTGATTTTTGTAAGTTTTATTAACAGCATATTCTCACTGACTGAAAATGGGAGAGATGGAATAATGACTGTGAGGAACAATATAAGACATTTCTTGAGAGCGGAGACATAGAAATGGACGACGAACTGTTACACAGACTGGATATAACCCGCCAAGAGCGGTGGACAGAAACAGTCATCAACCTAGACTTTAAAAACCCAACAGGAAAGCGTGGTCACTCCTAAGAAAACTCGGTGATTTTCAAAAAATCAAAAACACGACCCGGAACTACATCCAGACATCCTCCCACCTCGTGGCCACATTAAGAGCCCCACGGGACAGAGCCCACTCAACTCGCATTAAGCATGAACTTAAAGTTCTAAAAGTCAACAGCCAGGAACAAACCAAGTTCTCACGCCCATTCACAGTGGACGAATTGGGATACGAAGATGGGAAAAGCACCGGGGCCTGATGGAATCCATCCAAAATTCCTCCTGCACAGCATTAACTACACAATAAAATGGCTAGCCCAATTTTTTACAAACATCATGAAAAAGAGATTCATCTCATGCGCAATGAAAAAGTTCAACGTTATCGCTATCCTCAAACCAGGAAAGCCGAATGATGACTCGAAAAGTTACCGCCCAATGGCGTTATTAAGCGCAGTCTATAAGCTCCTTGAGAGACTTCTCTATAAAAGAATCGGAACCATAGTATTAAAGAGGTTCCCCATCAAACAGGCCGGTTATAGACCAGAGAGAAGCTGCACAGATCAGATCATGTCACTTACAACCCATATTGAAGCAGGCTTCCTAGATAACCTGAACATATCAGCCGTGTTTGTGGATCTTTCTACAGCTTAGATTACTCTATAAACTTTACCAAACAGCCCATGCAAACAAACCCTGCAACTTATTGATAACATGTTTACTGGCAGTGTTTTCCATGTTATATTGGGCAGCTTAATGACGTCTTCCCCAAGGGTCTCTCCTGGCCCCGCTAGATCTCGGAAGTTTGATGACTGGGTACTAGCCTACGCAACACCGTTTCTTTGAAGAAACAGAAACTGACCTCACTTCGGACGTGGCGAGATTGGGAACATTTTTCCGTAAATGGAGACTGAGGCCCAACCCTAACAAAACAGAGGCGACGTGCTACCGTTTCTCTAACAAAGCAACGAATAGACAATTCCCGGTTTACTTTGAAGATACCTTACTGCGCCATAATACGCACCCGAAATATCTTAGTGTCACCCTAGATAGGACACTGACCTACAGGAGGCATCTGGGGAACACGGCTGTGAAACTACGAATCGGAACAACGTCCTCCATACGCTATGCAGTACTTCCGCTGAAACACTTTGAACTACAGCACTTGGTCTGCGTTACTCAACTGCAGAATACGGCGCTCCGATATGGCTCAACAGCGCACATACCCAAAAGGTATATTGAGCCATATACCTCCTCCAGACCTCAAGCGGAAAGCAGCTCTACTCCGAGAATATAAACGTATACAAGGCAAACCTCAACTTCCCATACACCAGGATACGGATAAATCATGCAGAAACAGACTACGATCTAGAAGACCAACCATAAGAACTGCTAGAGACCTTCACACGTTACAGTTCGACCCCATAGAGTCTTGGGAGCGAAAATCGACCCCCCTGCATTAAAATAAAACCTACCGCCTTTAATCAGCCCCGTAAAATATGGACATCACTCAACAGAATACATACCAACCATAGGAATGCGACACTCACTCACAACTATGGGTATGGATGCCCGAAAAGTACCGCTTATGAGGGAAACTTTGACGACGCCGACGCTTCAATTGACTATGTATCTAATTTAAATGTGTGTTTGTGTATTAGAATACTTAATGTACTTTCTTTTTATGCACTTTTATGTATTTTATATCATGTACAGACATACGATAAATAAATAAAATAAAATATATATTTCCTGGAACGATTGACTCTGTTAATATCCTTATTGGTTTAAGAATGTGGATTCACCTCTACTTGCAGCCTCAACTGTTTTCTTCGGCATGCCGCGAGTGAGTAATTTTTCCTACGGCCCATCATTCTATATTGTCTCAATTGTAGGTATGCTTCAATCGATTTACAAGGAGGAAAACAATATGATGCATACCGTAGGTATTTGAACAAACTAATTCTAACACATGTTCAACAGATGTACGAGCTCAGTGGCCGAAATAAGCAAAATTGGAGATTAAGTTCTACAGCCTATGATTCACATTTAATTCAGTGTTTTTCTAAACCTTAATTTATCCTTTTTCGGTATGATTACAGTTTTGCTCGGGGGTGAAGGGAATCAATAAGTAACGCAGGAATAATGGGTGCTAAAAGACGATAGATAGACGATAATTGGGAATTAACTTTTTTGTTCAAAAATCTTTATTTCGGTAAAATGTCCATGATATTACCTATGCTCCAAACATTATTCTGTGATCAATATGAATTTATAAAACAAACTGAAGGGCCACATTGCTATTAAAACCCATCAATAAAATAAAGTAGAAATTTGAATATATCATCCGTACCTACACTATTTGTCACAACATTTCCATATTTTTACGTGAAGACACCATTAGAATGATAATTTTGAAGGACTGACTTTTGTGTCTTAAGGCTTCAATATACCTAAACAACTCACGTCAAATTCATTATCTTCACAACCACTGTTCATTTCTAAAATAACATTTGTCTTCATTATTCTTGCTTATCCTCTTGGTTCAAACAGAACATGTACTTATTGCTATAAGTATAAATCAAGGACGTAATGTGAGGAATTCACTTAGTACCTATATCCATCTTACCACGTTTTCTTTCATCTTTTGTTATTATTAACCCTAGAAGTAGTCACAGAATTTGTTAATCGCTGATGGTTCTCTAAGAGCTTCCCGCGTTGCTTAATGTTCTCAATTTGGATTTATAGCTTTAGCTAGTGTAACACTTTAAAATAAAGATTTTAAAAAAGCTGACGAACTGGAAATCTTTCAGAAATTTTGTTGATCACTAGGTCCAAAACCTTGAAGTGCTTAGACACTATGAGTAGATAAGTGCGCGGGCTAACAAAACACCGTTATATTGTAACACCCAGGTGTAGATATTAATATTGCGAATAATGCTAAAACTATTTTAAAGCTCAGTAGTAAGACTCTATAGAGAAAAATAAATGATGGTTAAATACCACGTAGATTGTCGTTTGTGCTGAAATATGCAGAAGATACGCACCTGCTAACAAGTACTGGGGTGGGGGATCACATTTGTTGTGAGATCATAATCTAAAAGCACATTCCTGGGCAAATGGCAAATACTTATTGACTGGGGAAATTTTACAAAAGACAGTTCTTATGATGGTATTCTCATGTTATCATGAGAATCTAGAACTATGCCATCATATGTACAAGCATTTATTAGTCAATCCACAACAAAAAATTCAAAACAAGAAGAATAAATAATATAAGTACATCTAATAGTTGTCCGTAAGCTTAACTATTTTATGTTTCTGTGGACTATTATAAATTAAATTTGATATTAGGGAATTATATGCTTACTAAATATAAACTATTTTGTTCGCATATTCCACAGAACATCTTCCCACTGTCAGGGCAGATCCAAGGTGATAATCCCCCCTCCCCCTCCAAGAACCTCAACTTCAGTCAGTTTAACTGACTCAAGTTTACTACTGAAATGAGGGAATCTTAAGTCCGAGACAAGAAGCTGGAAGAAGCCCTTAAATGAAACAATAAATTAGTTTATTAGAATGGTATTATTACATAGTGTTCGATTTTTGTTAATAAATAATATGGACTACTATTTTTAATAATGTTCATTTATTCATATTTTATTAAATTAAAAACTTGAAAACGGAACTTTACCAAGTAACATAATTGAGTTAGATGACCAGTGTTAGAAAAACAAAGAATATACTTATAGGTATGTGATCGTAAATATGTAGTTGTTTGTGAATTCAGCTGCATACATATTTAAAAAAACACGTGTCAATCGAGATCGATGATTAATTAAAAATTGCATTTCAAAAACTAATAAGTAATCCATCCATCCATCTATATAATTTCCGAACCAAATGAACGGTTAACAGAAGCAGCTACCGCGGACCGCGCTATTCACCTCATCTCGAAATCCACAACAAACCTTATCGATGCAACCAACGCCTGTCCTGTCCCGCTTCCACTACCGCGCCTATTCATCTTGCGTCTTTCTCTGTCACCTGTCTCTCACCTGTGCCCCCACCCCTGCAATGCGGCCAATGAAACGATAGCGCAGAGCTACGGAGACTTGATCTTTTTAACTCATTCTCATTCTGTGTGACAACTTACCGGAGAAGTGTGATATTTCTTAACCACCTTGCTCTTGTATTTTTGTATCATCTTTGGTTGTGGTGAAGTTATGCACTTGTTTAGTGACATTTGAGTTTATGTACATTTATTTTAATGTAAATGAAGTTGACGCAAAGCTGTGGCTGTAGTGATATGGATTATTGCCCTAATTCTGAAATTTTAAGGTAGGGTGATTATATTTTTAACTAATTTTTTGTCATTAAAATATGTTCATATTTTAACTTATAATATTCAAAATTAAGTATAAAATTTACATAAACATACCAAAAATTAATTGGGTATTCGTAAATATAGAATGTCATAAATTAGATAAACATAAAAATTGTTCATCCCCATCATTTAATTTGAAAATTTTGTTGCGGTCGCGTGAAGAACACTATTGAACATTTGCAAAAGTTATATCATTTGATTGATTCATAAATTTTGAATATTCTTAGTGTACGTAGATAAAGTAGTAAATTTAATTATTTTTACCCTTTAATTTCAAACTGAACACCAGTTATTAGGTGTGAAAAAATGTCATTTTTATTTTTTTTATTATTTCATTTCGCTAACTTTTTTATTAGCAAGCAGTCGGTTGCAGGAAAAAATATCGCTATGACAACCGGAACTTTACACATAGGTATAGAGACAGACAGATATTTGGCGTTTGCAGCCCGCAAAATGGGGGAGCCGATATCTCTCTATTCATCATCCCTCCAATAGCGTGTGGTGTTTGTTGTGATATACCTACGAGGAGCCGTTACTAATAAATTACGCAAATTCGTTAGTGTATCATACACACCGTACTAATTAAATAAATCTTGTTTTAGGAAAGCAACTTAATTTTCCAGAATAAATGTGAAAATCAAATTAGCATATTTTTATACATTTCAGAGGTATTTACATATTACCCTTATGACGATAAAATTCTTTTAAATAAGATTAACATTATTTGAGTAGGTTATTCAACATTTTCAAATAATATCTATCTAAATATGCACACCACCTTTTCAATTATTTAGACACCTTTACCAATACACACCTATCACTTTTATGTGGTTCTCCTTTTATTTTTGATCTGTTATGACTGTGACCTATTTAGAAATATTTCTAGTTAGAAATATCCATTACCCAAGTCAATTTTACATTATACCAGTTTTTATTTAAAAACTGTAGGTGGTACAATTTGTTGATTATTTATCAATCAATCATTTTATTATTGTCTTCCACTCTACTTCATGTTCATTTGCTACTGCATACCTATTCCACTGCAGTAAATAAATATCTACTGCTTATTTTTAACAGAAAGGGAAATCCTTTATTTTCACTTAATTGATTATAGTGTTTTATAATAAGTATGACAATGTTATAAAATGAAACTAAATTCAGAATTTTTATTAATTATGTATCTACTTGTAAATGCCTGGCGAATGAGACAATTATGCATACGTCCTAATTGTCGGGTGGTTACCGTTGGTTGCTACCATAGACCCGTTTATTTTACTACCAAAAGATTTAGTTCACTCCTATATAGTATACCCCACAGATAAACTCTTGGACTCCGATGATAAGAACTAAGCTGTCAAAACATTTCAATCTGATCTAGATTCAGATTTTTTAAACATTTTTTGGAATAATAAAATAATACATTTATGTGCCTTCATACAATTTTATGTGAACATTGTCTACTATAAATAAATACTTACGTTCTAGTCTAATATCTTTTCATGTTGCAATAACTTAATATTGTTTAAACTGAATTTTATAAGAGCCCCTTGTTAGCTCATTTGACTGACTCTTCAAAGCCACTAAAGAATTTGTATGGGTATTTTTTTTGTAATACTTACATGTTTGGGATGGAATTTGGATTCAACTCTGTTTTTTCATTCCTTGGGATGAAATTTCAGTTGAGGTTTGGCATGCGGGATCCTCTTGCAAAACTGTCTTTTTTCAGATATAAAGTATTTCTTCAGTTCTAGTAGAAAAGGTTCGTACAAAGTAGATATGTTTGTAGTTGAATGTACTATTCCCATTAAACCGATAGGTATTTGTTTATAATCAACTAAATTTTTTGCTGAATGTCTCTCCTCTTCACATTTTAAATTAGGTATATTGTTTTTTCACCCAGTAAAATAATTGATACCTACTTACCTAAAAGCAAGCCCTGATGACGCTTTCAATAAATAAATGCCAAGCTTCAGGAATCATTTAATAGCCATTCTTTTGGTCATATTTCGATTATTCTCCTGTTATCATATATAGTAAGGTCACTAAGAACTTCTGGAGATTTTTAAATTATACCAAACGTTTAGAAATGTAATAAATTCTGACAACTAATTAGATTATTTCTATCCCAACAATAAAATAGCGATTTATTTGTTAAAATTTTAATTAGTGCTCTTCAGAATTTGTGATCTTTAATCTATTTTAAAGTGCCTACCTACGTGAGGCATAGTTTTGGAATTAGGCTCCGCCATCTAATTTCAGATGACAGCTAAGGTGCTTTTGGAGTTTATGACCTCGTCTTTAGTCCCTAGAGGGCCCCTAATGGTAGTCCAGACGAAGACACAAAAAAATGCTGAAGCCCATAAAATAATTTGCAATTTATTGACAGCTTTTAGATATATGAACATCTGATTATCTCAATTCTATTTTGCACTATGTCTACGTCTACTTATTGTCCACTAATAATTGTATAACCAAGAAATACTTTATTTGTTTTCTATGGTTATAGAGTATCTCTGAGGATCTAATATTAAAATATCTTCCCCGTAAGCGATTTTGTATTAGAATTATCATTATTAGTTCAATGCCTTGTATAATTGTAAATACAGCAATCGACATTCATTTTTGCGAAACTAAATTACTCTCAATAGTGAGTGGTATTAATCAGTATTTGATTTTCGTAAGAAATAAGACACTTTTTGTGCTTCTAGTTTTGTGTCCAATATAATAAAATGTATTGTTTTCTGAAAATTACTTTAAAATTTTCTAATAGATACTGAAAATATTCAAAACATGATGTTTCTATATTAATACTATACGATGATTTCCGTTTTATCCAATTGCCCCTCCTTTTACTACCGACTTACCTCTTCTCCTGATTAAGTCATTACTAATTAATAAACAATAATTCAAATTGAAAATACTTTATTCGATTATAAACTAGTAATTATTGCCGAAGCCAACAGTGTAGTTTACTTTTATAATTTAATAGTTTCATATACAGTTGATAATAAAAAAACATATGAAATATGAGTTGATTCATTAAAAGAATTCACAGCATTAAATGATCGTCTTTTGGCTCGCACTCAATTCAGTTAATGCGATATTCATCAACTGAATATCAATATTTAAAACTTTGTCGTGAAGCTGAACTTAACCTGCAATATACGTAGTTTTATTTCTATTGTGGTGTTATTGCCCAAAAAAACACAAAAGTTAACCTCAGAACTCTCCTATATAATGTTAGAATACCCCGTAGGTACTGCAAGTACCTACAAAGCAGGTTAAGCTAATCTAAACTTGAAGGAATATAAATGATATTACACTTAAGAAATTGTGTGTTAACCATGATAAATAATAACCACTTAATTTTATATTTTTTACAAGAACTAATCTTTAATATAATTATGTAAGTATATTTATACATGTGAAATAATGTCAATTGTTAAAACTCTCAAAACTTATAAAAAAAGCATTCAAATAATTTTACTTCTTTTCGTAAAAATAAAAAGATATAAAATCGAAATTGATTGTAAAAGAGGTTTTCATGAATGCACTTTTAGTTCATTAATCGTGCATTTCAAAAACTGTTTAAAGTTCTGACGCGTATTATGATCGATCTGGTAAAGCGAACTGAAATCGGCGAAACTTTGCAATCCTTTTAACAACCCTTTTTACGTATGAGGTGAAAATCACCCTTAAAATGATTTTCAGATTAACTTTTCGGCAGCTACTTACCAGCCGCATAATAGCCCCTATTATAAGCCAGCAGCGTTGAAAGAGCGAAGCGCCCCCCAGCAGCGCAATCTCTTGATTGTTGTCAGATGCTCTTTTTCGCATGAACTGTAATCTAATCCCCCAGGAAGTCAATATGTTTATTGTGGTGTTGGAGGTGGTTTAATAACAAACTGTACCATCCCGACTCATTGTACGGAAATCATCTCCCGAACAAAGTCTGAAAAGGGAGCTATTCATCACCCAAATTGGATTGATGAACAGGCGAATACACCATCAGAAAGTGGAAGTAGGAGGAAGGTGACCGAGGGTATAGATGTCAAGAGGGGTGGTTGTCATTAGTTACAGATTATAGATTGAAAACCTTTATGAGGTCTTTGAAATAACAATTAACCGTGAATACAGATCAATTTGATGTAGGCATACGCCAAAATTATATTTTCTTTTTATGAAGTTTAATCAAAATGTTATAATATGAAAATAGTTAAATGTTTTCATGGAGTAATGAAAATTAATATTTGAAATATGATTTCCGAAATATAAAAGCGTGTGTTTAAAGTTCTTCAAAATAATTTGGGTATTGAATGATTAAAAGCAGGTATATGAATAAAGGGTGAGTTTTCTTCGAAGAATACAAGGACTTTGAAAACTGGCAAATTATGAAAATAAATAAAAAATTATATGGTGATTTTGAGGCTTAACATGGGTTTTAAAATTTCCATGTGTCACTTCTTTTTTTAATGTTATGGCAACTATATATATACATATATAGTCATCAATTGTTTTATTATTTATATGTTGTATATTTACACCTTTGTTTTCTAAATGAAAATTGTAGCATTTATAGTTTGTATTTTTGAATTTCTTGAAAATAACACCACATTCATCGAAAACTATGTATGTTTTATTCTATTCCCATTGAGAACGGGGTCAGATTTGGACCCTGAAACGTCTGGAACGTTTAAAATATACCTACCTACAGGCTTTTCCTTGTGGTGATATTTTCAAGAAATTCAAAAATATTTTAAAATCTATAAATATAGTGATTTTCACTTGAGGAAATATGGTTTTTCAAAATATATAGGTACACCTCTTCTTCAGAACTTAATTGGTCAGTGAAACAGCAACTGTTCAACTGTTTTCTGTTTTCAGGGAATTGTCATTAAAAAAATAGGCCCTTGTTTTAAATATCGAAAAAATGTATAAATTCGTTTATTAAGGTATGTATTAATACTTATTTATCCTAAATATATTTGTAAGAAAACCTACTTGACTTTCTTCGACTTGGTGAATAATTTGTGAAGGATTTTCCTATCAGATATAGGGAATCATAATTCCTAACGTTAATATTGGTGCAAATCTATAGTTTATTTAGTATATCGAAGTAGTAGTCTCCTATAATTTGCCATAAAAACCAATTCATATATGAATATTGCACAAAGATTAAAAATCTCTTCTTCACTCACGGAAAAATAATTGAGAAATCGAAGATTTCACTCAACAGTTTTAAGTTATACGCAATTCAATAATTAAGCCAATGAGGAAATATTTATAATTGAGTTGTAAAAGAGAACATCACAGTTTCTACTATTTGCAAATTTTCGACTACAGAATATCTCATATTTCAAATTTAACGAATAATTCCAATAATATGTATTTCATCACTTACGTAGTTGGTATCGATTGGCTAACAAAGATTTGTATTTTCACTATCATTTTGAGATATCGTGGATATCATAGTTGCACTAAAATTATTTATTGCATTTTTAAATTCCATTCTCATATATATAAACCTTGACAGAGGTGCTTACATAAAACAAAGTTTGCAAATGCAATATCCTATTTAATCAGTTAGATAAGATACTGATATTACATAATTCTGATCAGTTGAATATTTATCTCATGTAATTCGGCTACTTACAAAAAAGTAAACATTAAAGATGTATTGAGTTTATATCGTAAATCTTGGTACTTCCCCGTATTTTCGCATCAAAATTTGTATGTTATCTTAAATTTAGAATGATAAAAGATGATGAAAATTTAAGATCTTCGAGGAATGAATTATGTAACGTACAGAGTTCCTAGAAAATGTTTGTGTAAACATGGCAAAATAAAATAGCAGATTAAACTGATATTAGAAATACAGTTGGTCGAAGTTCGCTCTATACTGGCGCCATTACAATCATTACATCCTCGCACTTATTTGTATAGGTACTTACATTTGGCAGCTATTGCTTTGAAAAAATAACTGAATGTACGTGTGTTTTATATAAGGTAGCTAAAAGCAATAAATACAAATAAATCAACCGCCGAAAATATTTTGGTGAAATAAAATTCGCTAACAACAAAAAAGTGTTTTGTATAAGAAACGACATTCGCTGAATTTCGTTGACATCAATGATTTTATATAAATAGTATAATTCAAGGGCATGGTTTTGAGGGCGACGAGACGCACTATGAAATTTGTGATAATAAAACTGGTGAGCAAGGATTGCGAATTAGAACTAAACTCCTTCAGGTTATTAAGTCATGGTGGATTTTCTGCCTACTGTTTAGGTTCATATAACTTAACTTTCGGTTTATTAGCCAAGTGTCTACTATTTACTGTTCATTATTTTTCCATTTTTACTAGGTTCAAGAGGAAAGGTCCTAAATAAAGCTAATCTTTTTAATTCAATAATGCTGTTTTCAGATTGCTTTATATAATATAATCGTATGTGTTTACAATCTTTACTAATATTTACAATTAAATATTGGTAGTGTTTCCAAGACAGTTTGCAAGCAATAGCTGATAAAAGCACTTTACTAATTGAAAATATCAGATTGATTTTGTTGTAGAAATCAAATAATATTTATAGTTGTTTAAACATAATAGTGGTGAATCCTATTTTTTACCATTGTACGAGAAATTTTCAATTGGCTTGAGAAATGTTATTGTAGGTTAGGTTTACATTCTGGATTATTTTTGCAAACATCAAAGACGGGTACCTGCTCCAAATGTATTACAGTAGATAAGCTATAGGCGTACGAGCCCAAAATCGTCAACGTTTACATGTAATTTCCCATAAGAGAATTTAAGGTCCCAAAACGCCGAAATTGAACCAAATTTACCCCCCCCCCCTCCCACTTGGGTGGTGTGAAGTCATAAGCCAAAAACGTAAAAATTAATGAAGCCTAAAAGCATTATTACAACACGAAAACACATTCGTGCTCATATTTCTTAAAAATATTACTTTAAATTCCTTCCTTTGTTCCACCAAGAGGGTAAGCCTGCAACCTCATATGTCAGATCCTTGAGGCCTAAAATTGATTTCCACATTTTCTGCTTCAGTATCTTTTCTTTTCCGTCGATTTAAACATTCTGTTACTTATTGCCTTCCCGACAATCCGGTCGTTTTTAATTTAAAATTTTTAACTATTTTTAAAATACTGCCAGATACACTTTTGGTTTATTCATGATGATGACAGCTTCGCAGATACAGTGTATCTCGAAATCCTTTAGACATGTTCCAGTGTCTCAAGACTTGACAAAGGCGTTATATCGTTACTAACGGAAACTCGTTGTCATTTGTGCATTATTTATATATTTAATATATTATTATAAAAAATCATTTTGACTTGCTGAGATATCTACAAATGGTCCAATGACTTTTTTAGAAATTTTAGCAATTATAATCCTCATAAATTTAGACTTGTCGAGGTTAGTAATCTAGCAATTCGAAATCTACTAAAAACTAACGATCTTCACCAAAATTATTGATTTTAACTAAAACGAATTTAAGGGTTCCGGTATGTAGAAATGAATCTAATCGGTGGGCAGATTCCGAATATTTTAGATAGTATTAAATTTAATGATAAATATCTATCATAATAACATGACAGTTAATTCTTTATCTACCGGTTTGGTTATGCAACCATACATATCAAATGACAAAATAATAATGTAATATTGGTTGCATAACTGATAAATTTATAGTCGTTTCGCATTTTTTGTGCCATTGTTTAACGTTGGTTGTGAATTTTTACCTAACTTTTAACATTAGGTACAGGTAAATAAATATCTAATGTTCCATAGAAATACATTTATTTTATATTTTATTTTGGTTAGGTAAAGGAGAGTTTATGGGGCTGATAAACGAGATGAAAATGGTTTAGTTCACCTGGAGAAAATTTTATTTACATACTGAACGTTTGTATCTATGTGTTCTTTATATAAAATTGAGACCAATATTTATCAAAGTCAATTAGGAGTTATTATATTTTAAAATTTCTGTACTGCCACATCATTTTCAATAACAAATACTCCACGTTACCCAATTGTATATTATATTGGTATAAAATTCTGTCACAATATTCGAGACGTGAGCTCTTATGAAAGGCAGTCACTATGACCAACATGGCGTGACGTGAATATGTTTTTTAATGAAATCTTTTCTCCCCTAAGAATAGAATATCTCCAGTCAGCGGAACTTGGAAGATTAAAGAAATATCAACGGTCGTTCTGTAAGAACATATGTCGCAAATATTATTAAAAGAATGACAATTAGTTTTGATCCAGTGAACGTGTTGTCTTGAATTTGTTTCTTTAACGAAACCAACAGTTTCTACAGGATGACACTTGGAGGTTTCACTTCCTTAGAAACAAGTGAGCCAGCCTTTTTAAGGGAAATTGTTGCTCAATTTAAATTAATTCATCAGTTTTGTGACATTGAGAGCATTCTAAACATAACTTTAAAATTGATAACAAAATATATACCTACCCAACATAAGTAAATTATTAAATATTTATTTATGTGATACCTAATCAGATTTGTGATCAAAACTATACTCATATTTTATATATATTTAGAACCACTGACAAATATAAAAAAATGTCAAATATACGACGTTAATTTTATAACGCAGTACAATAGTTGGAGTTTTTCGATAACGCCGTTGTGGAGGGTGTTTCCCGTATATCAGTTGAATCAAAAATTCAATTTATCAGCGGCAGGAAATTTCGGGAGGGAGGGATATAGCCGTAGGCAGGTGTCTGTGTGTGATATGTAACCATGGAGACAGGTACAGACTCAGATCAATACAGGTAGCGAGCGCCGCCATCTTGACACGATTACTCTCAGGAGATCCTGCTGCGACGCGTCACACCCATCGAATGTTGGCAGGATTCCTGTTATTGTTAAAAAGACTACCTACTGCATTCAATTATTTAATGCAGCGGTAGAGTTCCATTTACTTCTTTATAAAAATGCTTTTAAAATTAGTAATCATTTAATATCTTGCAGTGATTTGCAAACAGAATTTTTGGGTATTATTTCCACAAACGGGATTCATGTAGAATAAATACATATTACGCATTCTTATTGCTAGTATATATATATATATATATATATATATATATATATATATATATATACTATATATATGAGGTTTTTCAGCACAAATAAAAAAAGGTACTCCAAACATTAATTTTCTCAAAACTCTTGTATCACTAACTCCATATGTCTTCATATGTTTTGTAAATTTTGTCATGCAAAAAGTAGTAAGAAAATTTTGTGAAATTTTAATTCTTAGAAGTCTTCTAAAGATCAAAATTTCAGGTTTACACATCTTATTTGAATGAACAAACGCATTAGAAACATTATTTACAAATTCAGTCGCAATTGTGATAAGAGTTAAAAATTATATGACCCCATGTAGAAATAAATAATTTGGTCAAGTGCGAGTTGGACTCGCATACTTAGGGTTCCGTACCACCTTCAAGATTCGAATATTCCAGTTTCAGACAAGCAGGGAATGAGTGCATTTTCTTATACTTACCCTTATATCTTTTAAAGGAAGCGTTTTAAATTTATAAAAAATATACACTTTAATTTTCCAAACATAGACTTTTTATTTTATCTGCTTTAGGATTCGCTTGATTTTTATCACAATACATATCTATTTAATTTTCTAATTTGGCCCCCAAAAAGTAACATTAGAGTTTTATTTTACTAATAAACTTTCAGAAATGCCTTTTATAATCTACTGTCTGAGTTTTGAGGCTCTGTAGATTGGAAGAAAAACGGCAAAATAGGTCAAAGTTTAAATTATAAATTATTAAATCTGTTATTCAAATTATTTAAAAATATAAATAAAATATATTTTTCAAATTTTAAATAGTGTAGTTTCTAAAGTGGGAATTATGTCCATGTTTACTATTTTTAATATCCTTTATACAAATGATTTAAAAATATGTTATATTTGTAATTCACATAATGAGCCTTTTATCTGATATCTGATGCGTTTGAAAATTAAATCTACATTTTCCATTTAATTGTATAATTTGTCCCTAAAATTACTATGGGGGTTTTCTAGTAAATTATTTTCCGTTTAATTCTATTATTTGGAGGCCAAATAATAGAATTAGGGATTTTTTTTCATATTTTTCCTATAAACAAAAAAAATGAGGTCTTAGAGTTTGGGGAATAACGGGGAGAATGGGTAATTTTTTTAATATATTTTAAAATATTCATTTTAAAAAATTTTAAAAAATATATTTGTACCTATTCATAATGAGCCCTGGGATTTGATAAATTACATGACCCGTTAGAAACAATTATAATTTTTTATTTTCCATTTAATTCTATAATTTGCCCCCCAAAATGAATATTAGGGGTTTCTTCTTATTTTTCCAGTAAAGTTCAGGTGAGGGGCTATACTTCCAGTTTTTCAAAATTTTTCAGCTTATGGTTTCGGAGATAAGGGGGGAATGGGTAAAATTTTTTATATTTTTGTTAATATCTTTTAATTTATTTATTTTATAAATATGGAAAAAATATATTTATTTTCTTCATCATGAGCCCTTTTATTTGATATATAACATGCTGAGTTAGAAACAATTTTAATTTTATATTTTCCATTTAATTCTATAATTTGCCCCCCAAAAAAATATATTAGGAGTTTTTCCTTATTTTTCCAGTAAAATTCAGGTGAGGCGCTATACCTTCATTGTTTTTTCAAAATTTTCCAGCTTATGGTTTCGGTGATAGGAGGGGATGGGTAAATTTTTTTAGATTTTTGTTAATATCTTTTAACAAATTTATTTTAAAAATATGAAAAAAATATATTTGTTTTCGTCATAATGAGCCCTTTCATTTGATATATAACATGATGGGTTAGAAACAATTTAATATTTAATTTTCCATTTAATTCTATAATTTCCCCCCAAATTAAATATAGTGTTTCTCCTAATAATTTTCCATAAGTTCAGGTGAGGGCTATACCTCTCATTTTTTTCAAGTAATTTTCAGCTATAAAAAAAATTTGGTTTCGGAGATAAGGGGGGGGGATGGGTAAATTTTGGTATATTTTCGTTAATATCTTTTAAAATATATTTTTTTAAATATGAAAATATATTTGTGTTCCTCAGAATGAGACCTTTCATTTGATATATTACATGATGCGTTTGAAAGTTTTTTTATTTTTAAATTTTTATTTAATTCTATAATTTCCCCCCCAAAATTAATATTAATGGTTTCTCCCTAAATTTCCTGTAAAATTCGGGCAACGCTCTATATTTCCTATTTTTTTTTTTAGAGTTTTCGGCCGGTCGATTTTTTTAGTTTTTTCCCCAGAAGTACCCCTAAAATCAATTTTTTTTCTTTTACGATATGTACTCCTGATCGGGTCACCAAACTATACATTGATATCAAATTTCAACCTCTTTCGTCCATTAGTTTAGGAGAAAATGGCTGTGATGTGACAGAGGCAGAAATCCTGAGTGATATTATAAGGGTATCCATTGTATATACGGAACCCTAAAAACATTATTTCATCTTAAAGTCTAATAGGCTCCTGTGTAATTAGCCATGTCAATTGTTTTGTTAGAAAATATAAAGTATGTGTGAAATAACGAAACTTATCCACAATTTTCAGTTGAAATGGAAAAAAATATAAATAAGAGTGGAAGTTTTTTCAATAACAAATAAGTAAGAGTTTTACTAAAAATCACCTAAAAATATGCTCTCAAATATTAATTATGTGGTTAACTTGAATTCCATAGAAATATTTCATATATCAGAATCGATTTAATGGGATTTTGCTAGCTTGTTTAAAGTTTGAAAATATGATGTGTTATTTATTAACTTGCAGTAAAAAAGGTTAGCAGCATAAATAATCTAAATCTCAAGAATCTAGTGCAAAAAAATATAAGTTTAGTTTTAATTAACTGTAAATAATCTCCAATCCAACATCTACAATAATTTTATGGAACCCCGAATCTTCTGATAATGCTCCCATTTGTGTTTTATTTGTGTTTAGCAAAGTATA